>CM055894.1:45922913-46433131 GCA_029582155.1 Panopea generosa
AGTAGTAGTTTACTTTTATTTAAACAGATTTTATTTCAATTATTTTGAAATGGTGTTAGGCAACAAGATTCGGTTCTCCCCCTACAAGTAACAAATATACAGTGTGTAAAAAAACAAATTACAATTATATACTTATATAAACAATTATAAACATACAGTATGTGATTGAGTGAGAGGAAGAAAGAGTGGGATGAGGGTAAAAGTATTAGTATTAGTATTAGTAGTAGTAGTAGTAGTAGTAGTAGTAGTAGTAGTAGTAGTAGTAGTAGAAATCATAGTATTAATAGTGGTGGTATTAGTAATAGTAGTAGTATTAATTACAGTAAAAGTAGTAGAACTGGTAGAAAAAGTAGTAGTAGTGGTAGTAGTAGTAGAAGTAGTAGGAGTAATACAAGTAGTAGTATTAATAACAGTAGTAGTTGTAGTAGTAGTAAGCAGTAGTGACAGTTGAAGCAGTTATAATATTAGTTGAAATAGTAGTAGTAAAAGTAATAGTAGTGGTATTAGTAGTAGAAGTAGCATCATTGTTTTTATTATTAATTATATTATTAATAGAAGTAGTAGAAGTAGTTGAAATAGTAGAAGTAGTAGTAGCAGTACAAGTAGTTGTAGTCTAAGTAGTATTAGTAGAAGTAGTACTTTTCGCAAATTCTGTAATAATAGAATTAATAATTGTAAGTAGTACATGTAATAGTAGTAGTTTACTTTAGTTTAAACAGATTTTATTTCAAATATTTTGAAATGGGCTTAGATTCGGTTCTCCCCCTACAAGTAACAAATATACAGTGTGTTACAAAACAAATTACATGTTTATACTTATATAAACAATTATAAACATACAGTAGGTGATTGAGAGAGAGGAAGAAAGAGTGGGGTGGGGGTTATAGTAGTAGTAGTAGTAGTAGCAGTAGTAGTAGTAGCAGTTATTCCAAAAGTAGTAGTAAAAGTAGTAGTAGTAGTAGCAGTTATTCCAAAAGTAGTAGTAGTAGTTTTAGCAAACTTAGTTGCATTAGTATTAGTAATAGTAGAAGTAGTAATAGTAAGTTGTAGAAGTAGTAGTAATAGAAGTAGTAGTAATAGTGGTAGTAGTTGTAGTAGCAGTAGTAGTAGAAGAAGAAGTAGTAATCGTAGTAGTAGAAGTATAAGTAGTTGCAGTAGCAGTAGTAGTAGAAATTGTGGTTTTCCCAAAAGTAGCAGTAGATTTAATTGTAGTAGTAATAGTAATATCAGTCGTCGTCGTGTTAGCAATAGTATTAGTAAGTATCCCAAAAGTAGTAATAGTAATAGCAAACTGAGAAGTAGTTATATTAATCATAGTAGAAATAGTAACAGTAAGTAGTAGTAGAAGAAGTACTAGTAGTGGTAATAGTAGTACTAGTAATAGAAATAGTCGTTTTCCCGAAAGTAGTAGTAGAATTAATAGTAGTAGTAACAGTAATAGCAGTAGTAGTAGTAATATTAGTAGTGATATCCCATTAATCATAGTAGAAATAGTAATAGTAAGTTGTAGTAGTGGTAGTAGTAGTATTAGTGGTTGTGGTAGTGGTAGTGGTAGAAGTAGTAGTATTAGTAGTAGTAGTAGTAGTAGTAGTAGTAGTAGTAGTAGTAGTAGTAGTAGTAGTAATAGTAGTAGTAGTAGTAATAGTAGTAGTAGTAGTAGTAGTAGTAGTAGTAGTAGTAGTAGTAGTAGTTAACCCAAAAGTAGTAGAAGAAGTAGTAAAAGTAGTAATTTTAGCTGACTGAGTAGTAGAAGTACTAGTAGTAGTAATAGTAGAAATAGTAATAGAATATAGTAGTAGTAGAAGTAGTAGAAATAGTAGTACATGTAAGTAGTAGTAGTAGTAGTAATTTTTAGTAGTATTTATATTAGTAGTATTACATGTAGTTTTAGTAGTAGTAATATAAGTATTAGTAATAATAATAGCAGCAGCCGCTGCAGTAGTAGTAGTAGTAGTAGTAGTAGTAGTAGTAGTAGTAGTAGTAGTAATAGTAGCAAGTAGTAGTAGTAGTAGTAATTTTTAGTAATATTTGTAGCAGTAGTAGTTGTAGTAGTACATGTAGTGGTAGTAGTAGTAGTAGTAGTCACAGCAGCAGCAGTAGTAGACGTAGGAAATAATAAATCAATTGCATTATGGGTTAAGAAACTTTAAATGTGAATGTTGAGTGTTGATCGAATTAATACAAAATACAGAGGGCTAATAAGATTTAATCATTTTTTTCTCACAATAGTTGGTTTGTGTCTTTGTTTTTTGCTTGTCAGCTGTTTTATATATTTGATAATATTTTTGGATTTGTTTAAAGATATTTCGAAACTAGAAAATGTGAATCCGCCTGAAACCGAGAAAATAAATCAACAATAGGACATTGTGAACCTAAACAGTTGTAAAATGATGAAGAAGTTAAACAAGACATATTTCTTTTGGTTTCAACTTGTCCTAAACAAAAATACATGAACAAAGATTATTCTACTTCTCATGAAATTTGAAGTTCTCATTCGACACCCGGGCATTAATTGGTAATTAAATACAGTAGTCAAAAGATGATATAAAACAAACAGCATTGTTTTATTTTTTTCATATTTCATTCTGCTAGCCAGCATAAAAACATAAATAAAGTAAAAAATAACTGATGTTATTATGAACAAAAGTCTTTTTACTCTTAAACTTCATTATTATTTTTCTTCTTATACAATATGGCGGATAACACAGTGTGCTAGATATAGCGATCCAATATAATTCTTAGTTATATATTTAGTGAGTGAAGATAATGACACATAGCCATGTATCACACTTTGCCTGTTTCTAACAATACAATACTGTATTCTACATATAGTAATGTATAATAATATAGTTATCTTACGGTAACACAGTTTGCTAGATATAATACACTATGCTATAAACACAAGATACACAATGTACCAGATATGTAATGTAAAAAAATGTGCTAAATGTAGCAATGTAGCATAGTATGCTAGATATAGAATACAGTACAATACTCTTGATATAGCCATGTAATACAATATGCTAGACAAAGCAATGTGCTAGCTATCACAATGTAAAACAGTGTGCTAGATATAGAAATGTAATGCAATGTACTTGATAAAGCCACCAGATAGAGCCATATAGTAATATGCTATATATGTATATACATCAATGTAACATAGTGTGCAACATATAGCAATGTAACACAGTATGCTACAAAAGCAGCCAATTATGGTATGCTAGATTTATCTATGTAATATATTGTGCGAGATATGGTGATGTAACAGTTTGCTAGCTATAACAATGTAACATAGTGTACATGTACAAGAAGTAATACAATGTGCTGTATATACCAATGTCATACAGTGTGGTAGACATAGCAACGTAATACAATGTGCTACATATATCACTGTTACGCAGTGTGCTAAATATAGCACAGTATGCTACAACATGAATGTAACACGATGTGCTAGATCTATCCATGTAATACGATATGCCAGATGTAGCCATGTAACACAGTATGTTAGATATAGACATGTAAAGAGGTGTTCTATATTAATGTGTTATGAACTGTTACTATTTACGTATATATTTACATATGATGAAGCATCAACTATTTAAGAACGAAGAAAGTGTGCTAGATATAGCAACATTACACAATTTGCTAGATATATTCACGTAATACAGTGTGCAACATGTAACAATGTAACACAGTCTGCTACATATAACATTATAACACAGAGTAACAGATGTAATACAATGTGCTAAATATAACAATATAATACAGTTTACTTGATATAGCATTCTGAAACAGTGTGTTAGATATAACAATATACCACAGCGTAACAGATGTAATACAATGTGTTAAATATAATAATATAACACAGTTTGCTAGATATAGCAATGTGAAACAGTACGTTATTTATAACAATATAGCTCAGCGTAACAGGTGTAATACAATGTGTAAAATATAATAATATGATACAGTTTGCCAGATATAGCAATGTGAAACAGTGTGTTAGATATAACAATGTAACACAGCGTAACAGATGTAATACAATGGGTTAAATATAATAATATTACACAGCTTGCTAGATATAGCAATGTGAATCCGTGTGTTAGATATAACAATAAAACACAGCGTAACAGATGTAATACAATGTGCTAGGTATAGCCATGTAACACAGTGTGGTACTCATAGTAATGTAACACGGTGTGCTACATATAGCAATGTAACACAGTGTGCTACATATAACAATGTAACACACAATTACTTAATTGTCTGTATGTCTCTAGTTTAAAAGATCCCAAAAACTGGTCTGTACATTTATGCCTTGGTTATTCACAAATAATTATCTCCATCAATATATCATGCATTGTGAATGAGCATCTGAAAAAATCACAGTACTGAGTGTGTTGTTTTATAAAAGGCATCGGATCAAGCTGGGGATCGAATCCGCAACCTCTGAAGTGAGCGGCCAACACTATATCCATTACACTGCTGCCCCGCTTTAAGAAAACAATTATCTCATCGTAAAATACATGTACACAATCTTAAATTTCATCACTTCCCGGTATAGGACGCTATTTAATGGTGATGATAATTTTATTTATTGCTATATGGGCGATGACTCCAGAAGACAATCAGCAATTTTAGGTTTTTGGAGGATAGTGCAAAGATACCCTTTTGTTGCGTCCTTGGCTATTTTACATACCAGATGTAAAGCACCAACACATGGGACCGCGAATGATGTTCATGTATCCGAAAGACTGAGAAGTAGTTTTAGTTAGAGGAGCGGGGGATCGAACCTGCGGCGCCCGAGTTTGCAATCCAAGGCCATAACAACTTGACCACTAATCCACTTTCTGGTTTATGATCAATGAATAAGACAGTATATAATATACACCAATGGTCAACTCGTCAATGGTCAGTGATCATTATATTGTAATTGGACAACGGGAAAGTACCTTTTTTGTCAATAGAATAGCTAAACACCTCGAGAATGTTACTTCATTTGTTATAAATGAAAAAAGCAACAACAAAATATGATGGGTTTAATTTTATTAATAAACCAGCAACTTTCCGAATTAGACATTCAAAATAAAACACAAATCACAAATAAAAATAATTTAGTTTTCAGTTTGATAAATTGATAATTCATATTTCAGAACACATGCTATTGCTAAAGTAAAAAATCATGTTTTAAAAAGGGAATATCTTTACAACTCTTTTCTCAGAAAAGAAAATATTTCTAACTCTCAACTTCTCCTGTTATGTTACATGTATATATTTCTGCTGGATATATAATTATGTCTATGCATATAATAAAATACTTTTTAATCGCTTATGAGATTATCCAATTGAAAAACAACAAGTAATCACAAGACATATCTCATAATTTCAATTAAATATTCGTTATAATAAAAAAGTTGTTTTCATTTTTTCGTTAATTTTAGTTCAACCCTCGTTTACGTGTTTTCTGCAATAGAAAAGTATAACGATGGTAACACTGATTAAGATATAAATGACATTCAAATAACGTCATCTATGTAAGTAAAGATATTTTCTAAGATAAGTGTAAGTACAAAGACGTCTATAATATAACTAAACACTATAAAAAAAATAATAAGTACCAACCAACTCTGTTGACATGGTAGACACATGTGTAAATATTTTTTGTCTTTAAATATTTTATTTCTCATAATACATATACATTCAAGTAAATAGCTATGCATTGTACATAACACAATAAGAAGGATTAGCGTGGATATAATACTAGCATGTAAAGATATATAACTGATATACAAGTCTATTCAGGCTGTTTTTATAATGGAGCATTGTCACAATGGTCTTTATAAGTATAATATACTTTATGCATTGATTGAGAAATAAGTTGGTGTTTGTAGACCGTAGATAATGGAGAGTAGATAAGAAATAAAAAAAGGAAATGGATGTTAAGATTAAGTGTAGGAATACTCGACACTCTAAGTCTGAAATCAGTTTGATGACGTCATTAATACAGTTGTATTGTTTTCCATTTGCCATTATGTTGTTCAAGTTTATCTTTTGTCGTTGCTATTATTCTTTCTATGTTTTCAATATGTTTTTAATATTTTATAAAATTGATAAATATGGGAATTGTTTTTGCATACTTATTTTTGTAGATAAAATATTTAGCATGAATCAATATAGTATTGAACAAGTTTGAATAACTGCTACACTCAACATATCCAAGAGATATTATCATACAATTTAACTTTATTGTAAACTGCTTTTCATTAAGATATCCTTCAAGTGTGTCCAAAAGGCTCTAGAACAATGACATTCCCAAAATAGATGTATATTTGTTTCAACATTCATGGAACAAAAATCACATAAACTTGTATTACATATGTTGCATTTATACAGGAATTAGTTGTTTGGTACAATTCGCATAATATATTTGTATTGAAAAGCTCTTATTTTTGTATCAATTAAGGATCTAAAAGGTACGGTATTTACAACATTCCAGTTAATGTTCGTACTGTCTGATTCCCATTTAATATGAGGTTTGATAATATTGATATTGTTAGTGTTTTTTAATTGTCGGTTGTATAAAAATGGTATTTGGACTCTTGAGGTTTCGAATTTGTTGCATTAAGTTATTTTGTCGGTTTTCAAGTTATGTTTCCATACTTTTGGTATGCTTTCAATTAAAGTATAATATTTTAACGTTTTTTGCCTACTATCAAATATTTGTTTGATGTACTTGATACCTTTTGCATACCATTCTTTATAAAATAATGTCGTGTTATTGTTTTTTATATAAAAGTTGTTCCATAATATCTGATTGTTTAATCCTTCAGCTTCTTGTTTATTTACAAAGTTTATGCTTGACCATTATTGTAATATTTCTAAGAAAAATTTGGGAAATGGTTGGTTTTGTGTTTTAATATAGTCATTTTCATTTGAATTACATTCAAATATTAATTGTCCCTCTATTTTATCTAATTTTTATTGTATATATGTTTCAAATTACCCTCATTTTTATTATCGATTATTCTTTTGACCCATCCTGCTTTAATTGCTTTTATAAACATGTTAAAATCAATCATTTTTTAGCCCCCCAGTTTTCATAATTCTGTATTATTGTTTTTTGACTAATTTTATCAGGTTTATTATTCCATAAATAAGTGTATTTACATTTATTGATTAAAATAATTAATGCCGGTTTGGGGTTTTCCAGGGCTGTAAGAGGGTATATAAGTTTTGTTAATGCCAAAGTTTTTATAACAGATATTTTTTTCCAAAAATTGAAAAATTATGCCGCTTCCATCGTTTTAAGCAGTTTGCAAATTCTTGTATTTTTGGTATTAAATTTAATTCGTGATTTTTGTTTCTGTCATTTGAAACAAAAAAAATTTCCAGCGTAGACGAGCATTCTGATGTCCATATAAATTTATTATTTGTACCAAATGTTTCAATATAATCTTTTAATGATCCTGATCTTAAGATAACATATTTTTTTTCGTTTAATTTTACACCAGATATTTTACTAAATAATTTAGCCTTTTTATTAAAGATGTAAAAGTTTTATATGACCTTCCATCATAAACGTTGCATCATCTACAAATGCTGTATTTTTTATTTCTCTATATATGTTGATGCCTTTTATATCTTTATCTGCTTTTACGGACTTATATAAAATTTATATAATTAAAATAAATAAATATTGTGAAAGTGGACATCCTTGTCGTACTCCTCTCTTGATGTTGAAGAACTCGGACATGTGTCCGTTATTAACTACACAACTTTAAGCATTGTTATAAAATTATTTAATCCAGTTGATAAAAGAGCTACCAAAATTAAAATATGCAAGAGTTTTAGAAATAAAATCGTGATCTATACTATCGAATGCCTTTTCAAAATCTGCAAAAATATAAGTCCTGGTTTGTCTTCGTCATTTAAATATTCTATTACCTCAAAGATAGTTCGAATGTTTTCACCTATATATCTTCCTTTTAAAAAAACCTGTTTTGTTGTTATTGATAGGATTATTTGAAACATTTTACATTCTATTTGCTATTGTTTTTGTAGCAATTTTATAATCAACGTTAAGTAAACTTATTGGTCTCCAATTCCCTAATATTGTTAAATTTTTGTCTTTTTTTTGGTAGAAGAGAAATTATACCTTGTTTTTGAATTGTTGTTAATGAATTGTTTTCGTATGAATAATTAATCGAGCTTATGTTATAAGTTTTAACTCTGTTCCAAATTATTTTGTAGAATTCTGCTGTAATTCTATCTGATTCTGGACTTTTACAATTTTTCATTTCTTTGAGAGCTGTTAAACATTCTGCTTCAGTAATTAGACCTTCACACGAGTTCTTTTCATCTTCGTTAAAAATTGTATTATTTAATTGTGTTAAAAATTGGTCATCCTTATTTAATGTGGTATCTTTCCTGTACAATGTTTTATAAAATGATTTAGTTGCATCTAAAATATCTTTTGATTTCGTAATTTCTATATCATTTTTAACTAGTCTTTTGATAATTTTGTTTTCTGATCTTTTCTTTTATAAATTACTAAAATATTTTGTATTTTTTTCTGCCCCATTCTATCCATTCAGCTTTTGCTCTTAGTAAAAATCTCTTTGTTTGTAATTTGATTATTTCCTCTAATTCAGATTTCTTTTCTTTTATATTATTTAAAATTATCTCATTGTTATGATTGTTGGATAGCTCTTTTTCTAAGATATCAATATCGTTTTTGAGCTTTATTTCTAATTTGACTATTTTCTTTTTTTTTGCGGATGTGTATTTAATAATTTCATTCCTTATTGTACCGTTAATGATTTCCCATAACGTGTTAGGATTAGCTTCTTTATTAATATCTGCTATTTCTTGTATTGAATATTTTATTTTATCTTGATAATATTTTTCTAAAATAACACTATTATTAAGTTTAAAAAGTCCTGACCCTCGAGGTTGATTATCAATATTTATATTAATATAAACAAATGACTGATCTGACTGTAAACCCGTTGTAATTTTACATTGAGTAATTGTAGCAAAATGACCAAGGGCCGACAATTCACAAGGGTAGAATACAATCGTACACAAAGTAAAATTTACAATTTTAATTTTACATGAATAAAATTACGAATATACAAGTATAAAATATATACACATTATAGATAATTACTCAACACAGAAAAAACACAGCTGGTTTAAAAAAAAGTCTTTTGGTGGTATAAACACTTTTATTTCCACACAGTTCTGACTCCTACACGTACGTAACCTACATCGCGATCCAAACTGTTTCTATCATTCGAATGGTTATATAAATGCACTATATACTTTCCGCGTCCAGATATCATAGATTTAGCATCACTCGTCCCTTGCGGCGGTGTCTATATAACTGGGTTGTCTCCCCTTGAACTCTATACTGAGTATATGGCTTCACGTCGCCCTGTACCGCGATCGTATTCCGACGTAAGGAACGTCAAGTCGTCCATATGACGAATATGTGGATTGCTGTCCTATGACTGTACTGCCACCAACTGACTTACTGTCACGTCTATATGTCGTTATTGACGTAGCGGACACATTTCTCGCTTACGTCTAAAAACGGCTACAATATACATATAAAATCAGATTTACTAGTTACTCAAATATGTAATGACATGGCGTCTATTACTTACCATCTATCAATTTCATGGTCTTTTTAACAATATAAGATAACGGTGCATTCATTTCTAACCATCTTATGGTTTCATGGTAGATTTATCAATATATGATAACATTTCATTCAACTCTTACTATCTGCAGTTTAATGGCAGTTTAAACAACATCTCATATACGACCCTCCATCAATCTAAACATAGCAATTATATCTCTACAAAACTCCTCTTTATAATATTAACAATTACAGACCAATTCTGTATCTATTCACTTTGTGAATATCAGAATAAGCATCAACAAAATTTAATTACACATATCAATTAATTCTAACATGGTGAATCTCAATACTTCATCGTAAACACAATATCAACAGCTCAAAACACGTTTTCAGATTCCTCGGCTTACATTCTAACAAAAGGCTTCTCAGTACCGTGGATGTGTATTAAATTACATACATTACCATCGGCCTGGATATGAACAATTTATACAACTTTACTTAGATCTGATTATGTCAAATATATATATATCAGACATTTAAATATAACATAATATAAAATCACATACCCAAATGCCGTTATGTATTGGAATAGTAACATGCTCAATCTTTCTCGTTACAACTACACCTAAAGATGATTCTGCTTAATGGACATTGCATTGCTAACAGAGTCAGCATTTATAGCAAAATCGTCCACATACCTTAGTGAATTTCGTGTAAATCATGAAACACAAACCCTAAAATATCATACGAAGCGGATTTTTACGCTATTAGGCCAATGTAAACCTAAATGAGTTTTATGACAAAAAAAAACCCGTTTAATTATTCCAACTTTCTTAATACTTAATGGAATTTGATGAACTAAACTTCAAAAATAATTTATTCTTCAATAAAAGAATTAAAAATGTAAAATATCTTAAAAACGTTGCTCCTGTCGATCTATCAATACGTTTTAACAATTCCACGCTACCTGACCTAAATATAGCCTATATCCCTACAATGGACACGTATTAGCTGACACTACTAAATTAGGCCACAACAACCTAACTATTTTGTTACAGTAATTGCATTAACTATGTTGTTTGAAACAAGAAAAAAGTCAAGCCTACAAAATATTGGCGGTTTGTGGTTGGAGTGCCACGTAGAGTGTTTTGTATTTGGATTTAAAATTCTCCAAATATCATTTATATCGTTATTTTGTATAATATTATTTATTTTTTCTTTATTTTTTTATTGTTGTTAATATTTCCATTTTTTTTTTATCTTAATCAATGTTAATACTAGTATTAAAACAACGATGAAAGTATCGCTATCGTTTAAAATAATAAAATCTTCTATTTTCGTAAGAAATGTAATATGTTCTACTGCATTATTTGGTGCATAAATATTTAGAAATACATAATTTTTTTCATTTACATTAATGTTTAACGATTGCATTCTACCGTCAATGATATTATTATATTCTTTTATTGTATACGTACAATTAGAGTTAATAAGGCTGCACACACCAGTGCTTTTCCTGCTATTTCCAAATAATTCATCGCCCCACTCTTTTTTCCATTTGTTATATGACATTTCTTCACAGTGTTGCTCTTGTAACATACATATAGAGTATTTGTTCAGCTTCAACCAATGAAATAATTGTTTTCTTTTGGATGAGTCGCTTAAGCCTTTTACGTTAAATGTACAAACTTTTACATTCATTTAACCACAATTTGGGGAAATTATTATAACTTTCGATATGTGCATTCTGTTGCAAACTTAGAGTGTACGTCAGGTGAAGAAGGAGAAAAAGATATAGTAGTAAGTAATACGAGTGTTGACGAAAATACAAACAATAAAACAAACCACAATTCATCATCACCAAAAAATGTCAAAATATTTACAAAGGTTCGCCGCCACTATAAACAACTAGTTTTTCATGCATTTAACACATTAATGTTAAAAAAGTAATAATAATAATTAATCAATATTTTTGAAATTTGATATTTTTTTATAGAATTATTTACTGCTTGTATCTGTCATTTTGATCTATAAACGTTTTCTTCTTTATTTTGCAGGGACATAATATACATTAATGCAAATATTAACAAAACTGTTATGGAAAAATAATTTACATATATAAAAGTAAAATTTTTATGAAACCTAAATATTAACAAATATACTTAGAGATACTGAGCACCAATTACAACGATTTAAACAAAGGAATAATCGTTTTGACTATTTTAACTGGACTTCTTTATCGTTCTATTTTCACTTACTATCAGTATTTAATACTCTTTTTACACATATACATATTATCATATACACTTTTTTTTAATATTATCTATATTAAGTGGTTTTAAGCAAATACAAATTCTAACAAAATAGTCATACCATTGCAGAACAATATTTTAATGCCACGATGCAGATTATATAGCGTGTCTATGTTAAAAAACGTGTAAATACTAACTGATACTAACATGTGAGACATGTAGTAAACACCTGTGTTTCGTTTGCATATTATCAATGAATATAATTTACAAGTTATATGCAAAATAATATTTATCCTTTGCATATACCACGTGAAGTATACAATATAGTTCCCACTAACTTTATAATGTATAGCGTTACTAGGTTCTGTTTGAAAACACAGTTTATCAACTCTATCTGATAAACACATGTGAGAGATGCATTAAACACATGTGTGTTCCGTTTGCATATCAGTTATCAATACTATAATCAATTTATATTTGTTGTATGCACAAATATGGTGAACTTAAAATATTTATCGTTCTTATATCCATAATATATTACATAAATAGTCATACCACCTCCAAAATCATATTTATTGTAATGACGATGATTCTACAGAATATTTATGTTAAAATATGGCAATATTATAATCAGTAAGATAATATTGTAATATACATTTGTGTTTCGTTTAAATATCAACAATTAATAGAAAATACAAAATTTTAATTATTATGTTATATAAAATAGTATTTAGTACTCTCTCTTATGATAATGTCTAGTAGTATATTGTCATCTATGTATGCATGTACTAGTATTCTATTAACACACGTTAGTACATGTATATATTAGTATTTTTATTATTTTATTAAGCTGTCCTTAAAAGAAGCAACAACGCCTTTTGGCACAAATAAAAATCGGATGTAAGTTTGAGACATTCCTTATACACTAGATACGAAAGATGTGCATAAGAATTGTCAGGAGCTTAAGTGTTATACTAAGGTACACTGTTATATTGGTATTAATATAATATCTAAAATTATGATAACAAACTCCCTTTAATCATCCGTATATACAAAATATTTCGAAATTCATATAAGAATGAAAAGGAATGTTTTACTACCTTTTTTATGTTACACTATTTGAAGTATTCTTTGTACTGTCACTCACCCACAACTGCACACATAATACATGTACACAACACGCACGCACGCACGTACGCACGCACGCACGCACGCACGCACGCACGTACGCATGTATGCATGTTATCATGTATGCATATATGCATGCACAAAACTCCCTTTGATCATCCTTATATACGAAATATTTCGAAGGTCATATAAGAATGAAAAGGAATGTTTTTAATACCTTTTTATGTTATCCTATTTGTAGTATGTATACCTTGTTCTGTCACTCATCCGCACATGCACCCGTAAAATGTACACAACACGCATGCAGGCACGCACGCACGCACGCATGCACGCATGTAAACATGTATGTAAGCATGTATGTAAGCATGTATGTATATAAGCATGTATGTATACATGCATGCATGCATGCAAGTGTGCATGTTCACACACTTGTTCATGTGCCCACGCATGCATGTGCATGCATGGGCACGTGCATGTACGCAGCCACATATGCACATGTATACGCGCGAGCACACATACGCACCCGTGCGCGCCTACACACATTAAAAACACACACGTATACATATATACATACATAGAAAACTACACCATGTATCTTATTATTTTCATTAAAATCTTAAATGCAAGACCATATTAAATGTCTGTATCGTTCCTAGATAGAGATACATGATTCACTCAGTTTCCAAATTAATATACATACATTATCAAAAGCTCAAAATTACTTCCTTATTCACACTTTGGTATATTTAAACAGTAGGATGCAGTTACTGATCACACTTTATATCTCGTTAACTTTAAATTATTTTAACCTATGTACACTAATACTAGTTTCATATATTACAATAGTTTATAACATGTTTTCAACATTTTGATTTACTACTGCATTACACACATAGATAAAACAGATTTTTTTGTATAAACACTAATACATGCTGCAACGAACAGATGGTATATTTTACACAACTATCATATTGATGATATTTCAGTCGTTATATTAATATAAGTTTACAAACATTTCTACTGCTATTCCGTAACAAAACACATTTTGAAGTGTTATTACATTAATATATATCAAGCTTTATAATAACATGTAGATAGCCATACAACCTCAAACAAGAGTATATATAACAGTGTATACATAACATGTCCTTCAGTCTATTTATTCCGCATGTACATCATTTCGCCCTGTAAGTGGCTTCTCGGAATTATTTATATAACTACATGAATTTGATATATTGAGCATTTTCACCGTCAAACGTATTTACTTTGTTTGATTTGTTTTCTATAATACGGACTATTAAAATAGTGGACATCGTCTTCTTCACTTTCTTGGCTGTTTCGACAAGGTGTTTACACATGTGTAATTATCCATTCCTAAAATAAAAGTTATTTACACACATTCGTACCAGATAGAGATGCGTGCAGTAGTTGTTTGTTTTAGCCTAATCAAGTTGAATATCACCCAATCTCAACAACGGAAACACATGAAGTGTTAAAACAAAGAATGAGAAAAGGAACACAAACAAACAACACTAGTAATTAGTCATATCATTGAAATTGCTAATATTAAAAAGTTTTAAAACCATATTCATGACTTATTTCTTCATGTTACACTTTTTTTCTATTTTTACAGGGCTGTTAATCTCAGCTCAAGTGCTGGTCTCTGTTGAATCTTCAACAAAAGTCGCAGTTACACGATCTTCTGTTACACTGGTGTGTGATATACAAGGCATCACCTTACCAAACTGGAGTAGAATCAAGAAGAATGTTTCAATACTCATTACACAAGATGGATTAGAACAGATAAACCCTGTCTTCAGCCGTATCACATACGCAGCTGGACTTCGGGATATTGTTATTAGTGATGTACTGATAGATGACAGTGCCACTTACACATGTGATAAAGGATATCCTGCGATAACACATTCTGTACTTCTTGAGGTCAGAAGTAGGTATATTTTAAAAGCTTTCAAAATATACTTTCCGACGTTTCCGGTCTATTTTGCTGCAGTAATGTCGCTAAAAGTTTAACTTGAGCTTATATTATGCTTGCCGGAGCATAAGAAGATTGAATAAAAAAAGATAAATGTTACTTTCGAAGATTTAAACGCATATGACTTGAACGAATAATACTTACTAGTTAAAGTAAGTATAAGTAGTACACCACGTATCCTCCATATAAATACACCAATTAGTGAAGCCATATTACCTTGTGTGTACATATCGTGCTCGTTGTTACTGAGTGTTTGTGATTGACCAGTGACAGGTAAACTATAAGGCATCTTTATAAATGTTATACATACTTTTGGAAGGTTTAATTAATATACTAAAAAAATATAAATTGCTCAAATATATTGGTTTAAGTTTAGATCTGGAATCGAAAAAGAAAAGCCGTACACTATGTAGTGGAAAACAATAAAATGAGTTAAGTTGGTTTTGTGTTTATTATTGGAACACATAGTCAATAGACTAATCACACACGGCTTTCATGAGAGAATGCGTGGTCCAGTGGCAGCATCTGCAGCATCTGGGATAGGAGGATCGTAGGTTCGATCCTCCGCCACGGCAATTTAAAGTGTCCTGGAGCAAGACACTTTAGTCACATATGCTCATTTCTGCTTCTACTCAGAAAGGATCGAGGTCGATTTCTATATATTATAAGAAATAGTTTCACAATATATGTGAAATTAATATATGAATATGTATTTTTATATATTATTTTCAATTTTCTAAAGAAATACTTTGACAACGACGGACATGGGGAGACAAATCCGTATACCATTATATTATTCTACATTATTTGAATAAAAGCCACACCACAACAAACAGAACATCTGAAACAGAATGACATAGTGTATTATTTGTATTAGCATTCTACCACTACATCAGGTAATATACAGAGCATATATAATTTAATGTCACAGTGTATTATTTGTATTATCATTCTACCACTACATCTGGAATACACAGAGCACCGTGTATTGTTTGTATAATAATTCTACAACAGCATCTGGTAAACACAGAGAATATATAATATAATATCATAGTGTATTATTTGTATTAGTATTCTACAACTACATGTGGTTTACACAGAGCATATATAATACAATGTCATAGATTATTATTTGTATTGATATTCTATCACTACATCTGGTAATATACAGAGCTTATATAATATAATGTCATAGTGTATTATTTGTATTAGTATTCTACAACTACATCTGATATGCACAGAGCATATATAATATAATGTCATAGTGTATTATTTGTATTAGCATTCTACATGTACCACTACATCTGCTATACACAGAGCATATATGATATAATGTCAAAGTGTATTATTTGTATTAGTATTCTACAACTACATCTAATGTGCACAGAGCATATATAATATAATGTCATGGTGTATTATTTGTATTAGCATTCTACATGTACCACTACATCTGCTATACACAGAGCATATATGATATAATGTCAAAGTGTATTATTTGTATTAGTATTCTACGTCTACATCTGGTATACACAGAGCATGCATGATATAATGTCATAGTGTATTATTTGTATTAGTATTCTACCACTACATCTGGTATATACAGAGCTTATATGATATAATGTCATAGTGTATCATTTGTATTAGTATTCTACCACTACATCTGGTATACTCAGAGCATATAATATAATGTCATAGTGTATGTTTTGTATTAGTATTCTATCACTACATCTGGTATACGAAGAGCATATATTATATTATGTCATAGTGTATTATTTGTATCAACATTCTACCACTAAATCTGGTATACACAGAACATATAATATAATGTCATAGTCTATGTTTTTTAATTAGTATTCTACCACTACATCTGGTATACATAGAGCATATATAATATAATGTCATAGTGTAGTATTTGTATTGGCATTCTACCACTACATCAGGTATACACAGAGCTTAATATATAATATAATGTCATAATGTAGTATTTGTATCAGCATTATACCACTACATCTGGTATACATAGAGCATATAATATAATGTCATAGTGTATGTTTTGTATTCTACCATTACATCTGGTATACACAGAGAATATATAATATAATGTCATAATGTATTATTTGTATTAGTATTCTACAACTACATCTGGTATACACAGAGCATATATAATATAATGTCATAGTGTATTATTTGTATTAGTATTCTACAACTACATATGGTAATACACAGATAATATATAATATAATGTCATAGTGTATTATTTGTATTAGTATTCTACAACTACATCTGGTATACACAGAACATATAAAATATAATGTCAAAGTTTATTATTTGTGCTAGTATTATACCACTACATATGGTAATATACAAAGCATATATAATTTAATATCACAGTGTATTATTTGTATTAGTATTCTACCACTACATGTGGTATACACAGAGCATATATAATATAATGTCATAGTGTATTATTTGTATTAGTATTCTACAACTACATCTGCTATACACAGAGCATATAAAATATAATGTCAAAGTGTATTATTTGTGCTAGTATTCTACCACTACATATGGTAATATACAGAGCATATATAATTTAATATCACATTGTATTATTTGTATTAGTATCCTACAACTACATCTGGTATACAAACAGCATATATAATGTAATGTCATAGTGTATTATTTATAGTCGTATTCAACCACTACATCGGGTATACATAGAGTATATACGATATAATGTCGTAGTGTATTATTTGTATTAGTATTCAACCTCTACATCTGGTATTCACAGAGCATATATGATATACTGTCATAGTGTATTATTTGTATTAGTATTCTATCCCTACATCTGGTTTACACAGAGCATATATAATATAATGTCATAGTGTATTATTTGTATTGGTATTCTACCACTACATCTGGTATACACAGAGAATATATAATATTATGTCATAGTGTATTATTTGTATTAGTATTTTATCACTACATCTGGTCTACAAAGAGCATATTTAATATAATGTCATAGTGTATTATTTATATTAGCATTCTACCACTACATATTGTATACACAGAGCTTATACAATATAATGTCATAGAGTATTATTTGTATTAGTATTCTACCACTACATCTGGTATACACAGAGAATATATAATATAATGCCATAGTGTATTAATTGTATTAGTATTCTATCACTACATCTGGTTTACACAGAGCATATATAATATAATGTCATAGTGTATTATTTGTATTGGTATTCTACCACTACATCTGGTATACACAGAGAATATATAATATAATGTCATAGTGTATTATTTGTATTAGTATTTTATCACTACATCTGGTTTACACAGAGCATATATAATATAATGTCATAGTGTATTATTTGTATTGGTATTCTACCACTTCATCTGGTAATATACAGAGCTTATATAATATAATGTCATAGTGTATTATTTGTATTAGTATTATACAACTACATCTGATATGCACAGAGCATATATAATATAATGTCATAGTGTATTATTTGTATTAATATTCTACATGTACCACTACGTCTGCTATACACAGAGCATATATGATATAATGTCATAGTGTATTATTTGTATTAGTATTCTACCACTACATCTGGTATACAAAGAGCATATATGATATAATGTCATAGTGTATTATTTGTATTAGTATTCTAAAACTACTTCTGGTATACACAGAGCATATATGATATAATGTAACAGTGTATTATTTGTATTAGTATTCTACCACTACATCTGGTATACACAGAGCATATATGATATAATGTCATAGTGTATTATTTGTGTTAGTATTCTAAAACTTCTTCTGGTATACACAGAGCATATATGATATAATGTTATAGTGTATTATTTGCATTGATATTTACCACTACATCTAGTTTACACAGAGCTTATATGATATATTGTCATAGTGTATTATTTGTATTAGTATTCTACCACTACAACTGGTATACACAGAGCATATAATATAATGTCATAGTGTATGTTTTGTATTAGTATTCTATCACTACATATGGTATACGAAGAGCATATATAATATAATGTCATAGTGTATTATTTGTATCAGCATTCTACCACTACATCTGGTATACACAGAGCATATAATATAATGTCATAGTGTATGTTTTGTATTAGTATTCTACCACTAAGTCTGGGATACACAGAGCATACATAATATAATGTCATAGTGTAGTATTTGTATCAAAATTCTACCGCTACATCTGGTATAAACAGAGCATAATATATAATATAATGACATAATGTAGTATTTGTATCAGCATTATACCACTATATCTGGTATACACAGAACATATAATATAATGTCATAGTGTATGTTTCGTATTAGTATTCTACAACTACATCTGGTATACACAGAGCATATATAATATTATGTCATTGTGTATTATTTGTATTAGTATTCTACAACTACATCTTGTATACACAGAGCATATATAATATAATGTCATAGTGTATTATTTGTATTAGTGTTCTATCACTACATCTGGTTTACACAGAGCATATATAATATAATGTCATAGTGTAGTATTTGTATCAGCATTATACCACTACATCTGGTATACACAGAGCATATATAATACAATGTCATAGTTTATTATTTGTAGTAGTATTCAACCAATACATCTGGTATATACAGAGCATATATAATATAATGTCATAGTGTATTATTTGTATTAGTATCCTACAACTACATCTGGTATAAAAGAGCATATATAATGTAATGTCATAGTGTATTATTTATAGTAGTATTCAACCACTACATCTGGTATACACAGAGCATATATGATATAATGTCATAGTGTATTATTTGAATTAGTATTCAACCACTACATCTGGTATACACAGTGCATATATAATATAATGTCATAGTGTATTATTTATAGTGGTATTCAACCACTATATCTTGTATATATAGAGAATATATAATAAAATGTCATAGTGTATTATTTGTATTAGTATCCTACAACTACATCTGGTATACAAAGAGCATATATAATGTAATGTCATAGTGTATTATTTATAGTAGTATTCAACCACTACATCTGGTATACACAGAGCATATATGATATATTGTCATAGTGTATTATTTGTATTAGTATTCTATCACTACATCTGGTTAACACAGAACATATATAATATAATGTCATAGTGTATTATTTGTATTGGTATTTTATCACTACATCTGGTTTACACAGAGCATATATAATATAATGTCATAGTGTATTACTTGTATTGGTATTCTACCACTACATCTGGTATACCCAGAGAATATATAATATAATGTCATACTGTATTATTTGTATTAGTATTTTATCACTACATCTTGTTTACACAGAGCATATTTAATATAATGTCATAGTGTAGTATTTGTATCAGCATTATACCACTACATCTGGTATACACAGAGCATATATAATATAATGTCATAGTGTATTATTTGTATTAGTATTCTACAACTACATCTGGTAATATACGGAGAAGATATAACCTAATATCAAAGTGTACGTATAAGTTATTTATGCCAGGAAAGTTATGACATAATGTTATCGTGTATTATTTGTATCGCAGTTCTTATCTCTGGGTAATGTATTCGGCAGCTATGACATTAATTGCTCTACATTTAACGACTATCTCGGGTTATATATAGCGCAGCAATACGATAAGATAAGAATATATTATTAGCAAAATGTTTTATTACATCACCTAGTACTATAGCCACTTCTAATACAGTGTGCAACAGCATCGCACTATGATATGTTGTTTTATGTATTAAAATGTAAAATAACCGTTTTTTATATACATTGCTACTATTATATAATATATATCCTACATACAAATAATGTCAAAATGATATTTTTATTATAACCGCATTTAACATGTTTAGTATAGTGCAATTATAACATAATGTA
This sequence comes from Panopea generosa, assembly GCA_029582155.1. NCBI lineage: Eukaryota > Metazoa > Mollusca > Bivalvia > Adapedonta > Hiatellidae > Panopea > Panopea generosa. Next base: position 45,943,884 of record CM055894.1, read on the forward strand.
GCGTATTATTGGTACATTTATTACATGCATACAACAATCGATTTTAATATACAGCGCAACTATAAAATAATGTATACTCTGACCGATATTGATATACAGCGCATGTATTATGTACTGTCGCGTAATATTGGTACTGCATGTATACTTTAACCGTTTTTAATATGTATACTATAACCGTTTCTTATATACAACAAAACTATATCATAATGAAGCGTATTATTGGTATTACATGTATACTATAACCGTTTCTTATATACAACGAAACTATATCATAATGAAGCGTATTATTGGTATTACATGTATACTATAACATATTTTGATATACAAAGCTACTATAAAATAATATAGCGTATTATTGGTATTACATGAATATAAGTGCTTTTGATATACAGCACAACTATAACATAATGTGGCGTATTGTTGGTATTACATGTATACTATAACATATGTTGGTATACTGTAACAGCCTTTGATATACATCGCAACTATATCATAATGTAGCGTATTATTGTGATTACATGTATACTAAAATAGTCTTTGATATACAGCGCAACTATAACATAATATAGCGTATTATTGTTATTACATGTATACTAAAACAGTCTTTGATATACAGCGCAACTATAACATAATGTAGCGTATTATTGGTATTACATGTATACTGTAACCGTTTTTTATATACATCGCAACTATATCATAATGTAGCGTATTACTGGTATTACATGAATACTGTAACTGTTTTTAATATACAGCTCAACTATAACACAATGTAGCGTATTATTGGTATTAAATGTATACTGTAACCGTTTTTGATATACAGCACAACTATATCATAATGGAGCGTATTACTGGTATTACATGTATACTACATTTGCCTTTGATATAGAGCGCAACTATTTAAAATACGGCACAAATATAACGTAATGTAGGGTAATATTGGTAAAATATGTATACTTAAACAGATTTTGATATACAGCACAACTATAACATAATGTGGCGTATTGTTGGTATTACATGTATACTATAACATATGTTGATATACAGCGCTACTTTAAAACAATATAGCGTATTATTGGTATTACATGAATATAACTGCTTTTGATATACAGCGCAACTATCACATAGTGTAACGTATTATTGGTATTACATATATACTATAACCGCTTTTGATATATAACCGCATTTGATATATAGCACCACTATAACTAGATGTAGCGTATTATTGGTATTACATATATACTATAACCACTTTTGATATGTAACCGCATTTGATATATAACGCCACTATAACTAGATGTAGCGTATTATTGGTTTTACATGTATACTATAATGGATTTTGATATACGGTGCAACTATAACATTATGTAGCGTATTACTGGTATTACACATATGCTATAACCACTTTCGATAAATAGCAACTATATCATGATATAACGTATTGTTGGTATAACATGCATATTATAGCCACTTTTGACATACAGCGTATCTGTAACTGTTATTATAAGACAATAGTATAGAATTTTATTTGTATTACAGTTCTACCACAACCTCCAGTGATATCCAGCACAGTAACAATAAACAACAACAGAGTACTTGGAACACAGGATCAGGTTCTAACATTGACATGTACATCTACTGGAGGTTCACCTGCACCAACAGTTAAGTGGTACCGGGGAAATACAGATGGTTCACCGTTAAATGAGATCAGTTCCGGTATTCTACAGCCAGATAATACAACCACAGTGACTCTAAATTATGCGTTCATACCACGTAGGTCTGATGATAGGATCAACTATACATGCAGGTCGGAGTTCAACACAAATCCTAAATCCCCTAGTGAAACAAGTGTCTTGATGTTTCTCAACTGTAAGTAAATAAAAATATCTAATGGTATTGTAAATTAATCAATTGTCAAGAAGTTCAATTATGTTTGGGATAGCTAATAAGCAGTAGACACGCCACTATCTCAATACTCAGGTATATTGCTTCTGGGGGGCGGGACTATGTTTTCTGTTCTTGCTGGGAACTTTTTGCGGAATAACCGGAATGAATTCGCCATTTGTTAAGATTTACTTTTTTGACCACATGACGACGATGAAAAAATTCTGATTCGGTAATGCCTGGTTCACATTTGCCCCGGGCGCCGTGCGATAAATGGGTCTACGATTTTCCGGTCGATTTTTCATGCGTCGTAGGTGGCTACCTTCTACGGCGTATGTGTTTACATTGTGTACGAGTATCGTGCGATTTCTCGTACGTGCCCTCGGGGGCAGGCCAGAGCAAAGCCGTACAGAGGCTGCGCAGATATTGTAAAGAAATCGTGCAATTTCAGTACAGTTGCCGTGCAGTTTCCGCAGCCTCCGCACGGAAATAGTACTGAGTCCGTGCGGCTTCTGTGTAGAGGCAGCGCGGAGATGGTGCGGTGACCGTGCAGCCGCCGTGCCGTTTTTTTGCCCCAATGTCCACCTAAAATCTTGCGTTGTCTGCACGATCAGCGCGCGGTGTCCGTGCGGGGATTGCGCAATGCCACGACTTGTCTACGGGCTACGGGCTTACGATTTTTTCTTGTAAAACTTCTCGCTATACACAATTGTAGAAGCCGCGGCCCCCGTGAATCCGTACGAAAATCTCACGACTGCCTCCTGCCTCCGCACGGAGGCCGCACGGAAAGGGGGATACGGGAAGGATACGGGCTCCGTAGACCCATCGCAGGCCAAATGTGAATTAGGCATAAGTTGTAAGTAAATCATGTGTTGGGAATGCAATGGTAGTCAGTATTGAATTATTTCCTTTATTAATTACCATACACATAATAAGTATAATTTAAGCCAAATTAACGATTTTTGTACATTTTGTTACAGTGTAAACTATGTTCTTTTCGGCAGACGTTAAATTATTACAGGTCACTGTGACACGGATAACATGATAAATGAACACAGTTGGAAACAATAAAGTGACATAATTATTTTTAAATCACTGTGTGTGTGTGTTTGTGTGTGTGTGTGTGTGTTTGTGTGTGTGATTCAAACATGAACGGCGTGTTGTGCAAAATGAAATGGAACATACCCGTGCTTCATTCTGTTCGTATGGCGTTACATTTGTTTCTTTCCTGTTTTTCTTTTCGGTGCACTTTTCTTTCTCTTGAGTCTGCCCACATACTAGTTCTTCTGTGTGTTGTCTTCCTTTGCAAACATTCTCAAATATCCATGTGACAATTCCACGCACCTTTTATCTGTTCAAACAATCATCCAAGGTGTTTTTACACAGATACATATATGTTTTGGTTGTCACCTGTGATAATGGACAACAGGTCGAAGATCCAAATGTCACACTGTGTATGAAGCATCTAAGAAGAGAGATGTATGTCACCAATCTTAGTATCTCGGTTTGTAGAGTGTTCACACTGTAAACAAACAGTCACAGGTTCAAGTCCCAAACTGGCTACATAGTTTCCTCGTAATGTTACATTGGCACCCAACTGTGACTTACATATGTTTCGAGAAACATTCATATGGTTTTCTGTATGGGAATCAGGGGCGAATTCAGGGTTTCAGTCCAGAGGGGCGGACATTGAGGGCGCAACACAAAATCTGAATAAGCACACATGTTATTCAGTATAAATATAGTAAACCTCAATAAAATATTGGAGTTTAGCGGATGTGTACGCCGTTTTTTTAAAGTGTAGTTCTGCAATTGGAAATTCTGAGATGGATTTCAAATTTGTGAAAGAATAAATAGTCAGGGTGTACTAAACAATATATGTCAGCTAGCTCATTTGGACTGGCTGCATTTTTTTCTTCGTCTGTTACATTGTCCCCTAATGTGTGACTGTTACTTATCATATTCTGAGAAATATTCACATGATTCTCTAGATTCAATGAAATTTCAAGGACAAATTCAAATTTGTGGGGACGAATGGCACAGTGTGTTATTAAGTTGTTAGGAGAGAAAAATGTGTATGCAGTCCAACTAGCTCAGTCGGTAAAGCATTTGTCTTGCCAGCGAAATGTTTCAAATCCCAGACTGTCTAAATATTTTCCCGTCCTGTTATAAATATAAAGAAAATTGTCCATCAACATTAATGTCTACCCTGTTATCAAATGAATTTACCCTATTTAAATCATACTTAAGGCCCTTCAGTTCCATAATGCCTAATGCCGCCGACAGCACATGTCTCCCTAGAAAACAGGTCTGTTTGAAGCTGTTTGTTTTATTTGCACTGTATATTTATTTATAAGCCTGATTGTATTCTCCATTTCTGCATTTATTCTTTCATTCTTTTAATTCACTGCGCCAAGGACTGACCACAACAACAACAGATTAACCATCAGAAAGATATATAAGATTACATCTTTCCCTCTTTATTTTGTCTCCCCTGCATCTACAATGTACTAGACCGCAGCGATGGCCTAGTGGTACAGAGTCCGCCTTTAGAACTGACAACCACGTGAAAAAGTTTTATCTACTTAGCCAACCAGGTGACTGAACAACCCATAACCAAAATCACTACGTTATGATGGAAAGTCGAATAAGAATTTAAGATTTTCTTTCTTATTCACACTCCATTCCCTATCGACAGTTCTTCCAATATTATGCTAGTGTTTTTGTGTTGTATTTTCTACACTAAATAACGTTTCCTGTACCATAGAAGTTTAGTGGGTGAACGCACCAACAGGGGCAGTAATCATCGCTGTGACCCAATCGTGAGCACTAGCAGAAGTAACTAAACTCCCCACACCACCCTGAGAGCTAAGTGAGAACTCAAATTACACACCAGGCCAACCTTAAAAATGTGTTTGCTCAGGCTTTAGCTTTTGTTTTACCACACTTTGATTTTACAGTCATTTTAACAAAACTGGACAGAAATAATGAAAAAAAAATCTTTGAAATTCAATAAAAAAGTTTGGGTATAGCTGCAATTAAGTAGGTACGAGTACGGCAAATTTTCTTGAAAATACGTCATTTTTCCATGTAAAAATATAACAATTAAATTTTACAGAGTGTTGTACTGAAAATATTTTAAAACCTGGTGCGTAATGCTAATGTTTCAACTGAGAAACGTTTATCAGGAAATTGTAATACAATCATGTAAATTCTGATAATTTAATATCATTGATACATTTCATTGATATTTGCAAATATCTGGCAAACTTTCACAAACACACGCACACACATGTTTTGATCGATCTAAGCTCGAACCCACAACTTCAGCAGTAAGAGTTGCAAGAGTAGCCCTTTAAGCCAGGTGAAGTACAACGGATTGGGCCATCCTTAAAACTTTAACTTGCTGTTTTTGTTTGCCAGAATTTAATTTTGCATAATGTACATCATCTGTGACTGAGTGGTCTGAGGTGCCGTTTCAAGATCACTTATTTCTGATCGCTAAGATCGTAGGTTCAAGTCCTGCTCGGTCCAAATCCTTTATGTGAGAAAGTGTGCCAGTGACTTGCGGAAGGACGGTGTTTCTACTCAGATTCATTCTGAGATCTTCCTCTACTAATAAACCTCGATATGCCATATATTACCTGAAATATGTTGGAGATGACATTAAACCCCATCTGCGAAGTCATTCTAAACAAAAATCGACAATAATCACAGGCTTCATAGAAATAACTCTCGTGCTGAAACTTGAGATTGCTTCATGCACATAAGTTTAGTTTGATTTTTTTTTATTCTGAAACCGTTCTCAAACATATACGTTTATTGTTGTGCTGAAACTTTGCTTTGTTTCATGCTCATTAGGTTAGTTTGAAGGCTTAGGTTTGAAACAGTCTTCAAACATATAGGTGTATTTTTATGCTGGACTGAACAGTGTTCCAGACACAGTTTTGGTTTAGGTTTGAAACAACTGTCAAATATATGCTGTCCAGACACGTTGTCTGAACAGCTGGTCTCATTATTAAAATAGTGTTGAACAATAGTTAGTTCATCTCTACAAAGTTTGAAACATTATAGTGTACATAGTTGATTTGTATGATCATTTGAAGTTTACAAATTAAGAGGCAAGAAGCCTTAGACAAATTTATATATGTTATAGTTTGAACAAAATTGTTTAACATAGTTTCATAGTTTTAATCCAGTGGAGACACAGTCGCCTTACAGAAGATCCCGTCTTAAGTTCAAGATACTTGCAACTTGCATCTTGACAGGATCTATTAGGAACGAGTAAGGGCACTTTGATTTTTACATGGAAATCTTATGGGATAATTGATAGTTATCATTATTCATTCATAGGCATACTCCATAAAATGGAATTGAATTGTTAATCAGTTGAAATACTTAGGCCCTATTTGGCCTCTTGTTAGATAATATGAGTCGAAAGTGAAAGCGAGCTATTCTGATTGTTTTTTGTCTATCGCTCACCTGGCCATCAACTCTATCTTTAAACATCTTGTATACATATTCATCTCGTGCATGACATCAACTTGAAAGGCTAGGAGCAAGCATATGCAAATTTCAATGGAATTTACATATTTTATTTTTTAAATTATTTTTATTGATTTCTCAGCGAAAAATATCCTTATTTGACTGTTTCACTTTGAATTAGTGAAGGTTTAGCCACTTATAGTCTGATTAATAATCTCGTAAACACTAAATGTGGTATTAAACATGATTGACTTTGCATGTAATATAACTGTTTGTAAATAATTTGTTTCTTGTAATTGATTATAGTCATATGTAAAAATAAATAATTAAAAATAAATAATTAAAAGTACATATATTGCTATTTCGTTCCGTTTAAGCACAATTTTTGATCACCATGTTCTGTCTGGCTCCTTAATATATCATGGAATCGTCACTAGACTTACATAGTATTACTGTAATATAACCATATTATTCCACATTTGCATTTGCATGGAATTTCTGACTAACGTATTTCGCTGGTTATGTGAAAATGATGTGTACCAATCCTTAATATTCTTACTTTCATTGTTTTGCAGAACTTTGTAACATAATAATAATGACAGTATTTAAAATGTTTGGACTTATTAGTTAAATTATTTTCTTGTTTTGGTTATTTAGTCATCGAGGACTCTTTCATGTGATCCAATACTTGATTACACCCATCTCTGCAAGTAACTGATAAATTTCATTGTTGCATAAGCGAAGAAAGACGAATGACAATAAACCTCAGCGGTGGGTAAGAGCGTCCGCCTTGCATGTGGAAGGTTAGTGGTTAGATTCCAAGCCAGGTCATATTGGTGAAACATGGTACTAGAACTTTCTGCGCTTGGTGCTCAACATTCGGAGGATAGTTTGTCAGTGTCGATATAATGTCACAGGGTGGGGTATTATACCATGTGTTTGCAGCTAGATGCTCCAGTGTGGCATCGCTCGGAATATTATCTCAAGCAGACACTGTCGTGATATATAACTAAAAATGTTGATAGCGTCGTTTAACAACATGCAACAACAAATGACAATCAGGCGTAAAGTTGCACAGCAATCATAATGGAGAAAGGCCGAACGAGTATTCGAACGGGTACTTACGATCCTGATTTGATAGTCAGACTGACTACTGACTGAGCTAACCGGGCCCGGCTAACTTATTAGTAAACGTGATATAGTTTTTCAGACCGAAATTTTGCACAGTCTCTGTAATGCTCGGTCATTTCCTTTTTTGGTGGCCTTGATGTTTCTACCTATGAATATGTGGGAAAGTATGTATAACCAAAGATTTTACAGAGAATGATAGGAAACGTGTATCCAATCCTGACTAAATGCCGATGATGAAATAACAATTGTATAGACTTTACTAATATATAGAAGCAGACACGATTTCTGATAGACATACAGAAAAATGTCCAAACTAAAAACAATATCCCAACCCAACACCAATATTAAACGCGGCTCGTACACACAATTAAAATTAGCGTAAAATAAAATTATTATTAGACCAACAATACTATTAAAAATGCTGCTTCGTGACATGTAATGAAAACATATTTTTTGCAAGGAACATATTCATTGTATTGATTATTGAAATAGTGTGCGTTAACATAGATTATTTAAAGCCTTAAACATTGACATTTTTATTTAATATACTATTGTAAAAGTTATTTATCGCCTACTTGCGAGCGATGAATGTGCACTACAAACATTTAAACTTTGCCACTTCATCATCATTTGGCATATGGGAAATCGGCGAAATAAAATTCAAGTTCGAAATTATTAGATCACGGATTTTTCACATCAATCCATAAATTCTTAATGCCTCTTACAATGCAAAATTATTATAGCCGTCACAAAACTGAATTTTCCTTAAATTTTGCTTATTGATTCAGGATAGTTTTACGTAGTAACAAACTAAATCAGTAAATAAAATAAAAAGTACATGTCACCTTGCTTGTTACTAAGTTACATACTAAAAGTTACCTCCCCTTTTCATAAAATGGCCACAATCGATGCATTTTTACACTAATATATTAATAAAAAAATGTTCTAACGTGGAGAATTGTTTCAGTCTTTCTACAAAGAGGCACTATAACAAACCAAATCAGAAAATAAATAAATAATACATATCACATTGCTTGTTACTAAATAACAGTGCTAAATATTACCTCCCATTTTCATAAAATGGTTGCAAACGATTCATTTTAACAATAATTCAATAATAAAAGAAATCTAACAAGTGGAATTGTTTTATTCTTTCTACAAAAAACACTATAACAAACCATATCAGAACATAAAATACAAAATACATGTCACTTTTCTTGTTTCTAAGTTACAGTGATGAATGTTACCTCCCCTTTTCATAAAATGGCCACAAGATGCATTTTAACACTAATTGAATAAAATTGTTTCATTCTTTCTACAAAAGGCAATATTACAAACCATATCGAAAAATCAAAATATGAAATACATGTCACCTTGCTTGTCACTAAGTTACAGTACTGAATGTTACCTCCCCTTTTCATAAAATTTAATACTTCTGTACATGTTGTCTATGTCATGATATTGCTTGGCCTTAATCTCCATAGATGAAAAAAAAAAGGGCAGGTAATTATAGCATCGACATAAGACTCTCAAACCTGGCCTCTGTTTAGTATTCCTGAAATGTGTTGAATAGTTTTTTTTTTATAATTCATGTAACAATTATAGGAAACACAGAAAGTGTATTTATTTTTAACATTTACTCATTTTATCCACTGTCGAGTAGCAGAAAGGGAAAGTAAGGATACTGTCCGTTCATCTGTTATATATAAATACATTTTCTTAATAAAGGTTTTTTTTTTATAATATAGTTGTTCAAAGTATATGTAAATGCAGATTTACTCTCGCACACAGAAAATACACATAATAATCTATAAATTGTATTTCAAACTTTTTTGTATACATTTATAGATTAATATACCTTTTTCATTAAAACAAAATTGGCTAGGATGACTTTTATTTTGCTTCAGGCCGAGATACTTTGGGTCTAGGTTTATTACAAAAGTGACTAACATTGGAATAGGCTAAGTCATTAATTAATGATCTAAGGTTCGAGCACAATCTCAGCCATACTTAATCTCTTTGGTATTCACTTTTTATAGTTCTTTATCTCTAGATATCATAAAGTAAGTATTTATTCTGATGTGATTATGATAATGCATCAAATTACCTTATACTCAATTGCTTTGTGGTAATATCAAATGATATTGGACTTTTCCTGTTTTCACAATGTGTCTTATTTGTTTCCACTGTTCTTATGCTTCCACATGTACAGTTTATGTATAATAATTTCCTATAACCATGCCTAGTATCGTCCATGATGTCCTTCAATATGAGTGATTCAACTTTTACATGCATCAGGTCAGCTAAATGTCATAAGTCAACAATTATTCTTCTTTGTCTTCATCCCGGTATAAATGATATTGTTTCAGGTAAAGTCATAAAGTATTCAGCGCTTTGGAACAAATTGCCGAATGATTCATATCCGAATATGCGTTATCTGAAATGCTACCACTACGAGTATTAGTGACATTTTGTAGTTGTTTCTTCGACTACGTTATGTACCAGCGCATCTGGTGATTGGAACGAAACTCACTATATTCTTCCATGGTTGTCGATCGATCGCTTCCTTGGCAAAAGTTTGTCGAATTTCTTATAACTCGAAATGGAAAAACTTCTCTTTGTCAATGTTCTTATGCGACTCGAGTTTTAACTAACCAAACGGCGAAATTAAACCCCGAAATTGAAAGTAACAGCAAGGAACTATGCGCGAAGCGATGCGCATTACTTGCCCGCGGGTACGTCTTTAAAGAACACTAACTGGTTTAGTGTTAACCGTCATTTGACTGACAGTTTGACGGCATTTGACTGACTCTGGAAGAGAGCTACGATGAAAGCTGAGATGATTGACGTTTGAAAATTGATGTTTGCTAAGGCCGTTTCTAAGCATAGCTTGCGCGGCTTTGTAGTCTGTACATGACATAATTAAATAAAGGGCGGAGTCTGTGCAATATCATTAACGCGTGCGAAGTGATGACAAACTTTTTAATAATTAAGAACTTAATAATTCCATTATCTTAAAGACTGTTTTAACAAAAAAGAGCGATACAATTTTGAAAATTAAAGCGAGTCCATTAGTTGCCAAATGACGTTAAACACTAATGAAGATTTTGAGCTGATTTCGTAGCTTCCTCGCTGTAATAACAAACATTGTATCTCATTTTAACTTTTGGACATCTTTTAGCCAGTATAAAAACTGTCGTTTTTTTCTAAACTCGTTAAAACTTTGACTTCATATGATCCAGAAGATAACAAAACATTGAGACAATAACTACCATTGTATATATAGGCGGAATGGAAAATTTGAGCACAATCCATCGCAATTAATATTTATTGAATACATGTAACTTTATTTTTTTTTTAAAAAAGTTACATTATTTATTATAGAGTGAGCCGATTTTTTAATAATCGCTCGATAAACACTTTTTAAATGCAATAGTGATGGATCTGTTTGCGGCCAAAAAAATTGCTTTTTGAATTTTTAAAATGTTTGCCTGTCGCTAGAAGGAGAGGTCGGTCTACCTGGTGATACTTTCGGATTTTTTTTCTCGCTTTTTGGACGGATTTTCTCAATCATTTTTGTTTCAAAGGGGAAGTTTAGGTGCAAATTGTGGACTTGAGATTCGATTTAAGCGGTGTATAGCATTGTTAAATATGTTTTCCAAAAAGAAATTGATGGTATAAAAGGAATATGCAAATATTTACAACAGCCTGGTCTTTTGAACAAACAGGTTTAATGCATACCATGACACTTTTATAAAATGCATAAAATCAATGACTACATTAAGAGTGAAGGGTGATCCAGAAATGCATATATATTTTTGATGTATATAAGGTTTGAGCTTTCTTATAAAAACGCACAGAAGAAGGTTCATACTCATGCTATATGAGAAATAGTGACGTTCTGTGCAAGGTATATGAAGTCACGGTGGGGAAGTATCTTAGTGACAAACGGTGTCAATGTTAATTTTTTTGCCGATACCTTGGTGCATACTTTCTTAAAGCATCCGCAATGGCAAGCAATGCCCATTGTTTATCGAAACAAGATACAAAATTCTGTGTTGTGAGAGATCACGAAAATAATTTGTGTCTTCTTGATACCTATTTTAATACAGGGAACACCCTAACATCCACAATAGGCACATGCTTGGAGCATGGTCTATAACATTGAATCCTTACAAAACAACGGTCTACCATTCGCTGCAGTGCGGGATTGATTATTATCCTAGCACTGTTTCACAAACATTTTACTTAAACACTTAAAACGGCCAGGTTATGATGCTTTTAAACTGTGTAGCAAAATGACGTAGGACAGACAACTCACGAGGGTAGTATACGCAAAATAAAATTTACAATTTACAATTTTGATTTTACATTAACAAAATTACAAATATACAATTATACAATTGATACAATTTAAAGCTAATTACTTAACAAAAAACGCAGCTGGTTTAAAAATGTCTTACGATGGAATTAACACTTTTTTTATACAGTTCTTTCTCCTACACATTCCTTATATTTATATCGCGATCCCTAACTGCTTACATCATATGAATGTTATAACTGTTTTTAAAATACACCAATATTGTATTTAATATACTACTACCGCGTCCGGATTATCGTAGACTTAGCGTAAATCGTCCCTAGTGGCGATAGCTATATAAACAGGGTTATCTTCCCCAGCACTCTGTGCTGAGTATTCTGGCTTTACGTCGCCTCGTATCGACTGTCTTCCACTGTACTCCGACGCCAGCATCGTCAAGTCGTCCATATAACGAGTATGTGGGTTGCTGTCCTTATGACGGTTCTACCACCAACTGACTTTCTGTCACGTCTAGATACGTCGTTATCGTAGCAGACACATGTCTCGTGTACGTCTAAAAACGGCTACAATATGTATAAACTGAGATTTACTAGTAACTCAATACGTAATGACATGGAGTCTATAACTTACCGTTTATCAATTTCATGGCATTTTAATCAATATATGATAACAGTGAATTCTTACAGTTTCATGGTAGATTTATCAACATAGTATAACAGTGTATTAAATATTTACCATCTAACAGTTTCATGGTAGATTTATCAATATATGATAACATCCAATGCTTACTATCTGCAGTTTCATGGTAGTTTAAACAACATCTCATATGAGAACTTCCGTCAATCCCAAAGTAGCAATTATATCTCTACCTAATTTCTCATTTATAATATAAACAATTACGGACCAATTCTGTATCTATTCACTTTGTGAATATCAGAATAAGCATTCGCAAAATTTAATTACACATATCAATCAATTCTAACATGATGAATTTCACTACTTCATCGAAAACACGATATCGACAGCTCAAAATACTTTCTCAGATTCTTCGGCCTATATTTTAACAAAACAACTCTCAATACCGCGGATGTGAAATTAATCTACAGACATTTTCGTCTAAAAAGATATGAACAATTTATACAACTTTACTTAGATCTGATTATATCAAAATATATCTATCAGACATTTAAATAACTCAACCATATACAACATAATATAAAATTCACATACCCATCCGCCGTTATGTAATTGAACAGTAACATTCTGAATCCTTTTTTTGTCACAACGATTGCGAAAGATATTTTCTGCTAGACTGGATGGAGTTTCCATAAAATAGTCAGATATATATATATATATATATATATATATATATATATATATATATATATATATATATATATATATATATAGTAAATCACATACCTTAGTGAATTTCGTGCAAATTATGAACTATCCAACGTTCAATATATCGTACGATATGGTACGATATAGTACGATGCAGGTTTTATGCTTTTAGGCCTAATGTAAACTTAAATTAGTTTTATAAATAATAAACCCGTTTAATTATTCTAAATTTCTTAATACTTTATGGAATTTCATTAAATATACGTCAAAATGATGATTCTTTAATCAAAAAATGAATATGTTAAAATATCTTTAAAACGTAACTCCTATCGAACCCACGCTACCTGATCTAAATATAGCCCATATCATTCCAATAGACACGTACTAGCTGACACTATTAAATTAGGCCTCAACAACCTAACTATTTTGTACAAACTGGTTCCAGTAAAACTGCATGTGGTTTCATTGATATTGTTTACATCACAGATTGATAACCAGCCAAAACTTAGTTAAGTATTTAACTCTATGTTAGTAAAACAGAAGGCTGGTGTTATAAGGTAGTGTTCATGTCTATGCTTGGTCGTTTTTACCGGATTTTCGCGAAGACCGTTTATGGAGCATTTTCTTTGGAATCGTGTGCAAAAAGTTCCCATATAAATTAATAAATTCAGTATTCACTGGTGTGTGGACAGATTCAGCGTGTGGGAGAACCATTCCCTGTCTATCAATAAAAACGATTTACACTTGTTTGCTGAAAGACTTGCATATTCTGGCTTTTTGGAATGTCGAAGAGGAAGGTGTTTTCCACTGAAGAGCGTGTTTTATAGTTTTTGGGTCGTATAGGTACAACAAGGTTTCATCTGTAGTCATAGTACTATTCAGGCAACCATTCACATATCACAATAGCTTTTTTATTATTTAATTATTTTATAATTTAAGCTCTATTGGCCGATGGTCAGCAGGGCTTATGTTATAGTGAATTGTCCGTTGTCCTTTGTCCGTCGTCGTCAGTCATCCGGCCGTTAATCATTTTCTTGTAGGCGCGATAGCATATCAAATTATCAAACAAATCAAAACCAACTTGCAGAGCAGTTATATAGCCACAAGACCCGTGTAGGTTCCTGAACTAGCGTAATTCGACCACAAATGTCACCACCACAATGCTTATACGCAAATTGTAAAAGAAAAATTAATAAGGGGGTGGGGCGGGTAGGGGGCTAAAAGGTTGTTGAAGACGGGGGTCACTGTATGACATAGAGTTATATTGGAATACCGATATTTTAATTGACTTTAGCTTACATGAGAGCTAATCATCAACATATCAAAACAAATAAACAAATCATGCACTGAAAAACACATGTATGAAATTAATAAGTAAACGCACATATATACGCATATATCTATAAACTTTACATACAAACAATGTCTGCCATGTTCAATTTTTAAATTATGTGAATTTAGTCTCAATTTTGTTAAAGCTTGTCTATTCTTCAGTTTCAGTATTTTATCCAAGTATGGCTCAGATTCAAAGTTTGTATTTATGTTTCTATATTATGACAATGATGAAAACATTTGCATACCCTCTCTTCAGTTTGATATATAGGTGTATTTAAGTCGCAATTTAAACACAGGTAAAAATGAATTAAACAGTTGTGAGTCAGGAAACTCCCATACCTGTCCAAAACAATTTGACTGTAACATAATATTTAGTTTTTGAGACCCAGTTAACTAATCCCTTTGACATTGTTTATATACCTGAACTAAAATACAGTTATTTTCTCTACTGCTTATTAGCTTAAACCAATATTTGATAATTTTATACTTTCTGTTGATAAACAGAGTTACTCTTCTGGTTTTGCCATACACGGCCATATTTTTTCGTGTAAAACTGAAAGTAAAATTACAAATAAAATTGTATCACAAGTCCCAGCGGACATGCTTTTACTAAAACAGAGACAGGTAGCGTTAGAAACGTCTAGATCAGCACAGATTCGCGATATTGAAAATACAATGTTATGCATAAAGAGTGATAATGAATGTCTAAAAGAAAGTACTGAAGAAAACTTGTGCATCTTAAAATGTAGCTCATGTGATATCCGTGTAAGTAGCAATACAAACAAATATATGTTACATATTAAACGAAGTATGCTAGATTCATCCCAAAGCTTGAGAACTCTTCAAGGCAATGTGACTTTGCTTGGGAGTAAGTGTTGCAATGATCAATATGCTCAAACATTAAACTCTTGTAAAGCGGTAGTGATGCCAACTGCAACAAGCACTGTCTATCAAGCAGCCAATGACAATGAATTGTATAACACAGAGTTTTCGGGAAATAATGTAAAGACCATGGTAAATAAAGATATAGTTGACTATTGTGACAATGGTAATAGTGGTATTCAAACAACCGAAAGTGGAGTGCCATCTCCTGTAGACGGTGGTGAACTGGATGTTATGTCACTGACTGAATTTCCGAATTTACCGACCCAAGATTAAGGTGCATCCCAATTAATTTCTCCTCCATTATCTTAGTCACCGATCAGCAGCTCTTTGTCTCCGCTCATTGCGTACAAAATGGCCGACACACTGTTGACAGAGAAATGGAGGACGAATTTGTTTATGGAAATGTTCCTGATCCAATTAATGTAAGCACTGTCCCGCGAACGGAACAATCTCTTATATCTTACAAGGATGCTGTTCAAAGTAAAAATTACGGCAACATATCCAGACCAAGACGGGTTAATCTTAAAAAGAAAAAAATCTCTAAATAGCAATATTGATTTTGCGCACATTTATTCTACTATCGGGAAACCATCAAATATCTCGGTTAGAATCTCGGACCGTAAAGCCCACGACAGGCAGTTCGGTGCAGATCAGTCTACTGATGACTAAGACTTGTTTCAGTGCGTAAAGAAAAGATCGAAAAGGTATTACGTTGTTGGTTTTGACCAATCTGTAATTGAAGCGAAAGTGTACTCCTATGTTAAATTTCGCGAACCTTAAGTAACAAGGGTTACTATATTTAGAAACAGAAAGTACAATTCTGTTGTCGTGCGTCTAAATGTAGAGGTCGATGATAATGCGTCACTAGTAAAACTGCCGTACCTCTGGCCCAGAGGTCTCATTTGCCGCCCATGGTTAACGAGGCACGGGTACAATTTGGATAAACATAACGGTCCGTCACCAAAGAAAGGGTATAGTCACTACAAAAACCGTTATGCAGATAATGGCTTTTTGAGTGATAATGACTACACGTACCACGTTTTCAATGATTACAATCCGTACGAGTATTTAGATGAGTGTATGGATTAGCTCACTTAAGATATCAGTTTGTAAAAATAATCAAAACATAATGGCTAGTCTGAACAATTTAAATTAAATGACATGGAATGCTACAGGCATAATGTCCAGTTCAACATGTTAAATAATAGTAATATTGATATATGTGCTATATCAGAACACTGGCTGTATGATAAAGATTTGCATTTTTTAGACAGCATTGATAACAACTATAGGGCTCATGCAGTTTCTGATGCAGATCTTATTTTACCAAGCAGACGCAAAGTTGGTTAAGGTGGTGTGGAGATTTTATGGCATAAAAAAATAGATCACATGATCTCAACCATTTCTATAGATGATGACAGAGTAATTGGAATAGAATTAATATTAAACCCATGCAATTGCTTGTATATGTTTCAAGTTTACTTGCCATGCCGAAATCACTCTATTCAGAAATAAAGGGATTATATTAATACACTTGAGGATATCTTAAGTATGTATAGTGATAAGGGACTGGTTATTGTCATGGGTGACATGAATACCGAATTAAGAAGTTCAATCGCGAAGCCCATAGCCTCTAGAATGTATAGTTTAAACAAGTTTGTATTAGGTAATACTCTTTTATCTTTAACTTTAACGTGCACGTGCACAGGGATGTCCTTATCACATGTTAATTATAATAGAAAATCTGAAACATTGATTGACCATATATTATTTCCTGTCGAGAAAGAAGATCTTATTAATTCCTGTTCGATACCGGATGATGATGCGTTAAATGTATCAAACCGCAGACCAGTGCTCTGTAATATAACATTACCGTGTATCGCAGAACTCAATGACAGCTATATGCCACTTATAATAAACTGGCGTAAAATTCGTTAAGAAAATGTAACAGAATATAAATATTATATTGAAAATGATGTACATTGTGTTAAAATCTCTAATAACGCTATTAGATCGACATCAGTTATTGATAATCGCTATAAAACAATTATTATTTCCCTCAATAATGCTACTGATGCAGGTATCCCTAAGACAAAATTCAGACACCTTTTGAAGCCTTACTGGGATGAAGAACTAAGAAATGCACATAAGTGTATGAAAACTAAACGTAAAAGTTGGATTGGGGAGGGCAAACCTAGGGGAGTATCATTTTTGTCTTATAATGAATATAAAGGGGCGAAATGTTTATTTAGAAAATTGCACAGATATAAAGTTGAACTCTATCTACAGAAAATGAAGAAATAGATAAAGCTACGGAAATTGAAAGTGCCTCATTCAGGAAGCTTATTATTTCCAGAAAGAGAAAATCAAACATGTCACCTGGGACAGAAATGAAATTTAATGGCACCACATACCGGGATCAAAAATCAAATACAATTCAATGGGAGTATTTTTTTTTAAAGAGCTATACACACCTGATAATCCTATTTTACTTCATACAAAAATGTTCAGTCTATAAGTACTAATAAAGTGCTTGTAGCCTGCCGAAAAGCAGTTTAAAGCTTGCGGGTGTGATAATGTTTATTACGAAAATATTACCTATGGTGTTGAAATAGTACTGAAACTCAAAGCAAAACTATTTCAAAATATGACTACATATGTGCATACCCCAAATGATATGAAGAAAGGTATAATCATACTTTTATACAGATGTGATAAAAAGGCAAAGACTGACCCGAATAATTATCGAGCAATTACCCTCTCATCAGTACTGTTACAATTATATGAATCTGTACTACTCGATAGAATTGAACGCGATTGTGCGTATCAGAAAATTAATAAGTTACAATGTGGGTTTCAACGGGGTATTGGCTGCATGATGACTTCTTTTGTTCTGCGTGAATGCTCTTACTTCGCTAAAGAAAATGAGAAATATTGCTTTTCTTGATGTACGCCTTGCATTTGATACCGTTTGGCATGAGGCTCTTATGGTTATATTGTTCAAATTTGGTCTACGGTTATACATTCTTAAAGTTGTTTTTAATTTATATACCAATATGACCAGTTGTGTCAGAAACCAAGGTCACTTTTCAGATTGGTTCCCATTATTACAAGGTACCAGACAGGGAGGGATTCTCAGTCCTTTTCTGTACATCGTCTTTATAAATGGTCTTATGGATAAGTTAGTAGCCTCAGACTATGGTTTTTATATGTACAATATAAACTGCTCCTGTCCTACTTCAGCTGATGATATGGTTTTATTATATTTATCTAAAACTGGGTTAAGTCACATGATTGATATCTGCTACACGTATTGTATCGAACATCATTATTTTTACAATGCTTCTAAATGCTCGGTCATTATATCTCATGAATC
This sequence comes from Panopea generosa, assembly GCA_029582155.1. Lineage (NCBI taxonomy): Eukaryota > Metazoa > Mollusca > Bivalvia > Adapedonta > Hiatellidae > Panopea > Panopea generosa. Next base: position 45,962,642 of record CM055894.1, read on the forward strand.
CCGCAACAAATATAAATTAAACACACGTAAATGAATTCTTGGGGACAGTAGAGTAGATGAAGTGGAGCAGTATACATATTTAGGTGTGCTTTTCAATAAATACGAGAATAATTATGACATTATAAAGGAAGCGAACTGCAAAATTAGGAGTACGTTTTTAAACATAATACATTGTGGCGTATATTCTGGAGGAATTCACCCCGCAACGGTGAAACAAATATATAAGTCGGTTGTCTTGCCGAAAGCATTGTACGGCTGTGAGCTATGGCATAATCTTACTAATGCCCATATACTTACTATTGAAAGAGCACATAGGATCTGTTTAAAATACATTCAGTCAATACCAAAGTATACAAGAACTGACGTAGTACTAAGTATGTTAGGATACCTATCAATGGAAGCTGAAATTGATAAAAGAAAACGTATATTTTTAGGTCAGCTCTGTAGGTTGTCACCCTACTTCATAGCAAAGCAAGTATTTGTTAATCGTTTATTTGATTATAAGTTAATACCTACTAAAGTTAAAGGTTTCATTGCCGATACAAAAATACGATATTTCATCGTACTTAGATGAATATTCACAGACAAGTATTTTTCCGTCAAAATTTCAATCGAAAGAAATAGTAAAAAATGCTGTTGATGGGATCGAAAACAAACAGTTATTAAATAGAGGTCAAAATGATGAATCTCTCAATGGATTCAATCTGATCCATTGTAACTTTGATTTGTGCTTACTCTGGAAACTGAATAAAACTGAAAGGCTTTATACAGAATCATTAAGTACACTAACATATCTAATGTGTAGGTTTTTTTTCAAGACCATTTCAGCAAAATTGTTCCAAATGTGGATTGCCATCTTCATACTTAGTTTAACATGTTTTACTTGATTGTATTTATAACAATAGCAAACGGGATAATGTATACATATATTTACAGGAATGAAATATTTCTTAAATGAAAAGGACAGCTTAGGCTGTTTAAAAATATGTGTTTTAGCTTTTCATAACATGTGTTATTGCAGTTATAAGTAATATGTCATGCAGTTAATAAACTATCAAATATTAATCAAAATTGTGCAAACTGGCTTATTAAACCATATTAAACGCTCTCTATGGTTACCTTATATTTCGTTTCGATAATGTAGCCATATTATAAAGAGAATGTGTACCAATATGGATTCAAATGGATTTGCTTTTCATGTTAATAATTCTTATCTTTCGTTTCGATAGGGTTATTTCATATGAAGATAATTAATTTAGCGTCTGTATATTTATGTGTGCGTGCGTGCGTGAGTGTGTTTGTGTGCGAGCGAGTTTGTCTATGTGCGTGCATGATATTAGAGTTATAAAGTTTACTGTAGTTCGTTTTGTCAATTGTAAATTATCTTTACTTTATATATGTATTCAATCTGTATAGTATTACTTTTTTTTCATTTGTCTTTTGTCAACAATGTATTTTATTGTTTGTATGCTCTCCTGTATGATTTAGAAGAAATACAGATATATATATATATATATATATATATATATATATATGTGTGTGTGTGTGTGTTTGTGTGTGTGTGTGTGTGTGTGTGTGTATATGATTCGACCACCATTGCCTCCGCCACAGGGCTTATAAGAACTTTTAAGTACTCATTTTCTCTTAAAATAAAAGCCATAGACCTTGGATATATTATATGTAGTATTGTATGTGGGTCCCCTAAAAAGGTTGTTGAATGGCGAATCACCGGGATCAATGTTTGAGCCGTCCAAGGGGTCACTGTTTAACATAGAGTTATTTAGTGAAAATGATAAAGTATTCGTTTAGAAACGATAGCAGCCAAAGTTTTCATCGAGTCTTAAGCCTCATTAAACTTCCGAAACGGTCACTTATAGTTTTAATTGAAATCAGTTTTACTCTTCCAGATGGTATTCTACAGTTTATTTGACCATTGAGAAACTTTACAAACGAAAATATAAATATAATGTACATTATTTTAGATAATTAAGTACGGGGTTTGTTTACAAATCAATGTTTGTCTCTTTCCGATAAATACCTTGGCAGAAGCGGGAAGTCGCGAAGCTTATTTGGAAACGCGTCGGTCGGTTATTAGTAAAGTATATATGATCAATTCACTTCAGAGAAAAATATAACAATGGGAACAATTAATAAGCCGCTAGTGGTTATATAGGTTTTAATAACACCACTTTTATTTCCCTCAGTGTATCAATGAATTGGAACTCACGAGCTAATTCACTACACGGAAGCGACGAATCGTTCATATATAATATAATTTTGAATAATTGTACTAAACTAAAAATCCTTGGTATTCGCCCAATACTGACAACCAGAAAGGGATTCGTGGCGTAATAGCGCGTGCAATAGTATAAAATGTATATGCGAGGGCGGATCCTGAGCAAAAATTACCGGACCAAACTAGTATTCGGTACTCGTTGTTTTTCATTGTGTATATATAATATAATGCTGACTACGCTCGTGATAACTTTTTTTTTTGCAGACATCAATATGTTTTTTAGAAGAAAGAAAACTCAATAACTTTGCATAATGTTTCTCAAGCCATAACTTTTATAATATTGTAATGGACCACTTATCTAACGGTATTAATCCACACACTACCCATGCATTTCGCTTATTCTGAAAATAAATGGTATGTCACCTAAATATATAACACTTTGCATTGTGCCTGAACTGAGCAATTGAACATTAGCGGAGATTGTCAGAAAACAATCGGAGATATTTGTAAACACGTACCTTATAAACGAAGGGTCCTACGTGGCCGAGTGGTCTTAGGCGTCGTCACTTACCTCTCATCGCTATGGTCGTAGGTTCGAATCCCGATCGCTCTAAAAATTTGATGTGAGAAAGTTTCCAGTTACTTGCGGAAGGACGGTAGTTCTACTCAGTCTGATTCAGTCTGAGGTCTTCCTCCACCAATTAAACTGGATATGCTATCGTATAACCTGAAATGTGTTGAAAATGGCGTTAAACACCATTCATTCCATTCCTTATAAACGAGCGTACCGCTCACTTAAGAAATATACCAATTACAATTAATGTTATTTATTTTGTGCGTTTTTGAATAGCAGTCAATAAGGAGTTACAGGTATGGTTTTAGCAATATTGCAAACACGTTTCTTCAATCATTATTGTTATTATCAAAAAGTGTGTATTTGGGAAGTTTAATGGGACTTTAATCAAACAGTTATATAACCACAGTATCTCGAACGAGTTTTTGAATCATAGGGATTCGCTCAAACTGACTCCGCCACAGGGCTTATATGCATATTTGAAGCGGAATTTCAAACATCATTTTCTCTGAAAATGCAAGCCATGGTATTGGATATTTCATATGTAGCATTCCCTTAAAAATTTTGATGGTACCCCCATATTGGGGCTCTGCTTATGTGTCATTTTAATTGTCCGTCCGTATAATGTTCTTGTTAACTCGAAATCACCGGGGAAACTCACCAAAAACATTTCTTCTAACGGTTTGTTTCCAGTAGAGTGAGTGATTAATGTCTGCTTGGGCCTCTTGTTTCTATATTCTTTTCAGTCAACAAACGTGACTCTCATTTGACACTTACTTTGTGAATATTTAAATCTTAAGCTTATATACGATATACAGTTCCATAACCATTTCCTGTTGTAGATATATCGAACGGTAGCGCGTCTATCTCCATTGACGGCTTCTTTCAATAAGTCAATTCACTTGCAAATCTGTCCAGTCTTCTATCATCTTGTACATCTCCTCGGCCTTCCTTAAATCTCAAATGCCACTTTATATACTATCGCAAGTCACATTACTATTTAATTTCAACTTTCTGTATCATTGCCGCATTTGTATTGACGTTTTACGTAATTTACCGCACACTTTAGTATTGCGTGTTGGTCTGTGAATGTATTTTAGATTAATTCGTTTACTGTGCTGTTAAAAAATGGTTTTTGTTTATACTTTCTAGCGGAAAAAGCTATTTGCCGATATTCAGTTATGACGTCGTTGACTAGCATTGCAGCCGATAGCCAGCATTTATCCGTTTTTATGCGTTAAATCATAATGATCACAATCTTCGTTTACTATTTTGCTTGGGTATTGATGGGTAACTATGACAACTAAATAATACACGCGAGTTAAAGTAACTCTCACGAGGCGTGATCCAGAAATGTTTAGACTTTTGTCATACTTGTATTGTTCTTTATATTTAAAATATGTTCTTTTCTCTTTGTTCTTTTTCAGGACATATATGTCTAGGCAACGGAGACCATATAATTAAATTGATTCAATCGCGATTGACGACAAAAGTTTTTGATCATAAACATTTTTTCATATAACACACATTGAAAGAAATGTTGTTGTTTTCTAATTATAAGTTCAGATTAAAGAGGTATTGTGCTACGAACATATAGTGGAAGCATGGTCAAAATATGGACATGTTTGTGGCGTAAATTGTTCAATGTATCCATATACATAAGACTGCAACAACGATAACGGTTTCTTCCAACACATACAACTTTAATTTAAGATATAATATTCGCACACATGAGCATTTGAAAACCTTTCGAGCCAAAATCCCGAGAAAGAGAGATAGTAGTAAATATTGATATTGAAAGTGTATCATATTATTTATTGTGTTTGGGTACCGGTTGTTGATAAAACACATTGTTCAAAATAAAGGTTAGGCTTTTCATTATTTATTTACCTGCGATTGTGAAACCAGTTATAACAACCTCAACAAATAACGCTCGAAATATTTCTTGAATAGAACCGATACTACGCATATGCGGATAAAGTGTCTTGTACCAGTAAACCACTTATAGCCGTAGCGGGGGGTCGAACTTATATCTTCCAATACTTGGTCCGATGCTCTAACACTGGACCATGCACTTCACACTTAGATCACAAGCAGATACCATTCAAACACACTAACTGAAGATATGTCTAGCTATTGTGTTTTTACAAAGCATAATTGGAATTCAGCTGTTACATTTTGCTATGAAAAGTGTTAACATTTATTTCAGTAAAGCCTCGTGTAACAAGTGTAACGCAAACCAGTATACCTCATGAAAACCAAAACAGACAATTTGGACAATGTGAGACAACAGGTTTCCGGCCATCAACAAGCATCAGTGTTGCATGGATATATAACGGTGCCACAACCCCATACACTGGTAATCCCACAGTTAATGCTGATGAAACATATAGTTTAACAGCAGTGTTTCAGAGGGCAGTCACCAGACAAGACAACGGGAAGGCACTTACATGTAGCGTAAACCATGATACCTTATCTACACCTCTTACAAAGTCAGTCAACGTTAATGTTTATTGTAAGTAACGTTACTAAGTTTACTACATTTACTACATTTACTAAGAACTATATTGTGATCTGCAATGACTTTTGCTAGCTTAAGCTCACACTGCTATTAGCTGATCTTGTATGTACTATGTTATTTTGTTTTTTTTAATCAATATAAAAGTATATTTGAAACAGTTGGCTAAGGGATACCATACATGTGTACCATATTCCGGAAGCATGGTGTGATAAGCCTCCTAGTTACAGTAGTTACCGAACACTCTTAAAATTATCCTCTGTATTTTAGCTTAATAAAAACACATGGCTTCCATAATGATAGAATTGTGACGTCGATTATATGATTAATTCGGACCTGGGACTCACTTGACTATGGTGTACCGGGAGGTAACTTTCAAGTTTGTACAGGTTATCTGAGAAAAGAGAAATGAAGTTCTTTTACAAACATTTAACAACACAGTTGATCACTGTCAAGGTTCTTAGTCCGATTTGAATCATTTAAACATAATAATTATGCAACAATACAAATTGCACATAGCATATCTACATAATATTAATCAAGAGCATAATGACCGGGTGAGTATGAATAATAAAAGTATGTATATGGAGTGAGACGCATGCGTTGGCTGCCATACCAAATAACTTTTTCATGACCAGCCAAACAATGACTAAGTATTTCAGGGATCAATAACCTTATGGAATTACGTAAATCATGTATTTTATATGATACTCATATTAAGAAACCATGGCATCATTTGAAATTAAGCACAATAAAAGAGAAACGTTATACAATACTTTCCTGATAGTTTTCTGTAACACTGCTTACTTAAATTAAGTATAGCGTTCAGAGAACGTGTCACGCATGCGTGATTTTACCTAGTTCAAGAGAATTCAGTGATATTAAAAGCATGATATTTAATTAGTAAATATTGGTATGGCTAAATCGTAGTTAAAATTTGACAATGTAGTATAACAACGAAAAAATAAGCACGTTAAAAAATAAGAAATTAATAATTTCCTTCATAAACTTTTGATAACATTTATTTTTTCACTGTCAAAGTTCTTAGACCGAATAGTCTAAGATCCTTAACAGCTAAACTTATTCAGTTCTCTCTCAGAAAACCGATATATTATTTTGCAAATCAGAAACACATAATTACTGCGATAGCTTGCGGGGAGTCCAATCGAATATCTGTGTTGAGGATAAAGCCAAAGTATATAAAAAATTAACATATTTTAATACGATTATATGACCTTGGTGGCGGTTGGTTTCGTAAGGGGATTGAGGGGATGTGAATGGCCCTTTGACACGCGATATACTTCCATGTATGTAATTTTACAGGTATTAACTTGATGAAATGCTATTTAGTAAACAGTAAAAGTGGCATGTTGTTAATGCCAAACTAAATTTGCGTAATGATAATTAATATTGAATCTCTGGAGATACGATTATACCTAGATACGTATACGGATAATTGCCGTTAAACCGATTGCCCATATAAAGTTGTCCTGAACAAAGAAAGGTCGATTTGTGTAGCATACTATAATCAAGACCAATACTTTAATTTAATTAAGGTGAGAATGACTTCATTTAAGCTGAGCATCAGCTTAAAAATAAATAATGTTCCCCTAAATTAAATTAAATTGATACATTTTAAATGTTACATGAACTAATATTAATAATAAAAATTAAATATATGCTTTGAATGTATATCCAAACTTGCATAATGTTTGTATAAATTGTTACAAACAGTTAGTTTTGTAATAATATGTTATCTGATGAAATAATCGAGCAAATTCTTTACTAAATTTCGTTTAAGCTTGATGTTGTGATAGTGTTTTACAGTTGCATCCACAAGTGTGAGTATGTCTGGAAACATCGCAAGTTTTGTTGCTGACGGATCACGTACATTGTCACTGATATGTAAAACAACCACATCGAATCCTACATCTACAATAAAATGGAAGCTAGGTCAGTTAAACCTCACTGATAACCGAAGTCCTACAGACACTTACGGAATGTATGGCGGCAAGATTAGAACCCAGACGCACGTTGTTACCCCAACACGACACATGGATGGTCACATTATTTCTTGTATCGCATCTAATGTCGCGAACACGCAGTCACCCGTAACCGATCAGACTACGCTTAACCTTACATGTAAGTTTTGTTTTTAACGAGAGTTCAACTGAGGATGTTTTTGTAAGATATTAAATACATCCCTTGCAAGTAATGTTTAGATGAACCATAGCCAAACTTCGCTAACCTACATGTAAGTTGGCTATTAGATAAAACTTTTGAAAGAAGCGTTAAGATGAACCAATGTCACACTACGGTAACCTTACATATAAGTTTGGTTGAACTAGCGATGTTGTTGTAAGATATTAGATAAATCCCTTGGAGGAAGGGTTAAGATTAACCCTAGCCAAACTACTCTAATCTTAATGTTAGTTTGGTTGAGCTGGGGTTGTTGTTGTAAGACATTAGATACATGCGTTGCAAGTAGTGTAAAGGTGAACCCTAGGCAAACTACTGTAACCTTACATGTTAGTATGGTTGAAATGGAGATGTTGTTGTCAGATATTAGAGAAACCCCTTACAAGTATTGTTAAGATGAACCATAGCCAAATTACCTTTAACCTTACATGTAAAATTAGTTGAACTGGAGATGTTGTTATAATATTTAGTTAAATTCCTTGTAAGTAGTGTTAAGATGAACCCTAGCCAAAGAACCTTTAACCTTACATGTAAGTGTTGTTGAACTGAAGATGTTTTTGCAAATTATTACATACATCCCTTTCAGTTAGTATTATGATAAACTCTAGCGAAACTACACTAACCTTACATGTACGTTAGGTTCAACTGAGGATGTTGTTGTAAAATATTAGATAAATCTCATGAAAGAAGTGTTAAGATAAACCCTAGCCAAATTACTCTAACCTTACATGCAAATTTGGTTGAACTGGGGTTCAGTTGTAAGCTATTAGATAATTAGATAAATTCATTACAAGTTGTGTAAAGATTATCCCTAGCCAAACTATGTGTAACCTTAAATGTAAGTTTGATTGAACCAAGGATGTTGTTGTAAGATATCAGATAAAACCCTTGCAAGAAGTGTTAAGATGAACCCTAGCCAAACTACTGTAGCTTTACATGTAGTTTGGTTGAACTAAGGATGCTGTCGTAAGATATTAGATAAATCCCTTGCAAGTATTGTAAAGATAAACTCCAGGTAACTATTCTACATCCCTTTTAATTATTAGTGTTATGATAAACTCTAGCGAAAGTACGCTAACCGTACATATACGTTTAGTTGAACTGGGGATGTTGTATTCAATTATTAGATAAATCCCTTGCAAGTAGTGTTAAGCTGAACCCTAGCCAAACTACTCTAGCCTTACGTGTAGTGTGGCTGAACTGAGGATATTGTTGGAAGATACTAGATAAATCCCTTGCAAGTAGTCTTAAGAAGGACCATAGTCAAACTACTCTAGCCGTACATGTAAGTTTGGTTGAACTGTGGATGCTGTTGTAAGATATTAGATTAATTCATTGCAAGAAGTGTTAACATAAAACCTAACAAAACTACCTTTAACATTACATGTTTATTTGGTTGAACTGAGGATGTTGTTGAAAATTATTAGATACATCCCTTGCAATTAGTTTTAAGATGAACCCTAGCCAAACTATGCTAACCTTTCATGTAAGTTTGGTTGAACTGTGAATGCTTTTGTAATAAAATAGATAAATTCATTGCAAATAGTGTTAAGATGAACCCTAGCCAAACTACCATTAACCTTACATGTAAGTTTGGTTGAACTGGAGATGTTGTAGTCAGATATTAGATAAATTTCTTGCAAATAGTGTTAACATGAAACCTAGCAAAACTACTTTTAACATTATATGTATGTTTGGTTGAACTGGAGATGTTGTAAATTGTTAGATGCATCCCTTGCAATTAGTGTTAGGATGAACCATGGCCCAATTTCCTTTAACCTTACATGTAAGTTTGGTTGTACTGATGATGTTGTTGTAAATCATTAGATACATTTCTTGCAATAAGTGTGAATATGAACCCTAGCCAAACTACATGTTACTTTACATGTAAGTTTGGCTGAACTGAGGATGTTGTTGTAAGATATTATATAAATCCCTTGCAATTAGTGTTAAGATGAACCCTAGCCAAATTACCTTTAACCTTACATGTAAGCCTGGTTGAACTGAGGATGTTGTTGTAAATTATTTGATAAATCCCTTGCAATTAGTGTTAAGATGAACCCTAGCCTAATTACCTTTAACCTTACATTTAAGCTTGGTTGAACTGAGGATGTTGTTGTAAATTATTAGATAAATCCCTGGCAATTAGTGTTAAGATGAACCCTAGTCAAATTACCTAAAACCTTACATGTAAATTTGGTTGAACTGAGGATGTTGTTGTAAATTATTAGATACATATCTTGCAAGAAGTGTTATGATAAACCCAAGCCAACTACGTTAGTTTACATGTAAGTTTGGTTGAACTGGAGATGTTGTTGTAAGAAATAAAATAAATAAGATAAATCCCTTGCAAGTAGTGTTAGGAAGAACCCTAGCCAAACTACTCTAGCCTTATATGTAAGTTTGGTTGAAATGATGATGTTGTTGTTAGATAATACATAAAAACTCACAAGTAGTGTTAAGATGAACCCTAGCCATACTACGTCGTTTAACCTTACAAGTAAGTTTGGTTTTACTGAAGATGTTGCTGTAAGTGGTTAGATACATCCCTTGCAATTATTGTTAAGTATTAGATAAATCCCTTGCAAGTAGTGTTAAGATCAACCCTAGCAAAAATACTCTAACCTTACATGTAAGTTAGGTTGAACTGGGATTGTTGTTGTACGATATTAAATAAATCCTTTGTAAGTAGTGTTAAGATGAACCCTCGCCAAACTACGCTTACCTTTCATGTAAGCCTGGTCAAACTGAGGATGTTGTTGTAAGACATTATATACATCTTTGTAAGAAGTGTTAAGATGAACCATAGCCAAACTACGCTAACCTTACATGTAAATTTTGTTGAACTGGAGATGTTGTTGTAAGATATTAGATAATTCCCTTGCAATTAGTGTTAAGATGAACCTTAGCCAAACTGCTGTAACCTTACATGTACGTTTGGTTGAACTGGCGATGTTTTTGTATGACATTAGATAATTCCCTTGCAAGTAGTGTGAAGATGAACCCTAGCCAAACTACTCTTACCTTTCATATAAATTTCATTGAACTGAGGATGTTGTTGTAAGATATTAGAAACATCCATTGCCTGTTCATGTTTACAAAAAGTAAACGTTTGTATAAATATTTGCCAAGCCAAACAAATTGACTTTTGACACATTCTGAGGCAATCTGAAAATCAGTAAAATAAAATTCTAAACGAATTTGAAACTTATAGTGTCTCATATTAAGAGGAAAAAAATGTGTCTGATATGGTTGGTAGCGATACTAATTACTTCTCACCACAAATCATACATTTATTGAAGCTACAGCTCAATTTAAAATCAATTGCTCCTGTTGACTTGACATGTTTCTGCTTTAATTGTGTCACGGGCTACCGGTTTGCTTTTGCGGCACCAGATTCTGTTGACTGGTTTTACTTATTTTTATTTTAGATTTAAATGGAAGATAAATATATAAATGATAAATTTGAAAGATCATCACGCGAATTTTGATTTGCAATCTCAAAAGAGTCAGAGATTATATTTCTTGCCAACAAACTCAGAAAACGCCTTGAAATATATGCTGAAAATATAGTTGACTTTAGTAAATTTATGTATTTTTCATTGATAACGAAATTTGTTGAACCAATAATAGTCAAAAGGTTTACATCTTATGCTGGCACGGAAATTAGACAACCGATCTTGGCCAAAAGGAGTATTCTCATAATAATTAAAATATATGTTAAAATCTCGATATTGACATATTGCATAATATTAAAGTATTATCTGCCTTTTGTAATTATGCTTAATGATAAATTCAGTGTTTTTTCAATGTACGTATTGTAATAGGGGTTTTAAGCAGATGGTATTCTCAGAGCTTTATTTAACCAAAGTAATAGTTCCCAAATAAAGGCATCCCTTATGTACACACCAATGACATTTCAGAAAAAAACATATACAACAAATTACAATATACAATCACTTCAAGAATCAAAATGGACATTTTAAAAACATTTTAATGTACTTTTGTTATGCATGTCCCGCGAGACAAATTATAATCGTCAGTCGTCTTTCGATATTCAACTTGAAGCTAGCCCTAATTACAACAGTATTGAAGAGTTAATATCTGCTGCCTTATGTAAACTATTACATCAAAAGCAATATGGGTTGTATCCGAAGTGTATCTATACTTTTATAGCTTGTTAGTTAACCAATTAAGTATTACATAATTCTAGATATATCGCGTATGCTGTAAGATAAAACTTTTTATCAAAATAGGCATCTGTTGCCAATTTTTGACTATGTGTATAGAAATTTTTAAAAAAAAACAAATACAAAGTAAAACATGTAATACAATTGATATATAATGATAAACTTTAAACATGTACGTATATCAGATATAAGGTGTATTTGGTTATGATGATTAACATTTTTGTACAAATATAATTGTCTTTGGTATGTAACACCAAGCGTTTCATCACCTTGTTGAACTGCACATTTCTTTATATTGTGTAATATGTTTCATTTGAATGCACGAACATTCACTGTATGACAAACCTATGCGTTATTTAATTTAATTTCTGTGTTAGTTTAAGATGATAATGAAAAATCAGAACAAAAACATTACAAGTGGATAAGACACTCACGTATTTGTCAAATGTATGATATTCTGTTATTAAAGGTAATATAATACAATTTAATTTTCGATAAATTATTTGCCCCTTCTATATTCGATGTCTGTATTCATACCACTCGGCATAACTGTGTATTGAAAAACTTACAAAATAATGGTATTGATACCGATTCTATTTTTTAATTGTTTTATTTCATTGTAATAACTCAAAATCAGATGTGATATATGCAAGTTATGATATAGTATATACTAATACTGATTTCTTACTGTGAAACATAACAAATAGTTTTGAGAAAAGAGAATGAAAATTTTATTATAACACATCTGTATTTGGGATATCACGGTATCTAACATAGTACTACAAGTACTAACACGACAAGTCAAATGACGAAATCATTCGTTGCTGTTTTATAATTCTTTTTTTTTTATTATATTTCCTAATTAACATTTTGCCTCACAATTATAACAAAATGTCCTCAAATATTAGTCAAATTTCCCCATTTGGCGTCTTTATTTTCAAAATTTAGAGTTGCTTTTGTAGAACAACGTAGGTGTAAACTTGTACTATTTTAGTTTTGACACTGTACTAGTTTTAGCTTAAGTTTAATATCGAAACACACCAAGAATATAGCAATTATATCGATTCATTATATATGTCTTGATACGTTAACATTAAGGCTTTAAGACAATTAAACAATAAAAATAATCCGGGTTTAAAAATGTTCATCTTTTGTAATTTCATTTTAAATCCCACATGGTTACCCATTTGTTTAAATTTTCACACTTACATGTATAGTTTCAAATTTATCATCGTTACATATTGCTTTCCATGCAGTAAGATCATTTTGAAGAAAAACATGTTTTGGAAACTCGGAAAATATCAGTAACAAGAGCTATCATTTGATATTCACTTGTTACCCTTTGTTTTAAGAGAGTTGTCTTGTTATATGAAATATTATAAATACTCTCCATTTCACATTACAAAATGTATGCTGTTTAACATTTAAATATCAAAATCTTAATTTGATAGCCTTAATATGTATTTTATACATATATATTGTGTACATATAGATAATCCGATTGTGACAATCTCTACTGAAAGCGAAACGGAATTCACAGAAGGTGACACACAGACGACATCTGTACCTTGTTCTGCTGAGAGCAAACCATCCTCCAACTTTACTTGGTATCACAATGGTAAACTAGTTAGCCAGGGTTCCTCATCTAACAATGTATTCAACTACAACCTTGCACCTGTCAATAGAACTCACTATGGGACATACAAGTGTAGAGCAAGTAATGGTATCCCTTCCGATGATGAGGAAGATATCTTAGTTAGGATATTGTGTAAGTTGGAACAACTAAATCATATTATGTTATTAATATGTGTAGTGTTTGTTATCTGTATACATATAAAAGCATGCAATTGTAACATATGGTGATACCCTGTATTTATACATGCATTACCGAATTAATGAACATAAACTTTCTTATTACTATTCTATTGATATTAAGGAAATATTTATATATCTTAACGGGTTGATCATTTTCAAATCATTTATATTAAAACATATATCATATCGTGCACAGCACCTAGTAGTATTACATATCCATTATAGAATACTCAAGACTATCAATATTGATTGATTTTAAAGATGGCCTTGTGTCATATCAACACACTGGCTTTTACTATGAAGACAATTTAATATGTGCAGTGCTTTCATTATTTTGTTATCAGTTTCGATCGGTGCAAAATCATTTATGATGCAACTGTTAAATAAACTAGATATTTAATATAAATTTAATATAGCTGGATGGTACTATACTATATTCATTGTTGCAGTCAAATCACTTACAGTAATGATATCAGGCAACCGTAACATCATTGCGAACGGTGTGAACAACCTTGAACTAACATGTAAAACTGGTGCATCCAACCCCATATCTGATATCACATGGAAGATAAACAATGTTTTAACTATGAGTACTGCTAGTTTATCAGATGTGAGTGGAGATTATGGCGGTAAAATACGTAGAAGAAAACTGAAACTGACACCAACACGTGGCGATGATGGTCATGTGATATCCTGTTCTGCAAGTAATACCATAAGTAACGGGAGTCCTGCAACACAAACGATTACTTTGGACCTTAAATGTAGGTTAAGATACAGTATTTGCTCACGTTGATTATCGTATTTAAACTTCCTGCATTATGATTGGATGTTTACAAATGTTGAATATCCGATAAAGTATTAAAAACTTATACTTAAATTAAGTAAGCAATATTTTATTTTATTATCTTAATTTTAAAAGCTTTAAAACCATTAAAGACATATAAAATGCATTTCAATAAATAACAGTAGCTTATTTAGGTAAATAAATGAAGTTTATTAAATCGTTTATGTAACTTTTATACACTTATTTTAAAGTATTGCTGTTTCTTGTCAGTTGGCAATAACTTTATAATTCATAGGGGATGACAATATCAATGTTTTATGTAATGTTTTATGTAACGCTGCGTTTACGAAAATTATTATGACGTTAATGGAATGTTAACTACTTTATTTTTCTTAAACTCAACGCTTAAAATATAAACATACGAACACTATTAAAACTGTTGTAGTTCTTAACACATGTTCTTTTATTTATATTTAAATTTTGTTTAATTATCAATTCAGTTTTTTATAACTGTTCAGAGATCATCAACATACAATAAATAACATTAATTAATATTGAAATCATTTTGTATTAAGTGTTTTACAACGGGTACCAAATAGCTGAGGTTGTTTTATAACTCTCAATTCAAACACACAGATATACACTATTAATGTTTGACTTGTTCTGGTGTAATTGTTTCTCATAGCTTGGAAATGCGATTGAATGTATAGTAAATGCTCTATATGCCACTACTCTATTCACATTATAAACATGAAAGTTATTTTATATGCATACACTTTATTATCATTAATATCACCTTTTTATATGGAAATTGCAAAAGTGTAGTAATAATAACATGTGTTTGAGTCATGTCTTATAAACAATGCCGAACAGTGAAATATACTTTTCAAATGTGTTTATCATATATGTATTCGATAGTATAGTAACATTTAACTTTAATAATTCATAGCGTAAACGTATCACGTATATAGTGTAATGGTGCATGTTTTTGAAATGAGTGTTCGCTTTATTCGGAAATCGGTAATATGTCTCTACGATATGAGACACTAATTCCACTTTTGTTTGTCAAATTATGTTTAACCGGTTATGATAACATTTACAATGTCCAGTTGCAAGTTTTGACAGGATACAGTAGCTGTAGTAAACTAAACTTATTGTCTTCCACCTTTCAGAATTCGGCTGAATGTGTAAAGTCGTGGTAGTATATATAACAAAAGTAAAAGTGACCGTTAATATTATAATTCATAGCATGTATTTAAGTATTTACGACAATTTTTTTATTAAAACCAGGACCCATGTCATATAGTATGACACAATAAAATATCTTTAATATCAGTAATTTACTTCCAATTATTTCAGACAATCCGATTATAAAACCCATGGCAGATGTCACTGTGGTAGAAGGTCAACCAACTACATCGCTTCCATGTGAGGTATCAAGCAAGCCACCTTCTACATTTACCTGGTATAGAGGAAGTACCAAGGTAAACCAAGGTGCTGGTACACCAACAAACAATAAGAATGTTTATACCATCAATAATGTCAACAGGAGTCAAGCTGGAACATACAGATGTAATGCATCGAACAATGTCGGTACTCCAGACAACAAGAATGTCAAGTTGATTGTTCAGTGTAAGTTATTACACAATCTTAATTTATATTTCATTAATAGAGATGTGTATTATAATCGCAATGGAATTAGAGAATAATTGTTAACATGGACTTAAATATTCAATTAAACTAGTCTCTACATATGTCTACATCTGTTGTAAATTATAATTTAATTTATATTAAAAAAGACAAGGTACTCGACTGTTCCATCAGCTCTCTAATTTAAGTGTTGTGAATACCAAATTATTAGAAATATTTTTTAAAAGATTCATTATACATGTTGACGACATTAGCAGTCTTTTATGTGACATATTTGGAATTTCATCAGAATAATATATTATAAAATCTTAATTACAGAAACAAAAAGCGCAATAAAAATTTTCTCTATACTACATGAACTCATTATTACCAAAAGGATAATAAAAATAAGTAAAGAAACAAAGAATACAAAATAACACTATTGGTAAAACAGTTTATGAAGCAGCTTCACTGTACTACCAATATATGTTTGGATAAAGTTCCGACTTGTTTCTGTTCGGGAACGATCACTTGAAATAAATGTTGATATTAATTATTGGTGGCGTTAAGTTTTATATATAAATAGCAATTTGTGGTGCAATAAAGGAAAATTACAACAATGTCATTGAAACCTCTCATAATGTTGACATAATAGGAAAAGTAATGTAAACACTCAATCAAATCAGCTAATTTAATTGTAGTCTAACATGCTGGAGAAGATTGAATGCTTCAGTAAAATAACTTAATAAGTTCAAGTTAAAATAAGAATAGTAATCACACACACACACGCGCACGCATGCACGCACACACATTCATTCATTGGTGCAATAAGATACCAAGTGCCTTAATATGTTTATACACTTGGTACCTTAATGCTCGAATGGGGCGATATGTTCCAATAGTATATGTTATGATTCGAATTTAGGCAATCTCGATTCTAGTACAAATAACCAATCAAACACTATATCAAGAACTAACATAACTATGTGTTGGGACCTGAATATTCAACAAATTGACCAGTTCAAAGTGCACGGGTAAACATGCATACATGAAAATATATTGAAATCAGAACAATCCTAGTTCTAGAGAGTGATACTGGAAAAACCTTTGTTCCTTTATGAAATAACACATTATTCTGATTTCACTGTATCATCCCGATTGAATGGATTTCCATATGTGTCCTTTATATCGTGTGTGCGTAGCAACGGATCTTTAACTGGATCCTACTAATACAAGCTATCAGTATATGTATGAAAATCCATACATTCCTGATGTGCTACGTGTTAAACCTTAATACATGTTCAGAATCTCTGGTTAAACCAATTCAAATGAGGTGGTTTATTCTATAATAGTGTGTACTTGGTTTGAATTGTTCATCGGCACACTCTCCTTAAATAAGCTTAGTCTGTAGATTTGTGTCTGGTTATTCACAAATAATTTTCCATATATATATATTATTACTATTAGTAATAATCTTATTACACATACTACTACTACTACTACTATCACCATTTCTATCTATAGAATAAATGGCAGTACTAATGGTAATTAGTGATTTTGTAGGTACAGTGCAAACATTATAATAATAATGAGAATAAAATTGATATTGTTATCTATATACATAATAATGATACTTTGGAAAACAATAATCATAAAATTTATAATTGAACTATCTCTAATATGTAAAATTGCTGTTATTTCATACTGTTGCATGATTTAGCCGCAATGAGATTTCGGCCGCGATTTTAGATTTTGTTTTAAGTGATAGATGTTTGTATATACATGTACCAGCTGAATATTAAGTTTAATGCGTTGGACTGTTGTCTACTGATAATAAATTGAATCTGAATCTTTTCACAATTTTTATTGTAAGCGGGGCGCAAGTAGATGAAAATCGGGCCCAGGATCAGAGAGGCATTGATTCGATCCTAGGCCGCGGCTATGTTCAGTGTCTCTG
This sequence comes from Panopea generosa, assembly GCA_029582155.1. NCBI lineage: Eukaryota > Metazoa > Mollusca > Bivalvia > Adapedonta > Hiatellidae > Panopea > Panopea generosa. Next base: position 45,980,544 of record CM055894.1, read on the forward strand.
AGCATTTTATCCTCATATACTTAGTACTGGTTCTACCCAGGAAGATCTCGAGCGCGATTTTTCTAAACTGAAAGAACTTGTGTTCAAATCAATTTAAAATAAATAAGTTTAACAGTAGTAAAACAGTTTTGTGATGAAATAAAAGAACGAAAAGAAATGTTTACACACATTTTTCTATTTTGTTACTTTATTTTATCTGTTTACCGTATTTTAAATCAACTATTATAGTATTTGGATAGTTACTTCACATTCCAACAGATTCTACTTAAAAAGGAATGATTTAATTGTTATCATGAGGTATAGATGATTTATAACACAAATACTACAAATTGAAATGTAAAGAGTCAAACAAATAAAATTATATTAAGTTTTGTCGTTTTTTTTTTAATATATAGCGTCATTTTATGCCATCGAGGACTAGCATACGACCAGTTAACCTAAGTACTATTTCCTGTGATCCTGGAAAGTTAATCAGTATCCGAGCACACCCATCTCCGCAAGTAACTAAAAAAGTTCCCACTTGAATCAGCAGTGAGAGACGAGTGACTATGTAACGTATTGTCGTAGAGCATACATCACAGAGACAGACTATGTCCGGGCGTTGATTCGAACTGACGACCCTGAATTGATAGTTTGACGCGCTACCGACTGAGTTCCCCAGACCCGGACTTGAAGATTTCATTTCAGTTGTGTCAAAGAATAATAATAATATTTTTATGAAATACGTAGTAACGTTATATCTCGTTGATTTGCTTGTTTAAAAGAAACACCCATGGTGCCAATGTTCTATTTTTAATGAAGGGTACATGAACAACATATATTACACATCATTGTTTAAACAGATCCACCTGATGTAACAGCAGCAACAACAAATACGACAACCGATTCACTTGCAATAAATGTGACATGCAAAGCTGTCGGTATCCCACACAATTACTACCAATACAAACCGTGGGTACATACCTGGCCTGACTATGGTGAGGTGGCAGAGTGGTCACAGTCACCAATCCTGACCTTAACTAGTCTGACGTATGAATATTCTGGTACATACAGATGTAGTGCTAGTAATGGTGTCAAGGTGTATGGTACAAACACAGAATACATGGATGGAACAGTTACGCTCCTGGTCAAATGTGAGTAATATCAAGAAAAACATTAAGTAAAGTAGATATAAAATCAGTATTAAATTCGTTGAAAGAGGAATATTATTCTGCTACAAAAATATTAAATTATAACATTTCCATCCAGATAATGAGTAATCATCGAATTAAACATATCTATATATAATCTGCGTTGCAAAAACAAATCAAACATTGATTGGTCTAACAGCAACAATAGTATACAAGAAAGTAGTTAAACTATCACATGACTGTGTAATCACAGTTGATTAAAAAGGAAAACCTGTCATACATGTATATATCAAATACATTTGATATATTTTGTGACCTTAATAACTGTAATGAAATTGAAATACTTATTTTATTATGAACATACTATTGAACAACATGAAATACTACTCTAGTTAAATATGTAAATACTCGACAATTACAAGGTCTCAAACGTTGATGCAACAGGTGGGTGCCGCTGTATAACAACTTAAGCATGGTATGCAATAACTGTTACTTTCCTAGAAATATGACATATCAATGAGTACATTATAAGGGCATTATTACAAAGCTTGTTATAAAATTGATATATTACATATATATATATAATTATATGTTTTTAAATTAACTTAAAATATCTTTGATATTGATTGTTTATCATGGCAATAGTGACACACTCTACCATGCATTCAATATCCGACTATATTCAAGATTATTTATTTTATTTTTTTCCAACTTGTAAATAATTGATTTACACGACACAACAAAAACACAATTTGAAATCTAAATGCACTTGCTAAGTCTAGATAATATATTTTAACTATGGATTTGCTAGTTCGACAATCAGCAATGTTAATCAAACGAAAAATACATTTATAATATATGCACATAATGTTTATGCGGTTTATATCTATATATGTTACAGGGAATATGTATAATCAGGGAATATGTATAATCCCTGATTCACTCAGGGAATATACATAATCCCTGAAAAAAGCAGGGATTATACATATTCCCTGATTTGATGTCCAGATTTTTAGACATATTCCCTGAAATTAATTCTGTCTTTATTTTCTGGATTTACAAATCATTTTAAAGTAATTTCTGCAGTAAAAAGATTTTATTTCTGAAAGGACATCACATTTACATGTAACATATTAGATAGCTTCAGATTAAAACAAAGTTAACTTATTTCACACATGCATTTCAGATAATTGTAGTTAATCCTTTAACCCTTTCCTCAACAGGCTTAAGGGTTAATCAATATGTTCACATATCACCTGATCATTTAAAGTCAGTTTAGTGCCCTCTTGGAAAATGGAGTATTTGCTCATTATCATCTCCGACAATGTTTTCACAGGTCATCTGTCAGTTCATTTGTTTTTACAGGGCAGGCTAGAGTGACACCTCGAGTTACACTGTAATTTAGCTTTGAAACATCTGCACCGATTTGTCTGACATTTCTTTGTACCTAAACAGTTACATCGAGTAAAACCTTGTCCTCCACATTTTGATTCAATTTGTACAGCCGAACGGAGTGGAATGTGTTTGTCAGTAGCGACATCCTGAGCTGAATAGAGTGCAGTAGCACACACATCGAACTGGTTTCGAGAATACTTTCCATTTAATACACCACCTTTCACAGCAATAGTATACAACTCATTGTCACTACATTCAATCACAACACCAATGAGATTCCTTGGATCAGCAGTTTCCCTGGGTACTGGGGTTATTTCGCTAGTTGGTTGTGTTGCATCAGGTGCTGGTTCGCTCTGCGTGAATGTTTGTGTCACTGTGGCAAGAAGGTCATCTTCACTCTGTAAATTTGATAGAATGTCATGTGGCAGGCTTGATGATGTCAGACCTATCTTAGCATCTGCGCCAAGTAGTGCTGCAAATGGAGAACACTTAATACCACTGTGGTGACTAGCATTTTTCTGGAATTGCACAAATTTAATTCCAACAGTCCAATCAGTTGTGTTGTTATCCCCTAACCATGCCACTAACATGTCTTTTATGTCACAGTTGGCTCGTTCTACAGAACCCTGACTTTGGGGATGTCTAGGCTTTCCGTGGACCATCACAAGGTCAGGCCATAGTTCCTTCAATTCTACAATGATCTTGGCAGTAAACTCAGATCCATTGTCGCTCTGCAATACACAGGGGGCACCAAGCAACAGGAAAATATCAAGTAACTGGTAGGCTACATCAGAAGCACGTTTTGATGTAAGAGCACGGAGTACACAGAACTTGGTTAGATGATCTTGGTACACCATAATCCATTTGAAATGTCCCTGGTTCATTGATAATTTTGTTGTATTCATCCTTTGGTATCAACACTCTCTTGTTTTCTTCATACAGTTTGTATAGTTTCTGCCTAAATTCAATTTCAAGTTCCATCTTGTGTCTGTTGTTATAGAATGTGGTCTAGATCACCTTAGCCTTATTATTTATTAATTACCATTGTGTTGCATTATACTGCAAGCAGGTCATTGGTCAGTTTCAGCTGAAGCAATTTTTAACCAAATGACTGTTTGCTTTACAATTGATGAAAACAAGTTCAAACAAATAAGAATAATGATACATAATTGACAACATAATCTGTTCACCTTGCACGGGGTGTTAAAAACTTGAAACGCTTATTTCTAGATTAAGAACATCAAACATAAAACCCGTTCAAACAACTATGAGCTAAAGACTTAATTACGTTTAATCAATTGGATAGATTAGTATGATTGCCGGTGCATGTTGCTAATTTATCAGCCAGAAAACAAAGACAGAATATGTAAATGTGATGTCCTTTCAGAAATAAACTGTTTTATATGAGAAATTGTGTTTGGTTTACTGCAGAAATTACTTTATGCACTCTCTTTAATTAACTGCAGATATTTCTTTAAAATGATTTGTAAATCCAGAAAATAAAGACAGAATTAATTTCAGGGAATATGTCTAAAAATCTGGACATCAAATCAGGGAATATGTATAATCCCTGCTTTTTTCAGGGATTATGTATATTCCCTGAGTGAATCAGGGATTATACATAATCCCTGAAATTTTCAGGGATTATACATATTCCCTGATTATACATATTCCCTGTAACATATATAGATAATATTTTAAACTAACGTAAACTAATTAGTTATATGATATCTTGCAGATGTTTCTTTAAGATATTTTTTGTAGCATATCCCGTAATAACAAGTCCAAAAGCGTTAACTGGAGAAAAGCAGAAGGTGACTGGAGAACTTAATATGAATGTGCACATGGAGGTGAATGTCTACGTGAATACAAAGGTTAACTTGAAGATATCATGTCACCGGAGTGTCAACGGAACAAGACAGCCTGATGAACTAGGAAATATTGGTACCTCAGCTGTTGATGTAAATCTCAGAGTATTTTCACACGAAATTACGACGCAGGGAATGAAGGTGACAGTCGCGATACTTATGGCAAGTGTAGCTGATTTTGGAGACTACGATATTGTCATCTCAAATGAAATAGGAACAACGGTTTGGCCATTAGAAATACAACCGTTAGGTAATATAATCTTTATTACATTAAGCTGTGAAAATGATTATTTATATTCAAACAAACACTAAATAAGGTAAGGAAAATTATTATAAAATTATAAGATATGATTACTATTATTATTAGTAGTAGTATTAGTAGTAATTGTAGTAATAGAAGAAGAAAAAGTAGTGGTAGTGGTGTTTGTAATACATGTAGTAGTACTTATAGATGTAGTAGTAGAAGTAGTAGTAGTAGAGTAGTAGTAGTAGTAGTAGTAGTAGTAGTAGTAGTAGTAGTAGTAGTAGAAGTAGTAGTAGTAGTAGTAGTAGTAGTAGTAGTAGTAGTAGTAGTAGTAGTAGTAGCAGCAGCGGTTATAGTAGCTGTAGTAGTAGAAGTAAAAGTAGTAGTAGTATTAGTAGTAATAACAGTAGTAGAAGTAGTAGAAGTAGTAGTAATGATTTGGGTGATTTACTTATTCGATACGACTAAAGGAATGCGTTCATTGACTTAATATAACCGTTATTGTTATAATAATAATAATAATAATAATAATAATAATAATAATAATAATAATAATAATAATAATAATAATAATAATAATAATATTCAATTTCATTCAATTCAAATTTATATTAATCAGGTTTATAAGATCATTATACAACATATATATGTAAATAAAATAACAGTTATAACTAAAAACAAAACAAACAATAAGTAAAATAAATAAATATAGTAATCATCTAAAAATCAAATATCTTATAACCTGGGATAACCCATTCAAGCAACAAACGCGCTTATTTCCATCAGGGTCCCTTCCCTTAAAATTGTGATTTTTTAAAAATTAAAAAAAAAAATATGATATACATGAAATTGTAAGAATGTAGACATTTGATACAAACTTGTTAAAATGTAACAATACAAAAAACATTGAATTACCTTATACCCTGAATAACTAAATAATACACATAAGTGGTTCACAATACAAGAAATATTTTCAACACATACTTAAAATTTAAATATTCAAATTTTCTCTAGCCTTCGAGGAGCTACACAAATGTTTTTTAACTTCACGTTTAAAAGTTTGATTATTGTTTAAGTTCTTCAAATCGTTAGGTAAATTATTCCAGTCAGCAACTGCATTGCAATAAAAGGTGCCCGAATCGAAACTCTTAGCATGCGGAACTATAAAATTACTTTCACTAAACCTTGTGCGGTTATGAATAGAAGACAACCTATGGAAGTTGTCATAAAGATATTTTGACGCGGTGCCATGAAAAATATTAAAAACATGATTAAGTCTTAGTTGTTTTACTTTATCCTCAACCATCAATACATTAACTGTTTCTAACATAGCGCACGTTATACTAGACCTTGGTGATACGTTAAATAATAATCGTACAACTTCATTCTGAGTGACTTGTAGATTGTGTTTTAACTTTTCAGTAAGACCGGCATTACAAGACGAGCAGGAATAATCAAAATGACATTGTACTAAGGCACTTATTAAGTTCTCTGAGTTTGAAGTTCAAATAACGACACATTCGATATAAAAATACAATCGGCGAATTAACTTTTTTAACAATTGAGTGAACTATCGCCTCACCGTTTAGTAACTTGTCAATAGTTAATCCAAAATATTTGACCTTTTCCTGGGACAGAATTTCATGACCGTTGCATGTAACCGTATATGACTATACTTTTTTATGTCTTCTAGAAAAGCCAAATAACATACATTCGGTTTTCCCTAGATGAAGGGACAGTTTACCATCAACTAGCCATGTAAAACAATTATCCATTATACGACTAAGCCTATCTGCAATAACATTAGGGTCTTTGACAGCGAACAATATTACACTGTCGTCTGCATATAATAATAATTTACCATCGGAGTCGATGCACGTAGACATATCATTGACATAACATAAAATAAAAGAGAGCCCAGGATGATTCCCTGTGGTAATAATAATAATAATAATAATAATAATAATAATAATAATAATAATTATAATGATATTAGTAGTAGAAATAGTAGAATATAGAAATATAGAAATAGCAGTAGTAGCAGTCGTAGTAATATTCGTAGTAGAAGTAGTAGTAGTAGTAGTGATTGGGGTCGTTGACTAAGCCGATACGACTAAATCAAGGCGTTAATTGACCTAATCTAACATTTGTTACAATTTTGATTTGTGATACAGGTAAGAAGAAACGTCATAATTATGAGGTTCCTACCACCTTTTTTAGTGTTAGCTTCGTTAAAATAGTGTTACACAGTTGAGTAAATACAAGTTGTTTTTAATTACGTTTAATATTAGTCAAGTTAGTACATGTCCTTAGACAGTCATATTTGCCCGCGGGATGACAATCAATGGACTATTTACTGGGTCATTAATAATTCGATAATAAATACTAGTCTAATATATTATATGTATATTTTACATTTGAAGGCCTTCCTAATCATCCAGGAAATGTTAAAGTAGAAACTGTGGAACAGAGTTCAGCAGTTGTAAAATGGAGTCCAGGTTTTCATGGTGGCTTAAATCAGACATTTGTGATACAAGTAAGCGAAGACATGTCAACATGGTTCAATACGTCAATATTTGGTGGACAATCTGACAGTACAGAAGTGATGTCAAAAATGATCGAATTTCTCAGACCTTCTACAACATACTATGCTAGGATGTATGCTTATAACAGTAAAGGACAAAGTCAATATACGCAGATATTACTCTTTACGACAGAACCATTTGGTAAACATATTTTGAGGTCATTTTAACAGTTGATGATTTGTTACGATGTTAAAATGAATAAAGCGCACTTGATATACAGGCCTACATTTGGTAACGTTTTTTTTTCTACATATTATTTCGCTCATGAATTGATGACATGGCGAAATAAACTTTAAGAAAGAAATAAAAAAAACTTTAATGCTTCATGTTACAGGTAACGCTGTAACATGCCATACTATAAAAACTCTACAAGTGACCGATTTGAACATTTTCAATATTGATCAGAAATGGCATGCATGTACACGAATCGTTGTCAAAATAAAAATACTATAGCATATGCCTACTCATCAAATCAAGTAGAATGATTGTACTATCTGTCTATTATACAAACACATTTAATTTCAAACACAATTTATAACATGTTTCCCAATGTATCAACTTAATTCACTTTGTTAAATGTTCAATTTTAATTGCGTCCCCTCTAGTGTTATATTATAATATTATATTGATTGATAATGCAATTTAGCAGGTATGGGACTTGCTAATAGTGTGTATCGAAATGTTAACCAGAACTAAAATATATTTACCCAAATATACTTACAGCAGTACATTGTTTCAATCAAGCTGAATCGCTTAAAACGGTGTACATACAACACATGATAGCATTGTAAACGTTTATTATGAAAGTGATGCATTTCAAAAAGTTACATATTTATATTAGATTCTAGATTCTCGTAAATATTTGCTTACTGAACATGTTACTATAAATATATTGGAAGTTTTAATCATTTAAATATACAATCGACCACTGGCATGGTATATGTAGTACGAATGTCGTAATTTGATGAAAAAAGAATAACCAGTGTTATAGAAACATATTATAAAAAGTCACACAGTTTAACCTATGATCACATACTAAATGAATCATTGCACGAACGGACGTATGACCTGCGTTTTTCTGATGGAAAATTATGTTTTCAGAATTTCAAATATCAAATACGAAATCAGACAGTAGTACAGCAGGAATTTTTGGAGCATTCTTCGGCGGGATTGGATTTGCTGTTATGGTTATAGTTGCAATTATTTTTGTTCGAAGACAAAGGAAACTCGGTAGGTATTTAGTAGAATAAACACTTCGACCTGAAATTACATATTTAAAAATTATAGGTGAAAAAGCAATGAGAAAGATTAATCTTTATAGGCGTAGGACCGGGAGGGTGATGGGAGCAGAATATACTTTGCCCCCCCCCCCTCCCCCCCCCCCCCCCCCACACACATAATATGTTGTTAAAATGTCTAAATGTCGCAAAATATCAAATATCTAGAGTAAATGACAACAAATATTTTACCCTAAAAACTCACTAGAATGCAGCATCAATTGTTTAACAGAAATATGTTCCAGGATAAGACCCCGTACCGCCACTAGCCTCCTTCACACTCTTCCTCACGTTTTGGCTTGTCATGAATGTGGTTTAAAATCCATTTGAATCTCATTTTTAATATATATTATATTTTTTTCTAAATAAAACGTTTAATTGTGACAAAAATATATGAGTAAATAACAACCTGTTCCCATCCCTATTATAATCAAATAAATATCAAGATTTTCCAGGGGAGGCCCCATCGTATCCAAACCAGCAAGTGACATCCTCTCCTACTCCAACCAGTAGAGACTTCACACTCTCTCAGTGCTCACAGTGCATGACGAACTGAGATTAAAACCCAGTGAAAGTTTGTTTTATTTGATACATGCTATAAGTTAATAAAACATTGTAAAAGTCACAAAATATTCAGGAGTAAATAACATTTTTTTTCTCTAAAACATGTAAAAACACAGCATTAGGTGTTTAAGAATACAAACATTTCATGGGTATACCTACCAGCGGAAGACAACCACTACAAGACAAAACTGCAGCAAATGACAACCATATATTTCATCCAGAAAACTCACTAAAATCTGCATTTTGGTGTTTTATTTATCATTTTTCCGGGGTAGGCCACCGTAACTTCACCAGCAGGGGACACCTCTCCCAAACTGGTGTAATAAACAACCATTTACCCCTAAAACTTACAAGAATGCAGTATTATCTTACTAAGATAGCAACATTTTAGGAGAGAGGTCTTCGTACCTCCACCAGCAGGGAATTCTCCAGAAGGCAACGCATGTCGTTCCTACTGGATTCTACAATGAACCAGAATGCACGATTTGACACTAAGAAAACCAAAATATCCCCAGAATTATATTTTTCAGTTTCTGATCTCAATTCTGATATATTGTATACCATTCAAATAGAAGGGTTGACAGGACCTGAAAATGATTCAAATGCACGAGTTCCCCCTCCTCGCATGTCACGTACATTTCCTGTGCTCCTACTAAACGGTTTTCCTCGACGATATGAATTCCTTTCTGGCTAGGTCCCTGTTCTTTTTCTCAATAAAAACTTACAAGAATGCAGTATTCGGTTTTAAAAATATCATTTTTTTTCTATATCTCACCCACATATTGCTCCCATTGCATGAGGTACCGGGGTTTTGAAACTACAAATAATGGCATCACGTATATTTAAGTTGGTAATACTTACTTACTTTAGTTGTATCATTAAAATGCTTTCGGCGATGATTCTTATTTGTTCACTTTTTCAGGGAAATGTGCATGTATAATGGTATCAAACACAAATGGTCAACATGTTGAAGACACATCGAAAGATCAGCATGTGTACTACAACGTGTCTTCAACAGGTAATAAACATACATCTGACGCATGCCTCAGATTTTCGTTCGTAAGAGACATAGATGATTATCAATCTACGGTAATATTTGCTAAACACTATGTTGCAAATGTCCTTGATCGGTGACATGTGTTGTTTCAAGATCTCCTATCTCTCACCTTTGCGGTTCGAGCGCAGCTCGGAGATCTTTCAGATATATTCTTTGTAATGAGATTTAAAGTCATGATTAAACTATGCACTCTTTTTATTGGATGAAGAAACTCCTCGTGCGCATGAATATTGCATTGGGAACACATACCAACAACACTGGACATATAATGACCTACAGTAGTAATGTTTGACAAATACAACATAAACGTTATATAATGTGTGCATAATTGTAATGAAGTACTTTAAGAGTTTAAAGATACACAGATACCTTTTATATACTATTATTGATTTTATTTCAAAATGTTAAATGTTCACGCCCTTATCGAAGTGCATATTAAGAACTGTTCATAGATAGTGTTATAGTTCGTTTAAGCTACGTCAACATACTTATTATCTGCATTATTCATATTCAGAAACGTAATTTGATTGAAATAGACGTTTGAACGTGCTTATGAACTAATGGTTTGTCATACATTACAAAGAGCGTGGTGTTAGATAATGTATCATTTAGTAACTCATTGGCATTATATTTATCGAATATTGACTGTCATTTAGGGCAAACTGCAAAAGGCATCTCCATAAAAGAACCAGACAGGTACATGATATTTTAAACATATTTACTTTTTTTCATTAGAAAAAATGCATTCTCGGATAAATGCCAAGCTTGTTCTTTAAACATATACGGTTCTTTTATGTTTGTGTATATGACGCTGACGTTCCGTCGAACAACTTTCTTAGAAAAAAAATATATATGTTTTTAAGTTGTAAACTTTAAAATAAACAAGCAATTATTCATTTGAAAATAAATATGTATGGTGGTTAATTGTAATTATTTACAGTTCTTTTTCGATGTATTTGTTTCTTGTAAAGATAATTACATTTAATCTCATTTTAATTTATTTTTCAACATAATATGTTTCATACTTTATCTTAATAAAATAGAACGAGCACGTATGTAAAACTAAATGTTACTTACATACAGTGTACACTTATTATTAAAACTCATAAACCATGCGTATAAAAAATGAAAAAAATAGCACCTTCACTGTTTTTGATTTTGTAAAATGTAAACTCTGTATTTGGTTTCGATGAGATTGTTTATAACATTTTGGTATATTAGACAATATTGTTAAACATTCTCTGAACATGTAGATATCTGATATACTGATTTTGTGATTTTGTACATATAAAAAATTGTTAATTTTACTATTCGTCATGGAATATATGTGTATACTTCAAGACTGATACATTTGAAGGTAAACTACTGCATGGATATGGTGTATTCTCGTTTGATGTCAAGTCTTAATTTGAAAGCGTAGTTTTATGTCAATGCAATGCTTATCTAAATATTTTAAAATCTTCCTTTCAGTGATACCGATGCAGCCACTTATGAAACTACCATGTCTAGTAATCCTAGCGAACATGTGTATACAGATCTTAAGGCGTCCCCTCAAGGTATCATTTATTTTGTTAAGTGTACTTTCTCAACTTTAACCATGTATTTGTCCTTTTGAAACATTTAACAAGAGGACTCACATTCCATATGTCCAATTACGCTTCAAGTTGATTTGTCTACCTTAAGTTTAGCCCGTTTGTATACTTCATTTTATTGAACAAATAAAATAAATGAAGGTATGATATATCTATCGCATTACTACTGCTACTTCTACATATAATACTACTATTAAAATGATATCAATAATTTCATCGATAATAATTATAATAACAATACTGAAAATAACAATGATAAGAATGATAATTATATAATCCTAGTAATTTATTTCAAGTATTACTAATGCACTATTTAAATTGCATATTCACATGGTTGTGCATCCGATCACAAATCAATGTCAGGTATGTTCTTTGAGCAAAACAATATACCTGCATATGTTAGTTCTGCCTAGGAAGATTTTGCTAGTGCTAATTGCAAAGTTTGTATTCACAATCGATGTTAACTAGATAATTTTCAACTTAAAGCCGGATAGAGGTACTGTGTGTACTGTATGTTGACTGCTCACATCAGAGCTTGCGGTTACGATCCCAAAAGGATCAAAAAGACAGCCTCTCAAATATCAACACTCAGTACTGGTTCTACTCTAGAAACCGACTCAAGAGCGGTTCAGTTATACTCTAAGCTTAATTTCGTAATCGAACAAAAGTATAAACTAAGCCTTGAGTATCAATAGTGGACTAACTGTTTAATTGTAATATTATTTTAAACAGTAATACTTCTATGTTATACCATTAAAATATAAAATACTAAATTCAGCTACACAATATACACGAACTATTAACTATAATGTGCTCATATACGTCTCACACTACTATTACATTTCCCATAGGGCTCCATTGTAAACTTTATGTCCAAAACAGAGTGAAAAATTAAATTCTGCAGCATGTGTCTGGGCTCAAATTCTTCACTGGTTTAAGATATGCAATTATAAAGAAAAAAAAGTATACTTTGACCAGGTTGGTATTTTTTAAATTCAATGCTTTTGTGAGACCTATCAATTTTCAGAGTAATAATATGTCAACTATTAGCCCTAGATGCGGGTCGAACCGACAATTCTGAAATGACACAGAATTGTCCAGAAAGCTGGTATCAGCATCAAATTTTCAGTGGTGATTTCTAAAATACTGACCATTGAACTCAGGCTAGCAAAAAACAAAACATTGCAGTACAAAGCCCTGAAAAAAGAAGAAAAAGAGATCTAAAGTTTTAGTTCTACCTCCTTCACCTGTAGGTCCGGAGTACTCAAGGGAGACAATAGTGGTGTGAATCCTGAAGAGGACTATTTTTTAAAATTAAGTTTCTAAATTTACATATTATGTAACAATACTCAATACAAGTTCAATAAAGCTAATGCATCCCCATATCTGAACTAGTTCCGAAATAAAATAAGTTTTAGTGACACATGGTTTCAGTCAAAATGCTGCTATTTCTTGCAAAAAAGCAAGAATTCACAACCCTACAGTCTAAATTTCATGATAACTTGACCAATTGTGTCAAAAAAGGTTTGAAACTTTCACAAGTACATCGTAAAATGAAAAGGTGTCTGAAAATGGGAATAAGAACAGACATTTTGATTACAAAAAAATGATATTGTGGAACAAAACTTATAAAACATAACATATTTTAATTAAAATTTCAATATCAAAATGATATGGCAGCAACACAAACAAACAATTCAAGCAATTTTCATGCTAAAGTACTCAATTACCCTGTCTACACATCAATTCCAATATAAGAAGGGCAACACAGGCCCACTAGATAATGCATACATGACATTCAATGTAAAATTCTGCATATCTATAGCATTTTCTATAAAAATGGAGTACAAGCAAAAACTTCGCCAAATTCAATGATTCGACGCACAATTTAATGCGACGACAACCGAAAACAACTGAAGTTAATCATAAACTGGCCTCTTGGCAAGATTGCAACTACTCCCTTTTCATAATTAAACAATAAAAATTAGTACAAACTCCCAGTCCACTGTAAATATGCTATTTATTTCATTTTGCAAACAATTCTGTTTGTGTATGCAGAAATAAGCTGGTGGGGTAATAAATTAATGTAAAAATCAGCTTAAAATTCACAATCTAAGCAATAAGAATGCCCATTGGAATTCAGTGTGATCTTGCAGATACTTCAACCTGAATTAAGGGTTGGTAGCTCTACAGAAATATGGCAAAACCACACATGATGGAAAGAGTGTCACAAATAGGATCTGTCTATGAGGACAGGAATTCATGAAATATGAGACTGGACACTGCTCATAAACCTAAACTTAGGGCAAAGAAACACCAAAATGACCATCTACAGAGTAAACCAGCAGTCTGCCATGCATTAGACATGATGCATCTCTCTTTTTGTTTCCACATTTAACAGAATACTAAATCATACAAGGATAATATGAATATCAAGAAATGGACATATACAAAGTTTGGTCAATATGTGTAATTTCTATCATAAATGCATGAAAAAAAATGCAAATTTACACCATCAGTTATATTGAAATGTTTAAAAACTCAGATTGTGTTCAACTATTCATAACATGTCCAAATAATAGTTTAATACCTTCTATATAAAGACATCAGCATCCCTCAACACTGCAACATGCAGATCTGCCAGTTTCTGTTAACGGCTCACACCACTATTACATTTTCCATAGCGCTCCATTGTAACATGTATGTTCAAAACAGAGTGAAAAATTAAATTCTTCAGCATGTGTCTGGGCTCAAATTCTTCACTGGTTCAAAATATGCAATTATAAAGAAAAAAAAGTATACTTTGACCAGGTTTTTTTTTTTTTAAATTCAATGCTTTTGTGAGACCTATCAATTTCCAGAGTAATAATATGTCAACTATTAGCCCTAGATGCGGTTCGAACCGACAATTCTGAAATGACACAGAATTGTCCAGAAAGCTGGTATCAGCATCAAATTTTCAGTTGTGATTTCTAAAATACTGGCCATTGAACTCATGCTAGCCATGCTAGCAAAAAACAAAACATTGCAGTACAAAGCCCTGAAAAAAGAAAAAAAAAGAGAACTAAAGTTTTATTTCTGAAAAAAGAAAAAAAAGAGAACTAAAGTTTTATTTCTTCCTCCTTCACCTGTAGGTCAGGAGCACTCAAGGGAGATAATAGTGGTGTGAATCCTGCGAACACTGATAAAACAATTGAACTTCAAACCTTTTGACAACTTGTTTCACGGGTGTTTTTTAATAAATTGCCGGACTCCTTTAAGTTGTCTTGGACATCTTCTATGGAGTTTAATTCATCAGACATTTGCCAGTGCTATGTGTAAACCAAAGAATAATACACGTTCTGGTTTTCGGGTAATTGTCACAGTTTCCACAGGTCATTTTGGAATTGAAGCACAGAACTTAATGACAGTCCTCTCCTCCGTCACGTCAAATTCATACATTTTGGTAGCAAACATACATGCAGTTTGCGAATGTTAGACAATGTTACCGTTGGTATTGCAAGTTTTAAAAAAGGACTTCAAAGTGACATAAATTGTTATTATAAAGTTTTACTTAAAGGTTTACTACACTGAAAGACTTCAGAAACGCAGCACTCAGATAAACAGCATTAACACATTGAGTTCTTTATCGATATTTTTTAAATGTATTAGATAATATAATATGATATATTTCGACTATTGAAAATTTCACCAAAATCTATTGCGATTGTCTCTTCTTATTGTATTTTTCCAATGTTTTATTGCTGTTTATCTGAGTGTTGCGTTTTTCAGTAATACAGTGTAGTATTCTTGTAAAAATATATTTTGGTTAAATGCTCGTATATAGTACGGGTATTTTAATGTTCTTCCTAATGATTTACGACCTGCCCCACACATAGCTACATCAGTACGTAAGTATTTATGTGCATTTTATTCTAAGTATCCGAGTGATTGTGTAAGTATTTACGGATATTCTTTATAAGACATTACATGCTATAGTTGTCAAATTTAATTTGACAATACCGAGTCAAATTTCCTACACCAAATTGTGTCCAAGAACGTAACGAACACTCCCCGTACTTATTTATTCTATTTTTTCCAGCATTAACACGAGTTGTTATTACTGCAATATGAATACTATCGATTAACTTAAATTGTATTATCATATCCATCACTTATACTGTTATTCTTCTATCATTACTGCAATATGTACACTTACTACTGTAACTGCACAGACAATAGCACTAAATTGAATTTAATCAAGTTGTTACAAAGCACGTGTGTCTTATATAGCATTTTTTGAATAATGCTGTATAAGTATAAATTGTGTTTAATTTCAGGCGCGAATCAACCACGTACAAATATTGAAATGTATGAAAATCTAAAACTCCAGGCGAACCGTTGAATATAGATGAGCGTGTACCTGACGAATACAGCAACTTGCATTTTTTGAAGAACTCTTTTCATATAGAAATGTTGTATTTTTCGCTTCGAAATATCTGGGGGTTCTTTTGTGTATGGTACGCTGTCTAATAAAGAATTATCATATTAAATGCAGCTTAACAGATAAGACTATTATTGCACTATCAACTTTACAATTCGGCAGTAGCATTATTATATAATCAAGCGGACGCTTATGTTGCATTGTGGTATCAAAATGAAAATAGGTAAACACAAAATAAAACTGTTTAAAATGCAAAAGCAAACAGTTCAAACCTGTGTGATGCCAGCCAATTGGGTTGCATTGCATTTTATCTTAGTAAAACACTTGGTTATCAGTTTGTAACGACAAGAATGAATGCATTCTCAATCAAGATGATGTTGGAGTATTTTATGACGTATTTAAGAATGTAAATACCACGACTGATTAAAGGGAATATATAAGGATTTTCAAAATTTGAAAATTGGCATTGTTTTCCAATATACCTACGAGATATGTAGTATATGTAGTCACTGTCGTAAATAGGTATATTTAAACATGCCATAATAATATATTGAAAAGGACTTTCCTAACTTTTGCTCGCGCCTATGTTGACTAAAATAGATATCCCGCTTAAAATTGCAACATATTTTGTAACGTACTTAATGAGTCCCATGTTCTCATTTTCATTTCAATTCGATCAGATTTAACAGTTGCAATTAGTTAACAATGTTTATAAATGAAGGTCGTCAAACAGTATTGAAGTGCTCTATATTTTTAGAATGGGGATTTCGAATTTGTCACGTGTTGATGTATTTGCCATACTGAACTTTTACTGAACTGAATTTTATCTATCAATGAAAATAAGATTGATCGATTTTGATACTTATTTTGCTTTTTTAATACATTTATAGCGTTTAAATATCCTGATATGCCCCCCTTTAAGTGTTTCTTAATTAAATTGATTATTTCTATGCCAGTTTGTTTTAATTCTGAATTTGTATTATATGTATCATATTTGCCAATAAACTTGAACTTGAGTAACTCTGGTATGTATGTTTGGTTGCATTATTGAATTCATGTTATACTTCACTGGACTATAGCTTACAAAAAGGACTTGTTACAATGTATTTGTTGTTTTGTTTTTTGATGAATTATAAACATTTCTCAAATAAATTTTATCAGTTAACTATTTAAATTAAAAACAACAATTATTGATGTTTTCAATCATAAAATCAATACAAATTCCAATGCAATATCAATTACATTTCACTCACCATACTAAAATTGTCGTGATAACTGGTCATTGTTTTTCTTGTATAAATTTAGCAGCATATATTCTCTAGTATTTTTGTTTTGGTAAATTTTTCCTTAGTTTCACTTGCTATTCTGACGTAGACTTTACAGTTTATTGGGAAAAAACAAAACTTTCGAGACGTTTTACATGCTATATATTTCAATTAAATATATCTACTTCTCAATACTTGACTACATAATTATGTTAGTAGTTTGCACACTACCTTATTTATATCAGAAAAAAAAAATTCTACTTTAATTTTGTTCATTACATTTTCGGAAAAAATCGCATATGAGTTCGATCCTTCCATATGTATAACTAACCTTTATTATCGAAAATTAAAATCATTGGTACAGTTGTGTGAAATGTCAAAGAAAATACTGGAAATGTAAACCGAAACAATATTAGAACATAACACATGTACTAGGAGGAAGAATGAAAAGTCAAAGAGTTCGTTAAAAATGATTGTTCGATTAACTGTACACGTTTTTCAATATTCATAATATGTG
Organism: Panopea generosa; assembly: GCA_029582155.1. Lineage (NCBI taxonomy): Eukaryota > Metazoa > Mollusca > Bivalvia > Adapedonta > Hiatellidae > Panopea > Panopea generosa. The sequence goes on from CM055894.1 coordinate 45,998,461, forward strand.
TATAATACTTGTGTAATATAAAAGAATATCTGAATCTACAAACTTTATGATTGAAGATAAATCAAAATCACGAAGATTTGCATAATATAATCTTAAGCGACGTCTTTTCTTGTTTTGATTTAATACTATGTGGAATAATATTGTTAATACATAATGTTATTTGAAAGAAATTACCTGGAATGAGATTATGCTTTCAACAAATTATGCACATATTTGAAGTATAAGGTTTTGTATGCAGAATAATTATGTTTATTACTATTATACAAGTATTGGCTGTTAAGCTATTACATATAATGTGATCATCAATATTAACCGAGGTGAGCTACATCTTCACCGTTATAGTATATAACGCAGTTATGGCGCCAATATTGGTTACGGGAAACAATTGAAGGTGACTCGTTCAGATGACGAATACTATGATTTATGTTCTATATGCCATTAACCAATATATGTATAGACTGTAAATAGTTCAATAAAAAGTGAATGAATCAAGGACAAACCTTGTGACTGTTACAGATGATGAGGTCCATGTTTATGTTGTATATATTATTGACCAGTACATGTATATACTGTAAATCGTTCAATAAAAATTGAGTGAAACAGGGGAATACCTGTTCTGTCTTTCTTAATAAACACCTATAAATGCATCCTTATTCACCAAACTATGTATATGTACGCCCATCATTGGTCGTTATAAGCTTGCTTTGCTTTCCACCAAACTGTGTCGCCCATACCCAGATCATGCACATTCCTGTTTTCATTCACAGTTTTAAATATAAAACAACGTAAAATTCAAAGTTTTTTTTATTTATTCTAATTATTATAACCATTAGCAAGTACAATAAAAACAACACAGTTCAAGTATTATAAACTATCATTATAGTTTCTGATGTATAAATCGTCAAATATATGCTAACAGCGGACATAAGACGGAAGAACGGGCAGATAAAAGATAAAATATAATCACAAAGGAATAATTCAAATTGGGCATTTCACTTTATTACAACATAAATATAAATATAGCATGGTTATATCTCCTTCAATATACCATTAGCTGTATATGTACTTTCTGTTAACAATCAACAGCAGATTTCCAGTACCACTACAAGGGCATGTCCATGTTCCAACATGCTGACCTCAGAACTTGTGATATCGGCAGATTAACTGTATTTTACAGCACTTGAAACACTGAGATTGGAGACGTGTTATCAACACGTCATTTAAACTATATTGACATCTGCAGTCCAGCATGTTATACTTAATGTTAACAGCAGATTACTGCCTTTATCGGTCTTACTTTTCCCTAATACAGTGTAACACATTTCTGAAATAGAACATTTCGAGATCTAAAACAATAATAAATTTAGATTTTTTATCTCTCGATAGTTTGTATACATGCAATGAAAGTTACCTTTTATTATCTACAATGTATTTTCATTATAAATGGGCAGTATTTAACATTTCGTTCATTAATAATGATCTCCTATCATTATTTAGTATTTACGACCTCATTCTTTGGAGCCAGAATGTGTTTTGTATAATGGTTTCTTGCTGCAGATAAGTAGATAAATAGCTGACAGCATATACTGTAGTAATGCAGCACTGGTGATAAAAAGGGACTTTAATTGGATTTTAACTTATGTATGTATTTCAGAGTTTTTGAGGACTTTTTTCCAAAATATAAAAATTGGCTATAAACAAACTGTCTTTAAAAAAATGTTTATTGTGGTTTTTATAAGCAAATACAATCCTGTTATGTTACTAAAATGTTTGCATTACGTCACTGGACAGTTAACTATGAATGTACGTATATGTATGGAGTGAGAGCTTTTGAAGTCCTTAGACCAATGCGGCAAGGTGTTGGAAGACCTCATAACTCGAACAAGAACAATTTTTTGTTGTGTATGTGAAGTTTGAATAAATTTAATGGTAACACACACATGCACGTCATTTGGCGGAGATATTTACTGACAGGATGACGATCACATTGTTTGGTTCGCTATATCTATTATGAAATAACACAAACAAAAAGCTTCGAGTATTTTATTTATTACACAGTTTTCATTTTATTTTGTGCATGCGTGTTTTATTCTGGCAATATTTAGTACAAATGTCATTGATTGGTTTGTGGATGATGACCTCAGAATAAATGTGATTAAAATCACCGTCCTTCTGCACCATCTGCTTAACATTTTATTTTGACCGAACTGGGATCGATCTAACGACCTTGGTAGTGAAGGGTTATTGGCTGTAACAAAATAGTTAGGTTGTTGTGGCCTAGTTTAGTAGTGTCAGCTAATACGTGTCCATTGTAGGGATATAGGCTATATTTAGGTCAGGTAGCGTGGAATTGTTTTTAAGATATTTTTACAATTTCATTAAAGAATTAATCATTTTAAAGTTTAGTTCATCAAATTCCATTAAGTATTAAGAAAGTTAAAATAATTAAACGGGTTTATTTGTCATTAAACTAATTTAGGTTAACATTGGCCTAATAGCGTAAAATCCGCTTCGTACGATGTTTTAGGGTTTGTTGACTCATGATTTACACGAAATTCACTAAGGTATGTGGACGATTTTGCTATAAATGCTGACTCTGTTAGGAATGCAATGTCCAGTTAGCAGAATCATCTTTAGGTGTAGTTGTGACGAGAAAGATTGAGTTTGTTACTGTTCCAGTACATAACGGCATATGGGTATGTGACTTTTATATTATATTATATTTAAATGTCTGATATATATAAATTTTTGACATAATCAGATCTAAGTAAAGTTGTATAAATTGTTCATATCCAGGCCGATGGTAATGTATGTAATTTAATCCACATCCACGGTATTTAGAAGCGTTTTGTTAGAATATAGGCCGAGGAATCTGAGAACGTATTTTGAGCTGTTGATATTGTGTTTACGATGAAGTATTGAGATTCACCATGTTAGAATTGATTGATATGTGTAATTAAATTTTGTTGATGCTTATTCTGATATTCACAAAGTGAATAGATACATAATTGGTCTGTAATTGTTAATATTATGATGAGAAGTTATGTAGAGATATAATGTACCTTGAAACTGTTAGATGGTAAACATTGAATGAACAGTCGTAGGACAGCAACCCACATATTCGTCATATGGACGACTTGACGTTCCTGACGTCCGAATACAATAGATAGTCGGTACGGGGCGACGTGAAGTCATATACTCAGTATCGAGTTCAAGGGGAGACAACCCAGTTATATAGCCACCGCCGCAAGTGAGAGTGATGCTAAATATACGATATCCGGACGCGGAAAGTATATAGTGCATTTTTATAAACATTCGAATGATAAAAGCAGTTTGGATCGCGATGTAGGATACGTACGTGTAGGAAATAGAACTGTATGAAAATAAGAGTGTTAACACCACCAAAAGACATTATTTTTAAACCAGCTGTGTTTTTTTTTGTGTTGAGTAATTATCTTTAATTTGTATATATTGTATACTTGTATATTCGTAATTTTATCCATGTAAAATTAAAATTGTAAATTTTACTCTGTGTACGATTGTATTCTACCCTTATGAGTTGTCGGTCCTTGGTCATTTTGCTACAATGGTGTCAGAAGTGGGATGTTGATTGCATTATGCATCAAAGACGACAACGAACTTGAGGTAGAATACTATAGAGTGAATTCTCAAAATAAGTTAATCTAAAATTGTTCATTGAACTTTATAAAGTAACATTGATATTTTCGTTCAAATTAAATTGTTTGATATTTAATTAAATAGTTTATATTGCAGTCACGACAACCCCGGGGATGGTAATTGTTCATCTGTGACAGCGTTTAGTCAGTAAAATAAAGCGTCCCTGTACCTAGGTTGAGTCATATTTTTAGAAAATAATTACCCTGTGATGTGACACAGCGTCGCTTGTGTAAGTGTTCCGTTGTAAAGTGCGGAACTGAGGGTATCAGACAGGCTGTGTACCTGTAAGGGGTGACTGAATTACATAGATTTTTTACCTTGTTTCTGCAGCTTTAAATTTAATTTACATTTTTGAGCTTACGTTTTTGCTATTGGATTATTGTGTATTAAAGAGAATTTTTTATGATGTTAGTAACACGTGAAAAATATATAATAGTGAACTGAGCGGAGTTAGCCAGTTATTATCAATAAGAGTCGGTAGTGAATGTATGTAAGATATGTATCTAGTATTCGTGTTATGAGATTCGTGTATTACGAGGTGTAAATTGTACCGTAACATATACGCTTACGTGTAATAGTAATTACGATAGTGGATCAGAATAGAATAGTTCGCATAGAATGGAAGTAGTTTGCGATATTTAATCGGAGTGTGTAGCTTTAAAAGTACACATAGAAAAGTAGCACTTTGCGATATTTAATTGGAGTATGTAGCTTTACTAAAGTTGTTATTTACACATGCGTTGTGTAGTTAGTATGGTATTGCTAGCGAGTTAGAAATAGATGCGTGCAGTTAAACTGAGTTTATAGTGTAATAGTGTTTGATATTGTGCATTAGTTGTTATGTTTGTATTGTTGTTAACAACTTGTAGTACAAATTATATTGTAGTAGGTCATCCACTATAATTAATCATGACGAGTATGAAAGAGTTAACCGAATTAGGAGAGAAGTATGGTTACAAAGGTAAGAAATTTCAGTCTTTAGTTAGAGAGGAACAAGCAAAGGAACGGGAACAGAGACAGTGGAACCGGGAAGCAGTGTTAGAGAAGATCGAGCGACAGAAGGAGGTAGACTTGCAAAAATTAGAGCGACAGAGGGAGGTACACTTACAGAAATTTGAGCGACAGAAGGAGGTAGACTTGCAGAAATTAGAGGGACAGAGGGAGGTAGAACAGGAACAGAAACGGGAAGATCACAAACGAGCGGTTGAATTAGCTCAACTCCAACATCACCAAGCTATGGAGCTGGCGGAACAAGAAAAAGGTAAGCCTTCAATTAAAGATAATAAATTTAAAGGACTGAAGCTACCATGGTTTGATGAAGATAAGGACAACATGGACAGTTATTTATCTTGATTTGAGAGATATGCAGAAGCGCAAGGGTGGAAAATGGAACAGTGGGCGTTACATCTAAGCGCGTTATTAAAAGGTAAAGCTTTAGATGTTTATTCAAGGTTACCAACTGAAGACTCTTTTGATTATCACAAATTGAAGTCAGCGTTATCAAAACGATTTGAACTCGCGGAAGGAGGGTTTAGGAAGAAATTTAGATCAGCAAGACCTGAGATAGGTGAGACATTTGTTCAATATTTTAGGAGATCTAAAAATTACTTAGAACGATGGTTGGAATTAGGTCAGGTTAATAAGACATACGATAGTGTGATCGATTATTTATTACGAGATCAATTACTGGCGATAAGCAATAGAGAGTTAGCCTTGTTTTTAAAAGAAAAAATGTTCACGGTAGGTATGGAGATGGCAACTCAAGCAGATTGGTTTGCAGAAGTAAGAGGGGGATGTAGGAATGTAGTGACGAATGAAGGTAAGGCCAAAGATTACAAAACAGACTCCACACAAAGACCATTTGGGAATCAGCAAAAGGGAGGTAATCACTTTTCAACTTGGAAATGTAGTTATTGTAGTGGAAACCATAAATCGTCTGATTGTAGAAAGAGAGGGAGTCGATACAGTGTTGCAACAGTCGCTGATACGGCGGACAAGACGAATGCCGATACGGGTAAGACAAATTCGTTCGTTCCTAGAAACAATTACCACCAAGGTAACCAATTTAATAGGTTTAATGGAAGAGGCAGGTATCGAGGCAGTGACCGAGGGGGAATATCAAGAACCGATAGCGCTAGTTGTATATTTGTGTGTGATGAGTGTTCAGAACAGTTAGTATACATTGCCCAACTAAGGTAGGTTTGTAAACGGGGAAAAAGTCCAAGTGATGAGAGAAACGGGTTCCACTTGTGGCGTGGTGAGGAAGAAATTTGGCAAAGACCACCAATAATTAGGTAAGAGCAGATTTTGTAAGTATATTGATGGATCTGAACAGAGCTTTGAAGTAGTCAAGATAGAAGTCAAGACGCCGTACTACAGAGGCATTATGTATGCAATCGCCACTGTATGATTTAGTTATAGAAAACATCGAAGGAGTAAAATATCTGGAACCGGTGGATGTGCTGAACGCGGTGCAGACTCGAGCCCAAGCACAACAGGAATCTAAGCCATACAGGAGGTTGAATGTACCAGGTAAGATCTAAGACATCTCACAAACAGAATTTATAACCCTACAAACGGAAGACGAGACATTGAGCAGGACGAGAGAAAGGGCAAAGGAAGGAGAAGTTAGGAAGTGTAAAGGTAGGGGACAGGTAAGATATTTACTTAGAAGTAGCTTATTATATAGGGAGTACGAATGACCAGAAAGGAAACAGGCATATCAGTTAGTAGTTCAAAAAAAATGTCGTGAAGCCGTAATGAAGTTAGCTCATGAAGCGTTGATGGCAGGACATCTTGGGGTACGCAAGACTAGTAACAGAGTGTTAGCAGAATTTATTGGCCACGGGTCAATTCAGATATCACTAGGTATTGTAGATCGTGTGACATTTGTCAACGACTATGGCAAAAGGTAAAGTACTGCGTGAGCCTTTAGGGCAAATGCCATTTATAGAAACCCCTTTTAAGCGAGTAGCTTCAGATTTGGTAGAACCCATGACAGATAGGAAGAACAGATATATTTTAGTGATGGAAGATTATGCTACGAGATATCCCGAAGCCGTTGCATTGCCATGTATTGAAACTGAGAGGGTAGCAGAAGCATTGGTAGATATGTTTAGTAGACTTGGAATCCCAGAAGAAATGTTGACGGATATGGGGTCGCAGTTCACGTCAAATAGGATGGCTGAAGTAAGTAGGTTATTGTCATTACGTCAGTTAAACACTACACCGTACCACCCTATGTTTAACGGGTTAGTAGAAAAGTGCAATGGTACATTGAAATAGATGTTGAAACGTATGTGTAGTGAGCGACCCATGGATTGGGATAAGTACATTAATGCAACGTTATTTGCGTATAGAGAAGTACCTCCGGAGAGTTTGGAATTTTCATCATTTGAATTACTCTATGGTAGATCTGTAAGAGGACAGTGTGAGTATATTGAATGAGTTATGGTCAGGAGAAGTCAATGATAGTGAGGTAAAGTCTACTTACCAGTATGTAGTAGATCTACGATAAAGACTTGAGGAGACATGTAAGATGGCTTAAGAGCAATTAGGAAAGGCTAAGTTAAGACAAAAGAAGTATTATAACAAAAGAGCGAGGTCGAGAAAGTTTACAGAAGGTATGAAAGTTCTAGTATTACTTCCAGTGAACAACAACAAGTTATAATTGCATTGGAAAGGTCCATTTACTGTATTGAAAGTATTGAATAAGATGGATTACAGGACTGACATTTCATGTTAATATGTTGAAGACATACAATGAGAGGGGAGTAGGTGATAGCAACGAAGGTAGAGATATATTGGCAGTTGTTTGTGCTACAGTAATAGAAAGTGAAGAGGACAGGATGGTAGATGAATCGGAGGTAAAATGGAGTGATATAGATATACCATTAGGGTGTCCATCTGCAGTACTAAGAAAAGTGTAGAAGAAGTTCATATATGTCAGGAGTTGTCTGGTGAACAGCAAAAGCAGGTAGATCATGTACTGAAAGAGTTCGCTGATGTTTTAACTGACATACCAGGAACCACTTCTTTCATTGATATGATATTAAGCTAAATACCAGTGAACCAGTTAGATGTAAAGGGTATCGTATACCATACACATCATTAGCAACAGTGGATAAGGAAGTCATCACAATGTTAGAGTCAAGTCCTTTAGTGTTGATAAGAAAGAAATATGGCAGTATACAATTCTGCATAGATTATAGGCAATTGAACAGGGTAACAGTGTTTGAGAAAGGTTAGATTGGTGAGTACTGAGTATATGAGTACAGGAACTTAGTATTTGAACTGTTAGTAGTAAGTTCAATTCGTTATTTCAGAATTATGTTACTTTAATTGTACTGAATCAAGTGTTATTTGGATGTAGTAAATAAGGTAAGAGAAGTCTATGTTTTCGAAGCTGTGTAATTTGTATATATATATATATATATTTAATTAGGTAACTAGTAAATGTAAACTAGTAAATGCTAATTAGCCGAGGAAGTCCACTTTGTGTATTAATTTTGTTAGTTGTAAAAAGTGTTACCACTTTTCGCCTTAGGGGGGACGTGTTGTTACAAAATAGTTAGGTTGTTGTGGCCTAATTTAGTAGTTTCAGCTAATACGTGTCCATTGTAGGGATAGAGGCTATATTTAGGTCAGGTAGCGTAGAATTGTTAAAACGTATTGATAGATCGATAGGAGCAACGTTTTTAAGATATTTTTACAATTTTATTATTTCATTTAAGAATAAATCATTTTGAAGTTTAGTTCATCAAATTCGATTAAGTGTTAAGTAAGTTAGAATAATTAAACGGGTGTATTTGTCATTAAACTAATTTAGATTAACATTGGCCTAATAGCGTAAAATCTGCTTCGTACGATGTTTTTGGGTTTGTTGATTCATGATTTACACGAAATTCACTAAGGTATGTGGACGATTTTGCTATAAATGCTGACTCTGTTAGGAATGCAATGTCCAGTTAGCAGAATCATCTTTAGGTGTAGTTGTGACGAGAAAGATTGAGTTTGTTACTGTTCCAGTACATAACGGCATATGGGTATGTGAATTTTTTATTATGTTATATTTAAATATCTGATATATATTTTTTTGACATAATCAGATCTAAGTAAAGTTGTTTATATTTTTCATATCCAGGCCGATGGTAATGTATGTAATTTAATACACACCTATGGTATTTAGAAGCGTTTTGTTAGAATAAAGGCCGAGGAATCTGAGAACGTATTTTGAGCTGTTGATATTGTGTTTACGATGAAATATTGAGATTCACCATGTTAGAATTGATTGATATGTGTAATTAAATTTTGTTGATGCTTATTCTGATATTCACAAAGTGAATAGATACAGAATTAGTCTGTCATTGTTAATATTATGATGAGAAGTTATGTAGAGATATAATGGCTATGTTGAGAGTTACGGAGGGTCATATATGAGATGTTGTTCAAACTGCCATAAAACTGCAGATAGTAAAAGTTGAATGAAATGTTATTATATATTGTTAAATCTACCATGAAACTGTTACATGTTTAACATTGAATGCACTGTTATCATATATTGATAAAAATATCATGAAAATTGATAGATGGTAAGTAATAGATAATAGATGCCATGTCATTATATACTAGTAAATCTGAGTTTATATATAAATTATATTGTAGCCGTTTTTAGACGTAAGAGAGAAATGTGCCGCTTCGTCAATAACGACGTATAGACGTGACAAGAAGTCAGTTGGTGGCAGTACTGTCATAGGACAGCATTCAACATATTCGTCATATTGACGACTTGACTTTCCTGACGTCGGAATACAATAGATAGTCGGAACGGGGCGACGTGAAGTCATATACTCAGTATAGAGTTCAAGGGGAGACAACCCGGTTATATAGCCACCGCCGCAAGGGACAAGTGATGCTAAATATACGATATCCGGACGCGGAAAGTATATAGTGCATTTTTATAAACATTCGAATGATAAAAGCAGTTTGGATTGCGATGTAGGTTACGTACGTGTAGGAAATAGAACTGTGTGAAAATAAAAGTGTTAATACCACCATATAATAATTTGTATATATTGTATACTTGTATATTCGTAATTTTATTCATGTAAAATTAAAATTGTAAATTTTACTTTGTGTACGATTGTATTCTACCCTTGTGAGTTTTCAGCCCTTGGTCATTTTGCTACATTTGCTATTGACGACGGATCCTTAGACTACTAGGTCGAGAAAGACCACTGTACCAAGTTGTACTTGTGCAGTGTAATTTATCCGAAATTTTCAGCAAACCCACCACCTTTGTATGGTATCGTTTATATCATCTCAGTATTTCTCAGTAATGACACTCGTTTAGTGACATGTTTCACCTGGTGTTAATTGATAGATAGTATACTCTATTTTAGAAGACAACATGTCAATGCATGTGTATACGGAACCTTGCCAGAAAATATGGCTATGGGAGTATGTCAATATTGCCCACCTGCTAAAGAGAGATTCAAATAAATGATTCCGGCTCTAGTTTGTTTGTAAAACTGCCCGGCCAGTAAACACAATCAAGGACTGAACTGTTGTTTTTTTTTTTATTTTTTATTAGCATCTTCATTTGGAAGCATCTCGCAAAGTCTAGCGAGCTCCTCCACTATATGTCAACTATAAGAGAGGATGAAAGCAGATATAGGAGATCTTTAGCCTGGGGGGCTTATGATGACAATTTCCGGATGAGGCAATCTGTCAACCCACATGGGCTCATATCAACACAGGTCTCTGGTTGACAACCCCAGTGCACCCAATCAATTGGTGAATATCGTTAAATACACCATCTTTCATATCCACATGGGGTGTATGTCAATGACTACATTGACCCAACATTTTGTTCACTCCAGTACACTAAGTTTGATCCCGCAGTACAAATGGTTCAATGCTTGGGCAATTGCCCTCTCCTTGGGAAGGCAGCTATAAAATCGGCTTTTCGTTTAATTCCAGTTTCAAAAAGTGACTTAACTTTGCTAGATTTTAAATTTGACAATTTATATTACTTTGACAAGGCTCTTCCCTTTGGCGGCAGTCTTTCATGTGCTTTGAATAATTTGCACTTTTTTTAGAATGGATTGTCCGCAAATCCTATACTGTCGGGGAATTAGATCAGTATTTGGATGATTACTTCTTCGGTGGTGAAAGTGGTACTAAGCCCTGCGACACTATGATGGGCACTTACTTCAGCTGTTTCAAATCTTTAGGTGTCCCCATTGCAGAGGAATAAAAGAGGGTCCAGCAACTATCTTAGTTTTCCAAGGACTCGAATTAGATTCTACTTAAATGCAAGTTCGAATACTAAAATCCAAAGTTCAGCAAATGATTAAACTTATAGCAGACATCTTACAGCACAAGAGAAGCGTTACCCTTAGAGAACTGCAATCTATTACTGGGTCACTTAACTTCATGTGTAGGGCAATCAAACCAATCCGTCCTTTTGTAGACGTTTAATAACTGCTATATGTGGTGTCAAATGTCCACATCATCACATTGGGATGGCACTAGGCATGCGCCAGAACTTGTTTACTTGGTTAGCTTTCTGTCAGTCTTTCAATGGGGTATACATGTTCCATGAAGCCATTTAGCTTTCAAACACAGATGTATGCCTGTACACAGATAGCTCCCCAGCAATAGGTAAAGGTTTTGAAGCCTATTTTCATGGGAAATAGACATACGGAGTCTGGCCGTAAGATTGGCACCAATTGGGAATAACAAACGCTACTAGAATACTTACTATCAATCTACATAATGGGTGACAGTCTGCAATACAAAAATATGTTCAAGTGTGATAACCGTGCTGTGGTCCAAACTCTCAACACACATACTGCTTCTAAATCTTCCCAAGTAATGGTTCTCGTAAGAGCACTTACTATTGAATGCCTTAGACTGAATTTGTGTGTTACAGAAACGCAGTCAAATGTGATGAATGAATTCCAGATACATGTAATTGTATTTAAATGCATTATTTGTCATCTGAATCTATTGCAAGCTGCATATTTAACTTGAACAATACATCGATACAACAATGTGAAGAGAAGAGAGCGACAATGACACATGATAACTGTAATTTATCGTAAAAATTTCTATAGCAAAATGATATATCTAAATTAAGTGTTTAACTGACAATACTAAAACTAACTTAAAACAATGAAATAACGGGACTCTTGTTTATTTTAAAGGTTCGAATATTTAATGCTAATTTTGTAAATAATGTCTACATGACATAAAAGTAAAATATAAATTACTCAGTAAATATTCAGATCATTATTATTTTTGCTATTTTGGAAAGGTAAATAACTCTGGTAAATGAATAAAACTATCTTGATTCGCACATTTGTGATCATCCATAGGAATATAAAATGCCCGTTTGTGGTTTAAGAGATTGTATTTATATTTTAAAACCTGATCTATGTCACATCACTTTTTTTATGAAATACTGTTTATAATTTGCTGAAGCGATCCAATTAGTAATAATATCTTCGTATGGTTTCACGTCCATAGGCGGATATTTTGATCCAGTGCATAAATATCAGAAAAAAGATGATAATCATTGCAATATTCTAATATTTATAGGATTTATCTCCATGACGCAAAAAGAACTACAGTTTGATTAAGTAGATCAACCACTTTATGCAAAAAATGATCACACGTTATCCTTAACGGCCCAATATTAACAAAGTAAATATGCACCCTTGTGTGTGATTCAAATGAAATATGATCAACGAAGGTAAATATAGAGAGTAGCCCAAATCTGCATCATTTAATTTTCAAGTGCACTGATATGTCTATAAACTTAATGTAAACATACTTTATTGTCAATAGACCTTGATTATATCACGCACTATGTATTCAATAATAATTCGTCCCGTAAATTATGAACCGTTAAAATGTGTATCGTAGATTTTCACAGTCAGATAGATGTATTTTTTGTGTGCACCCAGTGATACCAACAAACAAATCGTACGAGTTCCACAACTCTTTTTATCATAGTTTTGACAACATACAGTCGTATACAATTCAGTCAAAAACACTTTGAAAAATAATATGCTAAATGTGTTCATATACGTAGCTGTACGTTGTGCGTTGCACAAGCGGAGTACGTGTATCGCAGATTTTGTATGTGGTGAATGGCAAAAAAATCAAATATCAGATCACTATTTCGGGCCCCTTATATAGAATGACAGCAAACTATGGCTAAAGACAGACAAAGATCTTGCATCGCTAAAGAAGTGTGGTGTTTCAGTGTCTGATGGGTATACAATTTAGTAAATTATTTTTTTTAAAATATGAGATAAATAAAACAGGCTGCTCACTGTCCATAAAGTTTTACTTTTTGTGCGTTTATAAATGTTAGATACTGAATCAAAATGCCTATAACTGTGTATTGCATATACCTACTTGTACGTTAAGCTACCCGACTAATCTGTGTTGATTGTAACCTGTTATTGTTAAATATTGTAAATAGTGTTTTTATAATTAAGATACAACAAGAGACAGGGAACTCCTCGCAGTTTGTATGTTTATCATATATGACGCAGGTTTTCACATTATCACTGTTTTAAACATTGGCTCGTTTTACGTAAAAACTATGCTCGTGTGACACGAACTATTATGTAAAGCAAATCATTGTTTGCTTTTCAAATAAAATATCGCATTGGTATTTAAACAAATGACCTTTTAGATATTTAATATTATTTTCGTGATTATGTGAAAATAAAGGTTTTAATGTTTATAAATAGCTAACTAGGAGTAACGTTCTACCCATTTGTTTATAACTCCAATGTATTTTTAAAGCAGCGATGATCTAGCGGTATAGTGTCCGCATCACATACGGAGGGATGTTTGTTGGGTCCATGACTGGTTCCTAAGAATACACATAAAAAAATGAAACTTTCTTGATATTCGTTCAGTATTTGAGAATAGTTTGAGGAATTGCTGGATTTCTGTTTGGTTTATGTATCATACCAAGTATATTCGGCATATACTTTTTGTGTGAATATTGTCGTATTATGATTTACATATCACATCAATTCTAAGCGATGCAACAATCAAAGCATAGTCATTTGCATTACTTCTCTAACTTCTTTCTGTTATTTTCGTTGAAGTAGCTGTCCTTCGTTTGATAGTGTTAGCTACACGTTTGTGACAGTTATTGATGACGCAGCTCTAACTTCTGCTTCTTGTAATGGTTTAGTTGCTATTCCTGTTTATATTGAAGTTGCTGCTACTGATAGTACGAATGTTTCTATAAATGATGCAACTTCATTGCTGTGTTTCTTTTGAGAATGTCTTTCAGGTAGTTTGCGGTGTTCCTCATGATTATTTTGACATCTGGCGTAAATTATTTATAATCTCTACACTTGATGTACTATGAGTTGCTGATTCTGTTGAAGTACTGCCGTTACTGCTGTTTATGTGTTTCAAATATTGTGTAACTGTTATTGTTGCTTCTATTGAGGATATCTGTAAACGATACAATGTATGTTGCAGATGTATGAAACTGGTACTGCTGTTTCTGCTGATGTTGTTACCGATACATATTTGTATGATAAAGTGTTACTGTGTTACCTTACTGCTGTTAGTGATTGATGCTGCTACTTTTACTGTTGGTTCTGATGGTTGGTCACTGTAGTTTATGTTGATGATGTACCCTTTAATGGTTTTATTATAACCGCTGTTTGTGCTGAATTGCTACTGCTGTTTTCGTTTCTGTTAAAGATGCAGAGGCATAATGTAACAGTTGTGTGTTGGTCTGTAAAATGTTCTAACGAAAAATCTAATTTGGAGACTCGTTGTATTTCTGATTATGTTATAGCAGTTCATGTTTGTGCAAAGGGGATTTTGTGTAATGTGTTGTTTGCAGTGTTGCTACCAATTCCGAAGTTATTGTTTATGGATAATCATTATAATGGTCGGCTTCATTTGAAATTAACTTAATCTCTAGTATGTATTTCTATGTCACCAGTAACTTCCTTATTGTCTTAGTAAAGGAGTCAACATTGGTGTGAGTTAATTTCATGGTTCGGCATTAGTTCATATAACGGAGCATTTTTTTATATTTATCTCGTATAATGCATTTATTGCATGAGAAAGTGCCTGGTGTGGCTATATATATATACTGCGGCATTGCATTTTTATCGGGACTTGGAATTGAAATTGAGTAAATTACACGGACGAAACTGTATGCAGTCTTCATTTTATCATCCTCACACTGGTGACGAGTTTATTGCATATACATTATAAGTTAATGATAAAAAACAAATACTTATAAGTTGAAAAACATTTGTGAAATTATTGATATATAAAGAGTATATAAAGAGTATATAAAATTAAGTAAAAATGTCTCAGCCAACGTACATGTATACGTTGAACTTGAATCTTCAAAACCCATGGTTTTGAAGAATAAAGTACAACACGGTCTTAGAAGGAAGAAAACATTTTTAGCTTTGCGACTGCAGCACACATTTTCACTCCTTTGATAAAATTGTGTAATATATATTAATTGTCGTATTTATTTTCACAAGTGGTCGGGTAAAGATCTTAAAAACATCACAATATTTAATATTTCTCTTCAGCTACAAATATTTTATATCGTTTATAAACTGGTGCCACATCGCTTCAATATGTCATGCAAAGTACATTATAAGAACACACATGCACTTTTTATTGTTATACTATGGTTATTAGTTATTTATCAATACGTTCAATACATGACTTTTAAAAAAAATATGACTGGAATAAAGAATGACAGGCATCATATTTTATCTCAGAATTCTGCAGGAGGTCCTAGAATACACATACTAGCATTCTTATAGTTCTTGAAAATGCCAGTTTGTATGTGATATGTTCTATGCATTGCTTTATTGTCTAATGCATAGGTTTGAATTATACAGCATTAGCTACCACCATTTCTTCGAAGAGCTTACTTTGTAAACTCTGCAATTAGGTGGAATGTAATATCTACAACATATATGCGTACAAAGTAAATATGTTGAAACTGTAGAAGAATAATATTACATGAAACGTTTTATTTCAACTATTGATAAAACACGATCTCATCTAACAGTTCTGTTAGGGACTAGTCTGAATTTTCAGATTTTCATACATTTCAATTCCTTTTTGAGAGTTGGTCACACCTGAAATAAACAACATATTATATACTATTAATAACAATAGTCCAGATAGTTTGTGTTTGACCGACAATTGTGACAGTAGTACTAGTAGAAATCAATGTATAAAGATATATCGATATTGATATAGAAGTAGAAACACACATAGAAAGCGTATTTCAAGTAGTATTGGTATATAAATAGTGCATCAAGTACAGTGAAATCCAAATAGTATGTGTATAGTAAAAGGTGGCAGCAAGTTACTAGTTGTTGATAAGGCAATACAACCTATCTTATGGGAGTTGATACATATACATATTTTCTTATAGTCGAAACTAGACAAAATTGTTGTGAATTACATCATACTGTGCACATCTTAAGATCAGACTTTTGTTTGTTTGAATATTTTGCGACATGTCATTGAGGGCTAACAGACGATCACCTTACCTAACCACACTTTCATTGGGTTCAAGGAAAGTTGACTCGTACTGAAGCATCCAATCCCCAAAAGCAACTGATAACGTTTCTACTTGAATCAGCGGTGGGCGAATAACAATGAGACGCACTGTCGCATATCAATATATCAATCATCAATTAATCATGGAGACAATGGCCGAGCGGGAAGTCGATCTCACGACCCTTGGATTGAGTCAGAAGCTACCGATTGGGCTGCCCGGTTTTAACATCAGTGCATTATCGGAAATTTTGCAGAATGGTTGTACATGACGATTAATAATATTTATATAGTTGTAATGTATTTCTATTATAATATTTATTAAAAACAGACTGTTACTTGTAACATACGTTTTTATCATTTTCTTTCCGAATCATAATTAATTTAAATGTTAAAATAAATACCTTGTGGATGGGCTTTAAGATCAGTATACACATGTTCTTTCGGATTACAAGAAATAGTAGATTCATAAGTTGTTGTACCATTATCACTGAAATATATTATACTATAATAATACATTCAGGTAGTAATACCATCATCAATACGCCAATACACATGCGCGAAATAAGAAAAAATATAACCTAATATATTTAACTTTAAGTTTGATGTAATTTACGAACAGCTTTCCGGATAGTCACATGATCAACATGATAACATAACTATTTAATGATCAATAACTGGATATAAAGTGTGTACATTTGTGCAAGAAATATAAGAAGTGAGTTGTATTTTGTTCAAGCCAAACTACTGAGTTGAACAAACGATGTATGAAACTATTCTATTAACACTTTCACAAAATATGCATTTACATCAATTAAAAAAAACAGCAAAGCTTACACTAATCAGTCTGTTTTATACTTTACTAAGCTAAAGTATAGTCAGACTAAATCAATGTTAAGTCTCTTTTGCCACCGTATAAAAATGATAAGGTATAACATAACACGCCTGACTAAAAAAAACATAATAAAGAGTATACAATATAACAAAAAATAACGTACCAGTCTGTCTCATTTAAGATGATGTCGTCTGTAGCCTCAACTAAAATGTACGATATATAGAATGCAATTCAGATACATAGTTAGGCATTAACCAAGTTTATAATTTATGTCCTTTATAATTAACTGATCATGCCATGTGTAATTAATAATAACCATTGCCAATATTTCATTTATATCACCTGATATACTAGTACATGATACTATTGCAAAAAGTTACGGTTTCTAACACACATGTATGGAACTTCTTATGGAATGTGATATGAAGTTATTTCCATAATATTAGAGCAGCAGGTTATGTCATCCAATACTGTTGGTGAGGAAGATCTCTAAATCAAACATTGAAAAATCGCAGTCGTTCCGTAAATAGCTGCAAGCCTCATCACAAAACGTGTTAAAACCAAGTTAGACAACATGACAACAGCAATGTACTATTATGAAATAACACTTAAGAACACACAGTCATGGAATACGTTGTTTTATTTTAATTTAACACACTCAATTGTATTACTGTAACTAACTCTGTATATGTCACGCACGCCAATTAAATGCGTCAGGTGTATGTTTCTTACCTGTTGAAGATGTGGAACACATGCTGATCTTTAGGTACGTCATCAACATGTTGACTATCTTTGTTTGATGTGTTTAAACATGTACACTTTCCTTCAATATAAACATACAAACTGGGTGTAACCTAAGTATACGAAATGAGAATAATACAATAGTACATGATACACGTTGATGCCAGTCAAATTACAGTTGTATTTGTTACACAGCTCAATTTTATAATTATATAATTATACTCCACAATTATTTTCATTTAGATATATTTTTTTCTATATATTTTCCTCATATTTTGAAATATAAATTATAGCGTTTATCTAATGTAATACAAACCCAAATTTCGTCTTAGTCGAAAGATAACTAGTGCAGCAATAACAATAACAGGCACTGCAATACCGCCCACGAATGCTCCCAATACTAACCCTGTGTTGTTTGGCTGAGTATCTGACTGTACCTGTACCTGAATCTCTGAAAGTAGAGTTTCTCATTATTGAATTGTAATCGTTTCTAAGTCATTAATACTTTTGAATTGTTCGTACACTAATTATAATTCTAGAATGATATAGTTTGTTTCAATGCGAAGCGGCAAGAACTGGTACTACCTGATCGCTTATATAGGGAGTGCGTTAAGCCATACAGAGAGGAGAAAGCAGCAAAATAACTATAATTGACGTAAAACGTTACTTATGATATGATCCCTTCTGAGATAATAAACATTATTCCTTCCTTTATTTGGAGAAAATGTACCACATTATGTAAGACATTATAATAATATCGATATTCAAATTAAGCCGATTGTCTTGTATACGCTCATCTAGTTCAGTTTTGATGTAGTTGCCTAACGCGATCAGAGACACTGTAACAGTACCGACTTTTAAAACAGAAATCTAGATAAAAGGCCTATCTGCCAGCATTTAATCCCCAATACGTCTATAACGGTGGTCACAGATACATATCTGCAAGATTGGGAAACAAATCTACAATATTTAAATTTTGCATAAAAATCATCATTAGTGTAATGGAGACAGACTGACATGCAATGAATTGGTTGTCATCTAGATATCCGTAAGACAATCATAAGGATTAACGAAAACATCAACGGTATGAAGTGATGACAAAATCACATTAATTGATGACAGTCAAATCAGTTAATAAGAAACTAAAAACAAAAATAATTGTCGCATATGTAAATACGTACGCTATGAAATTACATAATTATGATGAAGAACAGGCAAAAAGATATGCAGACTTTTTTATTCTCATTGCTAGTTCATGTATAAGTCTTCAGTTTTAGCAATGCTAATTCCTTGTTTCAGCTCGTTTTTACAGATGTTCCATAATTACCGGGACGACCATAGTTTATTCACAATATGTCGCAATGAAAGAGTACACGCTAGACATATCTGCTAGCTAGAATTCAAGACAATTTGAAACACGTGTCTGAATTAAATTAATCTAATAGTATGTCAACACTAAGAATTCAAATATACTTACCTGTTGTTTTAAAAGCTTCTATTTCTGAAGTACTACTTGTTCCAACAGCATTATATGACGATATTCGTACTTCGTAAATTGTTCCAGCAGACAAGCTGTCGAGTGTTATATTAGTAGCCGGTTCTTGAACTGTCTTAATTGTCCAGTTTCCATCTATTTTTTCCTTATATTCAATTTTAAAGGTTTGAACCAAGCCGCCATTAAAACCCGACTTCCACATAATAGTTAATGATGAGTCTGTTGTTAGCTCAGAAATATGGCGAATATTAGTTGGAATTTCTGGTTTATCTGGTAAAAAAGATACATAGTTTGAAACACTGTCGTCGCTAAGCTCATATTTAGTACATATCCAAACGAACACGTTACACTATACAATTTATAGCATAAGCTATGTATAATGAGAGAGGTAATGTTATGAAGGTAAATGAGGACATATAAAAGTATTATACTTATATTGTGTGTTATAAAATCAAGTCTATGCGTCCAACGGGTATTTCTATCAGATATAAGTAACATGCTTGTTCACATAGTATTATAATACATACAGACCATGTACTGGCGCTCGAGTATATTAATTAAAATTATTACTTACGATTATATCAAAATGAAATCAGAGGAAAATTTGTTTAACAAAGATAATATTATTATCATCGATAATGGAAAAATATCGAATTATATACTGTGTTTTGGTTTCTTGAAGAATATGATGCGTAAAGAATATTATCCACCTAATATATATATATCTTTGTGTCAAGTAATTATGCATAATAATGTGGTGTAAAATTTGCTATCCAAACTCGTGTGTAAATGCTTTGCATTTATTTAAATAATCACAAAAACATAGTATTGTATACTAAGTTCAACTGTGACTAACGTGGGACATTTTTATAATGCAACGTGATTCTTACCTTCAGATACAATTTGTACAGGAACCACGCCCTCTCCTATATTATTCTTGATAACTATAACATAAAACTCTAGCTGAGATGTTTGCGTAATTGCCATGGTGACAGTTGTAATGGTTCCTTTGGTGTGTACCATCTGTGTTAAAACAGGTAATGGTACTACTACGGATTTGCTACTTATTGTATATATATTACACACTTGTCTTGTGTTATTGTCTAATTTGTAACAGTTTACATTGGGTGTATCACCATTGCTGTAATATTGCACTGATATGGTTGTTGGTGAATATACATCAAGTCGTGTTGACACTTTATGGTACTGGCCATTGGGTACCACAGGTTCTGTGATTATCGGAAATGCTGCAGTATAATATGAAAAGCAACATATTTTATTATACAATATAGTTTCAGGATGTACGTCAATATAAAATGTGTTAGTAAACGTATTTTCTATGATCATGACCGGAATAACTCGTTAGGTTAAAACAAATATACGGTGTTATATTTGTTTTTCATTATTTTGTTATTAGGAAATTTATTTTTTCGGTTTAGTGTGTTCCTATACATCTACACACTTGTCAATAACTGAAAATAAAATTGCTTACATTCAACATTGAGGTACACATCACCCTGACCGGCATTGACATGAATACTTTCAGCGACACCGTTACTAGCTCTACACGTGTACACGCCAGAATGTTGGTATGATAAATTGGTTAATCTGAGTGTTGGTGAGCTACCAAGTTGTGTCTTGAGAGAAACTGTACGACCATCAGAGAACCAAGCTTGTGTCCAGGGCTGGTATGTATAGGATGCTGGTACACCAGACGGAGAACACAGTATATCCACGTGACTGTCGTTAACAGTTACATTCTGTGTTGTTACGGTTACACCTGGAGCATCTGTTAACGACAATGTCTGATTGATTGATAAAATACAAATACTTAAAGTACCATGTTATTTGGAAACAAATATAATATGCTTATAGAATTCTAGAATAAAAAGAAATGTCATGTATTGTATGTGATGCATGTATCGATCTTAGCACGATTGTACTCGATTATAATTTGTTGTAGTATAACTGAATTCATGAATAGAAAACAATATCTCGATTGGTAAGTTTTTGTATTCGTTATGATGTACATATCACGGTATAAAGATACAAACATGTTATATGACGTTATGAAAGTGTTGTTTATTCAATTTATTTAAGCAATGATGTAAATATGTATTGGAAATACATTCTATATTCAAATTAAACGAAAAATATGTTAGAATTGCCTTTTTCTGTGTATAAGTTGTTTTCTATATTTCAAATTTCTCAAGATTCATGTTCAGCTTTAACTTAATGGCGACAGTGAAACAAACGTAAATTTATGGTTAAAAAGGTTAACTACAATGTATTGAACTGTACTCACATTGTACAACGACTTGTACTTTGCTGGTCACATCTCCTCCAATGTTGTTGTTTGCTGAAAATGTGTAACCCCCGGAATGTGACCTCTGTACATGTTGTATTGTATGTACCAATGTGTTGTTGCTAGAAGCACTCGAGATTGTCTTAATTAAGTTACTGTTGCCATCTTTATACCACTTGATGGTAGAATAAGGCTTACTGGATACTGTACAATTCAATGTTACACTGCTAATGCCCTCCTTCAAGTCAGATGGTTGACTTTGCGTCGTTAATTAAGGATTGTCTTCTTGGTATCAAAAAATATAACTAACTTGTTGCAGTAAAACATAAATACCATTTAAGAGATGCGAAACATTTCACTGCACTTTATCTTGAGGTGATATATATGTATGTATCCCTTGTCATAATTTTATAATTTTCACAACTGATATATTCACATAACCAAATACCAAACACAAGTTATATACGTTACAATATATAGTGGAGTACTACAGAGTTAACTGAGAAGTTGAAACATACTAAATCAAGACTCTTAGTTATTGTAGCTCCTAATCTGAAATTAAAACCATCCCCAGTAAGACTGCTTACTGGTAAAGCAGTTGTTATATTAAGAACAAATGCATGTGTTTGTGCTTATCTTATTAATACTTAATGTCCCTTTCATGCGCATTTGATGCGTTACAAGCTGTAGTATCGTGTCATCTATACTATTAATTGAATAATATATAATAGTTAAAATGTTTAGGACGTATACATAATTTATACTAACATCTGATCTCTATCTTGATATGATCGATGGCAGCGCTCTGTCCGTTGATTCCGTTTTCTGCTTCACACGTAACATTGTGACCATACATATCCCGTCTTGGCGTCAATTCTAGTATTTGTGTTGTTATTTGCCCACCATAGTTTCCAGGGCTTAATTGGAGTTGTCCATTACTTGTGATGATTATATTCTGACGTTTCCACACAATGATGGAGGCAGAATTAGATGTACCGGAAGTACAAGTCAGATACATCTTGTTGATACCGTCAGCAACAATGCTTGTGTTACCCGTCAAAGATGCTGATACAGGAGCAACTATAGCAGATGAAAGTAATAGTTAATCACATAACTACAACAAAAGGATACACTTTATCAAATTAATGTAAAAGCCGATTAACTAAATATATGCAATATCAATTCTACCCACACCCTGAAACTTTCTTGGGGAACAACCAGGTAGCAGGTTTATTCCCCGCGTGATAAATCATCGATGACTATCAAATTATTTCGTATGAGGTATGTACGGAGGGAATTGCTACCTGAAGACAGTATGATAGAAATAGCTTCATAGCTAATTAATATATTTATCTAGTTATAAATTCATACGAATAGAGAGAGAAGACAATTTAGATTGATACCGCATTTCGTTTGTTTTTAAGTTTTAAACAGGTATAACTTAACGAAAGCTATTAATGACGTCAGATGAGGTTACGGTATGTGATTGTATTTTGATGTATTAATTATGACATGTAGATAATGAGAATATACAACAAAAGATTGGTCAACTATATAAACCATACGCTTATGACATTTACACTAAACGATCAACACGGTTATAAATATACAACAGTGAATGATCAAATTGGTACTAAATGACTGAGATAGCTGTTAACATGATAAGAAATTAAAACATAAACAGAAATTATTAGATACTTAAATGAAGATAGCGGGTGGAATATGATAATCCATTGTATACTAAAACGCTTTACAATAGTACATGAAATAGTTCCCGGGGTTGGGATCGTATTCATAGTGTCAATACATTAACATAATATTTTAGTAATACTGTTTAAAAGGGGTCAGTTTTTATCCATAACTACAGCAATTGGCATACAATTAATGTAATTTCAGTTATTTTTTCCGTTGTTGAAATATGAAGCAACACAATTAATAACATATGGATCTACATGTATGACGCTATTTACTTAAAACTGATGAATATCTAAACGCTTGGATATTTGCTGACTTATTGCTTATTAACACACTCATATTATAATGTGTACAGGTAGTTTAATGTTTGATGGTTGAGCTTTTAAAACACGCTTGCAGTTCTATTATAAAGCTATTACATTGTGTACGGTTGCATTCAAATAATGTATATTTTGCATATATTTTGCATTTATATGAAAATAAAATGTAACCAACAGGAGACATTGAAATCAAAGGACACAGCAACCAAAGCAGTCTGAACACTGCTGATATAGATACTAACGTGCTTAATACGCTGGAAACTTAGACCTAGTTAAAGGACGCGCCCAACCTCGCTCTACCGATGTCGTCATACCATCAGAAGGGACTGATGTTTAAAAGTGCATGTGTAATGTGTTATTCGCTTATTGTATTACACTATTTCAATCCTTGTAACACATTCCCGAAAAAAATGGTATAAGTATAGTATATATCAAATATGCATTCTTGATACTTGGCACGAAATGAATATGACATATAATATTATGTGAACATGAAACATCAAATGATTGTTATATTGAACATTAAACGAATAAAAACGTAAGTATCACATGCTATAACTAAAACATAATATTAATGTTTAGTCATATTATGATTATAAGGCATTATATGATATGACAAAAATGACATGTGTTCCAGATACTAAATTTTTACACAATCATTTCTCATCAAAAAATGTTTTGAGCATGTTGATATTTCCTTTATTATCTGACAAATCTTTAACTGACCGCACATGCAAAC
Source organism: Panopea generosa (assembly GCA_029582155.1). Classification (NCBI taxonomy): domain Eukaryota; kingdom Metazoa; phylum Mollusca; class Bivalvia; order Adapedonta; family Hiatellidae; genus Panopea; species Panopea generosa. The sequence continues at coordinate 46,022,863 of CM055894.1, forward strand.
TAATTGAATCAGTGATTCCTGACAATTTCTTCCAATTTTATAACATAACCTATCTACAACAAATATGTACAGCCACGAGAAGCCCAATGGTGCCCGTTTATTAGAAACTCCCTCCTGATAGTTAACATGCACATTAAGATGCATATTGATAATATTCTAACCACATACTACTACATACGTTTAAAATGGTGTTTGGCAAATAATAGTTTTTTTGTCACATGGTTAATGCAATATTAACGTACATACTCACATTTGACAACTATTGCCACTGACTGACTGATCGGTGTTTGCAGGGTTTGATGTATCACACTGCACGTTAATGACTGCCCGTTGTCTGCCCTCTGTACAGTTCTATTATAGTCTGCCGTTATGCTGTATGTTTCTGTATTAGTATCTTCTACTGTTGTAGTATAGGCGTTTGTTACTCCACGAAACGACATCGTCATATTTATGCTTGGTGAAGGTCTGAATCCACTTGTTACACATCTGGCGATAGTTTGAGAGCTCTCACCATTAACTGGAGATCCTATAGAGGAAACTGTTGGCGTGACTGGTTTCACTGTAATATAATCAATACAATATATGACATTTATTTGTTATAAACTCTAACATATGTAAGTGTTTATGGCGTTACTTGTGTTAAGGTAATCTATCCGTTTGTTCTTCTGTCCTTATGTTTCTCTGGTGAATTTTTGTTACCAGCGCTTTAACACATTCCTTCGTTGTCCATGGAGTCTTTATCCAATTTTTATAGCATTCATTAATATCAATACATCTTCAAATGCGAGCCAGATTGGTTCATAAACTACATTATAAAGTTGAATATTACGTAAAGCTGGCTAGGAATTTAGAAATAGTATTGTCCAGAGTAGTATGACTGAATAATGTGCTTTAATATTGTATAAGAATATAAACCTCATAAGTTCCAATTTATCTACGTGGTATGTCTAACTTTAATTACTTTATTGCGGCTTTACTATCATAGCGTCGTGATATTCATTATGTTTCAAGGTTATACAAAATAAATAAAAAACAAATGTTTCAAATGGATGATGTTTTTTGTCAAGTGAGATTTTGTGATTGTGTGTCTATCACGGACAACATATTATCTAGACCTATTAACGATAGTATTTACAATTATTTTATTTTACGCTCATCTGCCTCAATCCAGTGTGAGTTCGTATTACATGTATTAGAATTTTCAACATGGCCCTTGAGTAACACATTCTAAAAATACACTTCAGGGGTACATGATGTATATTTCTTATACATATTACTTCTCAATGTTCTGCAAAACAAAGAATTACTGTAGAAACGGAGCATGTAATATAACTCGACCTTTGGTAGAATTGCGCATGTATTCTGGCCGACCCCATTTCAAAATATATACATTGAAATATTCTTGCACCAACGGCATTACTGCTGGTGAAGCGTTCACTGGAGAGCTTTTTCTTCATCAGTGAACTTTTATAAACATCACAGGGACTAAGATTAGGAGTATGAGATGGGTGCTCAACTTGAATTACCTTTTTGTTTTTCTGCAAAAAAAAGACTGCACAAGGCAAGGCGTTACTTCCACAAGGTCACTAGAGTTTAAAAAGTAGAGTATAAAACTTTTTCGGTACTTCCTCTCCGTTTTGCTATGACAGACCTTCTTTGACTGTTACCAAGTCATTGTTTGTAGTTTACGCGTCACTGGGACTGACAGTAATATATCAACGTTTCATCTCCAGTGAGCAACTTGGAAACATTTATGAGTTTATATGTTTTAAAAAGTGTTTTTGGTACATTTTAAACGTTTTGCCAAGAACGCTTTTTACTGAAATATTTTATGAATATTTAGTATACTATATTGGATTGTTTAAAAGTACATGTATAAATAATTAAGAATCAGAAACAATCTAAAATAATGCTACGGTTGCTTGTACTGTAGTCAGCGTGTATATTAAGAAAACATTAAATACTTAACTACGACTGACAATAAAATCATAATTTTTGGACAATCAGTTGTATTTCCCGATGATGTAGCTTCAACGGGCACTTGTTTAAGATGAGTGCACATGCTTGTCTCTGAGCGCAATCTCGAAAAAGAACCTGTCATGATAACAAAAGGCAACGGAGTTCAAATATATGCTTTCCAAACACACTAATTTACAAAAAAAAACGAGAGCAATGGTTTAATATCTAAAACAGGTTAATGGAGGAGATACAAAGACAAAAAATAAAAACTAGAATAGGTGAAAGTTTGCAAAAAACAATCAAATACTTATTAAAATTGTTTACACTTAATTAGATAAAAGTTTAATTGTAAAACAAATATTGATATTCTCCTCTTTGAATTACTCAAATACTGAATGCATGCAATACCGAAATTGCATTATTTGGCATAATCAGTGTGACTCTATCATAAAAACGTGTAATTCACAAGATCAAACGTATGGTACCAGAGAGCGTCTTAATTTGTACTTATTATACATCACATTCAGATATCTATCGACCGAATGCCGTTGTGGTTAGTTGTTTACGTAAACGATACGTTATAGATTACAACTTTTACTATTTAGTGTAAATTACATACTGCTGACCGATGACTTGTCTTTTCGAAAGTGTGCAAAACAATTCAAATATCCGTTGATTACGTCAAACTTTGAAATGACGTTCGCATATGATCTGAAATGACGTCTGCTGCTATTTCGTACCATTTGGCGCCATATTAAGTAAGTTGTAATGACGTCTTATTTCAAAGTCCCCCGTACTTATGAACTCGCGATACTGCGGTGACTTTTGCATAAATTTACCAATCACTGAAAATTGATTTGATATTGTATGACAATAGGAGAGGTGTTGATCTATCCAATGATACCATTTATTTGCATGAGATGCCGTAAATACGAAATTGACAGGGTCGTCCCATTACTTTTGGGACATACCTCGTAGAACTAATTAAAGAGATATGTATACAAACAGATTAGTTTTTCCATCTCACGTACTGAACAAAGCATATACAAATATACTCGAGTAATAAAAAGTCAAGCATAAGTTAATTAACAGTTACGGTACAGTTTTACATCCTTCCTGTGGGCCATTGCATATTGTGTAATAATTTAGCCATGATTATCCATAGTTAAGGAACCGTTACACACTTAACCTCTTCAAGTCCTATGGACCAATGCATATAACTTACACATATCGTGTAATAATTCAAACGTATATATATATATATATATAATAAAGGTACTGTTACTTATTTTACATTTTAAGTCTCGTGAACCAATGTATATAACAAACGCATATCTTCTAATAAGTAACATATAAGTATACTTACAATTCAGGTAGAGTTCCACACTTTCCCTCTTCAAATCCTGTAAGCAAACTGCAGATGAAGGGAAGTAAGATTGGCATGTGAGCATTAGTCTGTCATCTGTACGTGTAGGTGTTACACTATGTGTCAGAACCACTGTATATGTGTCCCCAACTTGTGTTCCAGAACTGGTTCTACTCAATTCTGAGTCATATTTGTACCAGACAACTGTTGGTGCAGGGTATGCACCTGCAGAAGTGCATGTTAATGTTTGGGCTTCTCCCTCAGTGCCGCGGATACTTTTTCTTCCGTTGATTGTAGTGATACCAGTAATAGAAGGGTTGTTGGGATGAACTGAATAGAATATGATTTTAGGATTTATGTATCAATTTCCTTTAACTATAACTCATGAATGGTCCTTCTTAAATTCTAAATATTCAGGTTAGTATCAAATGAAATGCCGAACAACCTACTTTTCGAATACACGAGCTATACTTATATATATTATCTTAATTATAGGCTAAAACTTGAAAACAAAGTATTAAAATGTTTGAACAAGCGATCATCGTAAAATTCTACTTTCTTGCTATTATATAGAGTATTTCGGTTAATAAAATGAATTATGTTAATTAATTTCAGTAATGTTTTACTGAAACGTGATTTTAACCTTTGACATTTGCTTACCTATGCGGTAAAGTTTAACATAATTTATTTGTTATATGAACACGAGCTTTATATTGTTTCATCTAAATTTTTGTAAAAACTCTTGTATACGGGTTAATCAGATTAGTTAGTTAATTATTGTATTAAACTATATACTTGTAGATTTATATTCTTCTTCTCAATAAGATGTAGAATTAACCATAAACATGTACAAGTATATTCAAATTCGGCGTTCCATCGTACAGAATATACTAATTTAATTTGTTAACCTGTACTAGTTTGTTCACATAGATGTAAATTTCTAAGACATTGCTTTAATGGAATAACCACATGATGATCCGTGGCATTGCTCAGATAATAATTTATATGTATGAATACCTTTGCTATTCATCATCACTCTTGTTGTAATTTTAATGATAACAACTAAACGAAACCATTTTTTGCGCATGGTTTGCATACTATCTCATCTGTAAGAAGAAATGTATGGAAGTATCGCATCTTGAAATGTGTATTAACACGTAATATTGCAATAAGTATATAAAGGGCTTTATTGTCAATTAACAAAAACTAAGTTGATAGTTTAAAAACTAAGTGTCACTGACCCTTCCTGAAATCAATACAACAACAAAATGATATATTCGAGCTCTCTGTAAACTAGTTCCAAATATTATCTCTCCTGTCTATGATCGATTATCAATAGTTCCAAATAATCTTAGTGAAATTTACATATATGATAAAATTAAAACTGAAAGTAACTGAAAGCTAGTAAGTATTAAAGATCAGTTGTTAATGTATGATGGAATAGTTGACATGACCTAGTAAAAATAATTGTACATAAAGATATTTAACTTTTAAGATTGGCGATTAAACATTTTTAATTCACTATACCCTGATATCAGGTGCAGCTTGAAACAGTTGAACAAAAAGTACAAGTTTCATATAATGCTAGCCACGATCTTGTTTCGCAGGTGTTCACGTCATATTGTTAAGAACAAGATTCGAGGTCATATGTCATTAGTTGCCATACACATTATGGTTATACAGATAGTAAGCAACATCTTTGTTTTTTCAGTAAAAGTATTAAGGCGTCCGTTGTTGATTACACGTGCTTTGGTGAAAAGTTGCTTTGCAAGGCTGAATTTAAATTAAATTCATGAATAAAAGTTAATTATTTTAAATGAACACATCCCTTAAATAATTTAACTTCACATGTATTTGTACAATTAAACGACAAAGCATGCTGGTCGCAGTATGAATGTTACGTGTTCGTATTCGTATTGTTATCAAATTATACATAACACAATACGATATGATATTGTTTTTGCTTAGAACAAGTATTCTAATTTCCACATAGGTTAGAATCACCAATTACACATGTAGTATTATAATTTTACGTTATTACTTTTAACAATAAAACTTCCGTCGTCCGGAATACCAGACAAAGATGTTCCTACATGTTATAACCAGGCTCTTGTTGTTGCTGCTGGTAAACGGGTAACATTGCATACAGTGCACATGATAAAGTATACTATGTACTTACTTCTAACGGTAATAACGTTCCATCCTTCATGTATTGTAGAACCAATAACATTGGTACACCTATACGTTCCGCCGTCACTAGTCTGTGTATCAGTAATAACCAGACTTCTGTTGTTGCTGGCATATGACACTCGGGCAAGGTTACCAAGTGCTGGGTTTATCTCAGGGCTTCCAGTAATTGTATAAATGGTATCATCTGGTGGACCTTTCCATGTCGGTAATGTAAATGTCTGTGACAGGGGACAGTCAATAGTGGATGAAGTATTGGTATATGTTATTTCCTGTACAGTAACATCTTGTGCTGGAAGAGATACATTATCACTATTTCAGCTGTAACGGAATATGTCATATATATAAAAAAAAATAACATACAGTATTATTTCAAAAGCGGTATAGTTAGCTTCCTTCAGTTAACAAATGACACAAAAAACTCAAAATAACGCCATATTTGCATGACAATTTGACGTCATATATACATTTAAGCAAGCAGGAAAGTATCTCGACATTTTACGTACAAGAATTGAGTTATACGGAAATGGCCGAGCGACGAACAGGTATATTTTACTAGTTAAATGTCGAACAGAGGTCATGTTTTAATACATTCCTACTCTGTAAATTATTTTATTTTTATGGTACTAATAAACATGACAAGCGGTATCGTAGAAGATATATTGATACACTACAATGACTTGTTGTACAACGAGAATAGTAATACATTATGTTTATATGTAAATAAGTTACAAACACTACTTACCCTTTATATGAAGGCAATACATTTGTAGTGTTAAGAAATATGTAACATAGCGCAACATCATCTCAGAGCATGTCAGACTAATCATTATCTAATTAATAACAGAAAATCCTGATCAATATTATTATGTACCTTAAGAAAAATGTAGGTTTAATATGTGTAAGTGTTTAAACTGCAGTAGTACACACAAGATAACGATGTACCCGCATAACTTCCGCATTGTTATATTGGTTGTATACTACTATGTACACCTCAAACACACAAACTTTACGTTACGTTTTCATGAATCATAGTATTCATTTTAAAGGTCGGGGTCCCCTCGAAAGTTAAAACGGCATAACCAGTATCTGATGGTATTTTTTTTATAAAGAAAGAAACAACTTGAATGACAAACAATTTCGTAAATTATCATCGTCTTCGATAAATTTATAACGGCCGATAACTTAAACGCGAATAAATAGTGTTTGAATTATATATTTATTTATCAGTAATTATAATATGCAAATGAGCTGCCCCGCTGACGGAAATTATCGTAAACTGTCCTATACTAGATCAATTCTGCCATCCTTCATTCTTAAACCGGTTGTTGGAAATGTGCATAGATATAAATTCATATATGGACATTTCCCCCCATTTTTATAAATATATCTTTTGGGAAAAAAGATGCCGTTTATGGAGCACTGTATGGAAAATAAGAGGCGCTAGGAGATATTAGCATATAAATCATATTTCTTGTCAGCGAATTTGATCCTGAATCGCTCGAGTCATAATCCATAGACAAAACCACTGCGCTATATACATATAGGAATAAAAACAAGATCGACCATATCAGTCTAAATTCAAACTTAACCGCTTACTCTGGTTTAATCGATGATGCCCGGATGTTTCAAAACATTCACGAATCCATAATTACGATTATACATACTAAATTCTTTACGTTATTCCACGGATCAGGTATAATTCAAATATCGACGATAAAGGCGAGTTTAAAAAAAGAGAGTTATACGATAACAAGGTCTTCATCAGCTGTGTGCTCGGTCATTCATGCATAATATCACGTGACATAGAATCATCACAACCTATAGTCATTTTACCAGCTGATAAAGTCCGTATCACATTCTTACTTCCGGTCTTAATATTAACAGAAAATTGAAAAAACGATATATGATATTCTCAGAAAAAATGATCACTAAACAAAACAATATAGTATACCCTACCTCTGAAGCCGTCCCCAAGCTCTATGGTCTTCATAAGATCTCATGAAAGACGCGCCTAATCGACCCATAGTATCGAGCATAGGCAAGCGTGATGTATCCTACCGCCAAGTATCTAGCCACCGTGATTGGACGGAGCACCACATCGTCAACAGTATGAACTGCGTCCAGAAGATCAAAGGTATGGAAATACTGTACCACCTTGGACTAAACTTGGGTCATATGAAGTGTCGGCCTTAATTACAAGTATGCCGGTGAATAAAGCCATGGATGTCATGAAGGTAGACTCTTGAATGATACTTACTTGAAGACTGGATAAAATTTGACAATAGATACAATCTGTGATATTTTGAGGTATGTTTAACAAGTGCATACTTATGTATATAATAGGCAATTTTACCAACAGAAACAGGGAGCGGCAATTGGTTCCCGTTTTCCAATCGTAGCGAACCTCTATATGGAAGACTTCAAGGCATTAAATACCGCAAGAAATCCACACTCCCTTTGGTTTTGATATGTGGATGACACAATGACAAAACTCGAATACCACGTCGAGGTATTCTCAGAACACCTAAACAGTATGATGAAAACATTAAGTTCACTTCATAGAGTGAAGGGGACGGTAAAATTTCATTTCTGAACATCTGCATTCACATTGATGATGACAGTTCAACAAGGGTTACTGGTTACAGAAAGCCTACCAGCAATGATCAATATTGTAAAAGTTATCATCGGTTTAAAACATGTGATCCTGGTTACTTTAACCACCTTTCCAGTGACTACTCATAATGATTTTGTGAGTTGAAGGTTGGAGTGATGTTTTTGTGAAATTTATGTTTGATTTGACAGTTGCAATATTTGTTTTTGTACACGACCTTGTTGAAGTTCAAATGAACCTATGAGTTCTGCACTAAACATTACCGTAAAGACCCTAAAGTATGATTCTTGAATATGGGCGAAACGATAAACAGTCAACTCCAAAACAAAAGGACACAAGTCTTCTTCAAATTAAAAAAAAATCATCCACAAAACGCAAATTTAGACTCCCCTGTGCCCTTGAACAATTAGAAAAGAAAGTTAGACACTCTGATACTGAATCTGAAGCCAGTGAGAATTGGTTTGACACTGATCTGCCGAGTGATAGCGAATCCATCTTAAACATGGATAATAGCATGAGTCAGAGTATTCTGAAAAAGTCTCCAATGCCTGATCATATCACCATGGTTGGTGGTACTCCTGTAACCGCTGCTTCTAACGTTAACACCACTGGGACTATTCAAACTCATATCCGCAACAACTTTATGAAATGCCATCCCCTATTAATCCCCAACAGCTAAACAGCTCCATGTCCGATGCTGACGCCATCATAATAGCCACCTTGATCAAGGACATGATCAAGCATGACATTAAAGAGATGATTGAGCAACAAGTGGCCATTCAGACTAATGCCCTTATAGATGAAATCAGTGCCCTGAGAGAAGATAACAACCAATTAAGGAAATATCTTCTTCATATTTCCATGAGGCATGACAAACTCGAGCAGTACAGTCGGTGTACTTGTGTACGAATTGGAAATGATGCGGAAAAGGAAGGTGACTCAACCGATTCCTTAGTACTTGATGTCTGCAAGCTAAGTGGTGCAAATATATCTGCGAGTGATAGTGACAGATCCCACCGCCTTGGTTACCGAAAACCAATCGAAATTCGTGATATTGTAAAATTCTGCACTTGCAAGGTCAGAACACTCTTTATCCAAAGCAGGAAAACCCTTCGCGAAAAAAGGCCCCATTATACCTTAATGAAGACCTGACACGTTCGCGAAAAGAACTAGCATATCAACGCCGAATTCTTAAAAAGGATAAGAACTCTGAAGTTCAGTCTACATGGTCGATTGACGGTCGTGTTTTTGTAAATACAAAGACGTGACTGTAATGATTGACAAACTTGCGGACTTACAGAAATTTTAACCTGGGTGAGCGATAAACTCAGTGGTAACATTATCAGACTGTGTGGCAATCAACTCATTTATAATATTAACTGCGTACTCCTATGTGAGTAATCAACTCAGTGATACATGTAATACTACCAGACTAAATGCGTATTATAAGGCTTTGAAATAATTTTAGTATGTTAATCTAATTGTTAGACGTTCAGTGTTATTTCCATTACAAACATGGAAGTTATTATCATAAATAAACAAATAAATAAATAACTGTTCTAATAAATTAAATATATCCAGGTTATATATAGAAATAAATAGATAGATGGATGGATGGATGGATGGATGGATGGATGGATGGATGGATGGATGGATGGATGGATGGATGGATGAATGGATGGATGGATGGATGGATGGATGGATGGATGGATGGATGGATGGATGGATGGATGGATGGAGGGAGGGAGGGTGGATAAATAAAAAATGATATATTTGATATATTTTTGTAGCTATAGATCAATTCTTACTTAAATACATTATCAAAATAGTGATTTTTTTATTAACACTTGTTTTAATCTAATCCATGTTTTGTCTAGTGTAAATTCATAATAAAAGTATATGATTTATACAGTGCAACTTGAGCATATTTACAGCACAACCAGTGTTGTCTATATGTTGGTAAGCTTGTGTAAATACTTGTTAATAATTTTCTGTTATTATAAGCACGAAAGCTTCGAGCATACAGTCATGCATGTATTTCTTGTTGTAGCTGAATGTTGAAGTACATTCTCAATTATAAAGTTATATGTGCAGCTAGTGTATTGTCGTGATTTGTACTGTTCAATATGCATCTGTAGCGTTACTTATATAAATAAACACCAGTAAATTGAACCATCAAATGGAAGCATAGATAAATACAAAATCTCATGCAGAAGAATAAAATTACTTAACTTATGTAACAATTTTATATGTATTATCAATATATCCTGATATGGTGTATGATGGAAGGCAGAATATCTTATCTTGGTACTAAACCCTTTATATATAATGTTCATATTGCTAACTATCACATAATTATTCCAAACAGAGACACTGGTCACTATTATCTTTATATATCACACAACCCTTGCCGATAGTCAACTGTTTAATATAATGAAACATTGTTGCAATCGCTTTTGAATTAATGTTACACTCGAATGTTGAGTTAGCGGAACTCATAATTAATTATCCAATTTAAATCATGTACTATAGAAATTCAATACTAGATCACTTTTAAATTTTATCGAATAAAGTAGACGACTATTCTACTATCAATATTTACTAACTCACTGACACCTACGTGATGTCCGTGCAAAGCAAGGTGTTATCAACATCTTACATATGTGCTAAAATGAGATTGAGCTATTGTCCAGGAAAATATGTTAGCTATTGTTATCAAACGTTTAACCGAACTGAACGCAGCCTTCGTCTTCACTTTCAGACAAGTTTAAATTTGAGTTCTGTTTAAGTGTTGTGAAATTGTGAAATTTTACAGTTGCAAAATTAGAATAAATATGATAAATTACTAATACGTATAAATCGTAATATGTTTTTATATGAGCTGATTCTAGGATAGTTGATATAGATAGAATAGTTACATTTAATAAAACATACCTCTTTAATCAAAATACGTTGGAATGGACGTTTCTATGCATAAACAAAACTGTGACAAGAATAAATTACTAATGTGTATAAATCGTAATGTGTTTTTATATGAGCTGGTACTAGGATAGCTGATATAGATAAAATAGTTACATTTAATAAAACATACCTCTTTAGTCAAAATACGTTGGAATAGACGTATCTATGCATAAACAAAACGGTGAAAAGATTATAAAATCTTCCCACTACTGTTTAATTGATATTGAATGTTAGTAATAAATGCCCAAACCATTATGCATTGTTTACGGAATGTAAACGTTAATGCTAGTAAATTTGGTATATACTAGCATAAAACATATACTTATCAATACAACATACCCTTTTATACAACACTAATTTTAAACCATGAAATGAATAGTGTCGTTGCCAAAAACAAAGAAGTGTACTATGTTTGTATGTCCAAATTTTATTGAGTGTTTTGTTGTTGACTTTTTCTAAAAAAATCATATTCCTATTGTTCATGAACTGATTGTCAAAATAACCTTATTCATGTTTCTTCAACCTATAATTATGTTAAATATTATTTGTCCCTGGAAATGCTGCTCATCAAAACATTTTTTTTTTGTTATGCAGCATTTGTTCAATTGAGTATTGTTTCATATGTTTCTACCCGACCCGTGCAGGTCGATTCCTTACTCTATCTTGATAGTACTAAACCTATTAACTTCTAAGTACATTACATGTGTGTCCCTTAGTAGCACCTTACCCTGTAGAATACATGAAATCGGTGTAACATAATGTCAGTTGAAATTGGTAGCTACAGGTAGAGAATAGGTCTGTTCACCAGTGTTGTCAGTAAATTGAAAAGCATGAAAGACTTCAATTTATTCGAACTATTCACTTGGATGGCTATTGTGCTATTTAAATCTTGGGATATCGAGACAAATCCAGGGCCGTCTTTTGATATCGGAAAAAACATATCTGTGTCTGGTAATCTAAAACACTTGTCCATTGTGCATTATAACGTTCAAAGCTTTTTTCACAAAAGAGATATTTTGTTTGCCGAACTTCATGATTTTTGATATAATTGCATTCACAGAAACTTGGCTAGGTAATACTATTAAAACTCATGACATTATTTTTGAAAACTTTTGTAGATCTTTTAGACAGGACAGTGGTAGTGACAATCACGGAGGTATTATTGTCTATGTAAACAGCAATCTATACGCAACACGACGCCATGACCTTGAAGCCCCAAATCTAGAATGTATATGGCTAGAAATCCATTCAAACAATGAAAAAAAAATACTATTTGGAACATTTTATCGGCCACTCAATTCTTCACCTTTTATTTTAAGGCACATAGATAATTCTTTCTCATTAGCACTCGAAACAAACATTTCCAACATTATTATTACTGGTGACTTTAATCTTGATATGAACAAACAAAATACATGTCAGAAAGTTTTGGACTTGTCGCAACAGTATAACTTAACGCAGATTATAAAAGACCCAACACATTTTACGGAGACTTTTAACTCCTAATTGACTTGTTTTTGTTTGTTTTTTTGCTGTTTTAAATGGTGTTGGGGAACCATTTCTGAATCAAAATAATAGATATCACTGCCCAATCTATCGTTTCCTTAATTTTACAAAACCGAAATCTGAGCCGTATAAGCGAACAATATGGCAAAACGATAAAGGTGATTATGAATCACTTGGTTTAAATGCGACACGGTTGAATTGGGACTCGTTATTTGATCCTGATATTGATGTATATGCTTCCAATATATCCAATACAATAACCAATTTATCTTCGAAAAATATTCCTACCAAGGAAGTTACAATTGGCCAGTCTGACCCACCATGGTTACATAACAACATTCGCAGGTTAATGAGAAAGCTTAAACGATTTTATGACAAAGCTTAACGTACAAAGACAATTGACACATGGACTGAATATAGACAGATACGTAACGAGACTACAACCGCTATTAGAAATGCAAAGGCTAATAATATAACAAATGCTTGCAGAAAAATTAAAGTCTGACACATTATCACAATCTGATTGGTGGCGAACACTAAAAGCTTTTATTAAACCTAATGATCTTCCAAGTAGTATTCCTCCACTCAAAGTGAATGATGATATATTCAGTAATAATAAAGATAAATCTTATATTCTTAACAATTATTTTCAAACACAAACTCAAATTGATGATTCTAATGCTTATCTTCCAATTACGTATAACAATCTTAATAAACTAGAATTAAGTAACATTATCATCACACCTCTTGAGGTCAAGTCCGTTTTACAAACACTCAAACTAGGAAAAGCCACAGGACAAGATAAAATAAATAACAAAGTGCTAAAATAACTAAATTCTGAACTCTCTACCCCTCTTTGTAATATTTTCAATCGGTCTCTTCAAATCGGTAAAGTACCATCGCAATGGAAAATGGTGTATGTATGTACATTATTTAAGAAAAATGATCCGTCGTATGCATCCAATTATCGTCCAATATCTTTGTTAAATACAATTGATAAGATATTAGAAAATATTTTCATAAACATGTTTTCATTTTTTTTATCACAAACCATATTATCACTACATTACAATCAGGGTTTGTTCCAAAGGATTCTACGGTTAATCAACCAGTTTCAATATACAATACGTTTTGCAAAGCTGTATATGAAGGTAAAGAAATTTGTGCTGTATTCTGTGATATATCCAAAGCCTTCGAAAGAGTGTGGCACAAGGGGATACTTCTTAAACTTGAAACAATTGGTTACTTAACATGGTATTAAATCAGACTTCGTGACTATAACTACAGGATTCCCACAAGGTTCAATTCTAGGTCCAGTTCTTCTTTTTAGTATATATTAATGACATTGTTGAAAATATAAATTAAACTATAAACATCTTTGCCGATGACACAAATCTTTATCTAGTTGTTGATATTCCTTTCAATTGTTTAAATGTTTACAATAGTGATCTTCGAAAAATCAATGAATGGGCCAATTTTGGTTAGTTAATTGTATTGCTTAAAAGACTGAAAGTATTCTTATATCTAGGAAAATACATTAACCATTCCATCCTCATCTAACTATGAATAACACAAACATATCTGAGGTTACGTCTCATAAACACCTAGGCTTAGCATTTTCAAACAAAGGGACTTGGCATGAGCATATTAAAACTATAAAAGATAAAGAATAGTTACGTTTACATATAATGAGAAAACTAAAATTTATATTAGATAGAAAATCCCTGGAAACAATATATATCTCTTTTATAAGACCCATTCTCTAATATGCAGATTATGGGATAACTGCACTATAACACAAGAACAAGAAATTGAGAAAATTGAAGCAGATAGAATTGTGACTGGAGCAACAAAGTTAATATCAGTTGCTAATTTGTACAAAGAAACAGGATGGGGGAAAATTAAAGGACAAAAGATGAAGACATAGACTTACCTTATTTTGTAAAATGAATACTGGCCTTTCTCCTGAATAGTTAACCTCTCTAGTCTAAGAAAACATAGGAAACTTGGTAAACTATATTTTACGGAATGCCGACCATACAAGGACATTAAACTGCAATACCCAGTTGTATGCAAACTCCTTTCTTCCTGTTACTATTAAAGATTGGAACATGCTTTCACAAGTTACACAAGAAACATCATCACCGTCAGTTTTTAAGAAAATGATTAACACTTATACAAATAAAATACAAAAATACTATTACTATAGTAGCGATAGAAAATCACATATCATGCACATACGTCTCAGAACAAACTGAAGTAGTCTTAATCAGCACCTTTATTAAAAAAACATCATTAATAATCCATTTTGCTTCTGTGGCCAAATTGAAGATACCACTCACTTTCTTTTCGAATGTCCAAAATACATTAGATAAAGAAACACCATGAACAATAAACTGCTTGAATTTCAAAATAATTCTTTAAACATACTTTTATTTGGTGACCCTGTATTAGACACTGATCTTAACATCGAATTGTTTGATGCCGTACAAAAATATATTTCCGGTACAAAACGATTTTTGATATATTCCATTATTTAAATAAAGATTCAAGCTTACTTGTAAATTTTATATAGTGAATTCTATTCCAACATTGGATTGAAAATTATGTTTACCTTTATTCCAAACTTACAGATCTATTTGATGTTACTATAGATGGACACACGGAGCACAATCTCTCTCTCTCTCTCTCTCTCTCTCTCTCTCTCTCTCTCTCCAAACGCGATCAGTGGTGCGGACCTTGTTCTATCATGCAGAAACACTTGTAACCAATGAAAAAGGTAAGAACACTAAGGACACGCGGTAACCCTGAGTGGATGTGTGTTATCTCAAAGAAGAAAGACAACAAGGAACATGATAAGACACAGATATCAAGGACACAACGCCGAATGTGAGAATGACATACGTACGCAAAACAACTGAGTGTCATATAGAGTTGTCAAGGAACATGACGTTTACATGTACCACCGACCATACAACTCAATACAACAACACACCCATGTCAAAGACAAAACAAACAAAAAAAATGTTTTGTTTTATACTACATTATATGTTAGATTAGATCCATCTCAAAGGTGCTGAACACTGTCTGATACGGTCGAAATATGTGGGGTTATCCAGAAATAACTGGACTGCACCTGTATCTTTTTCATTTTGCGGATTTCTTACATGGAAATTTCAGCAAGTACATTCGTGTTACATTTATAACTAGAACGATTTTCATTTCAGAAAAAAAATAATTGTCATTTTATTCGTTACTATAGCAACCCATTGACGTTAAAGTGGGGCTCGTGTTTTTTATGCTTTAAAGTGTAAAATTTAAGTTAAATTGATCAACTTTTCAATGTGATATTTTGGCGCCGAAAAGCATGAGTATTACTCGACGTCTTCGACGTCATATAACAAAATCTGAATGTCATTTCTGTTTCCGTTAGTAAACAACAAGGCATTTACGAACACTACCGGTTGTTGATTATGGCGTCATTTGAGTCACAAGAAACGCGCGCAATTATTAAATTTAGAAGATAGGAAGGGGCGTGGTCGTAAAACCTCTATGGACGCAACGTTAGTGACTACAATTAAGGACGTCGTATACAGCGACAGGCGGGTCACGGTACGCGATGTTTGTTGTCGTACAGGCTACAGCTATGGTACTGTTCAGCGAGTTCTTACAGAACAATTAAACATGAAAAAGGTCAGCGGATATTTTTTGTCAGTGGATCGCTCGGCACGACAAATGTATTACACCCAAAGGAGATTACATAGAGAAAAGACTGATATACGTATTGTGACTGAGTAACACGACGTCACCCGACGTTATTTTGTGTTTGATGACGCTCCCCGCATGTCTGTTACAGGCTGTGTGTTAATGTATGTAGCTTCATTGTCTCTTGTGCAAACCTCTTGAAATGTTCAGGTATTATGTATTAAAGATTGTATATCAGGCAGAATGTTTTTCATTAATGTAACACATAATATACAGAAGCAATAGACTTAATTCTGTTATTTCTGGATCACCCATCGTATACTATAAGTCAACCGTTTTGTTCTGAGTAATGTAATATAATTCATCTAAGCGTTCATTAAAATATAACATTTATACATGTTTACTTAGTGTTTCCTTTTCTATATAGGAAATCATATGCTTAGGTGTGGATTTTAAAATACTCTTGCTGTCCTGCTCACTTCTTAGTCGAGTAACAATATGTTATATGATGTGGAACGCATTAATATATGATTGCTATTTAAAACACTTGAAGTCATACGTCTCATTATACAGTTTGGATAGGTACACGACTCTTACACTAAAAAGTTCTGGTTAGAAATGTTTTCATTTCTAAACATTTGCATTCACATTGATGATGACGGTTCAACAAAGGTTACAGTTTACAAAAAGTCTACCAACAATGGCAAATATTTAAATTACAAATCCAATCACCACCTAACCCACACGCGACCAGTGGTTTATTTCATCGTGCAGAAACACTTGTTACCAAAGAAAAAGTCGGAAATTGAATATGTGAAGACTGCACTAAGGACAAACGGTTACCCTGAGTGGATGTTTGTTAGCCCAAAGAAGAAAGACAACAAGGAACATGATAAGACACACATACATTGTATCAAGGACAGAACACCGAATGTGAGAATGACATACGTACGCAGAACAACTGAGTGTCACATAGAGTTTTCAATGAACATGCCGTTAATATGTGCCATCGACCAAACAACTCAATACGAAAACAACTCATCCATGTCAAAGACAAAACAAACAAAAAATGAAAAAATGTGGTGTTGTATACTTCATTATATGTTAGACTAGATCCATCTCAAAACACTGTCTGATAGGTCAAAATATACTATAAGTCAACCGTTTTTTTAGAGTAATGGACTATAATTCATCTAAGTATTCAGTAAAATATAACATTTATACGTGTTAACTTAGTGTTTCCTTTCCTATATAGGAAATCATATACATTAGGGTGGATCTTAAAATTATGATTGATGTCGTGCTCATTTTTGAGTCGAGTAACATTATGCTATAATATATGGAACGTATTTATATCTGGTTGCTATTTATAACGCTTGAAATCATACGTCTCATTATACAGTTTCGATAGTAACACGACTCTTACGCTAAAAAAGAGTTCTGTGTTAACTGGTGAGAATTATTTTCAAAATGGGCTATACATGTAGGTGCTGTGGTTTATTACATTTTGACCGGAGAAAGATTAGGATCTCTCAGTGAAAGATATCACCGTCATTTCACAATATTTTTATAACACGTGTGAAATATAAGCAAGTCTCCAATGCCCATGTGCTATTTTTGTGGCACTACGTTTTATGCAAATTATGTAAACACACAACAAACGCTGTCACAAACGTCAAACGTTAAAATGTCAGATCTGTTGCGAGAGTGAATATCGGCGAGATACTGAAAGAGTATGACCCATTCCCAGATGAAAACAAGCAGCTAACAAAAAACAACAATAAGTCTTGATATCATTTATCTGTCTTATTTTACAATAAAATCAATTTTCAAAATGTTCAGAGTTCCTTCTTAGTTGCGAGAGAAGACCAAGTGGTCTGTGGTACCTGGAAAATAAACAGATAACAACGAAACTAAGTATTCAAGTGTGTGTGGTATTTGTGTGTTTTGATTTAATTTCAAAGACTAACAAAAGTGTACAATTAACTTCACCATGATATCTCTAAAATGATAGAAAATATTTTGGGTAATGGCAAACTTGAGTCTGTAGGTAAGAGCACTATGGGTGCAGTTTTACTATTTAAACTTATTTGAATAGGTGATATCACTTATTTGAATGAGTGTTATCACCAATTCGAAACGAATGAGTGATATCACTTATTCGAATAGGTGATATCACTTATTCGAAAGGAATATAGATATGATTTCTCACTAGGATGTAAATATATTTAATAGACTATAGATGTACATGTAGATCTATAACAAGAATAAAATGGAAATTTCAAATACATTGTGTTACATGTATAAAATAAATATTATTGTGAATGTAGAATATATATTGGTTTATTCTTTAATCGTTTTATAGGACCATTTATTTTTGCGGCTGAGGGTCCTCTTCTGTCGGCTGCAATCAAACAAAATGGCTACCGGTTACATGCAAGGCATAATAAACACAGCCCTCGCTGCCATTGATAATGAAATTGCGGCTTCAGAGTCTGAGGTCGAAGAACTTGTTGCTAGGCCTATTGACAATCTATATAGGTCAACTATTAATACTTTAAGTTCAAGAGGTAACGGTTAATGTAGATCCACAAATTTGAATAATACTTTTTTTTTGAATTCTAAAATACGCTCTTTGGATGCTTTAGCCATATTTCATCCTATATTCACTACTGGACCACATATATCTATATCTGCTGAATCATTTTCATCATGTATTCACTGCTGAATCATTTAAGCAGGGATCAGTCTGTTGTTTTTTTTCTTGCTTGATAAATCGATATAAGTATTATCACTTATTCGGTTCGAATAGATGATATCACTTATTCGTTTCGAATATGAATAAGTAATATCACTTATTCGAATAAGGGATATCACTTATTTAAATGAGTGATATCACCTATTCGAATAAGTGATATCACTTATTGAGATTAAATAGTAAAACGGCACCCCATAGAGCACGACACACAACGTATTTTTTTAAAGACAGACTCAATGAAAAATAAATTTAAATTATCATTTTCTTTAACCAAAGAGTCACATAATTTATTATGGTACATTTGTATAATTGTAGATGAAGACAATGGACGATTTGTAGTATATGATGATGAAGAAGCATCAAGATTTATTGGAGATCAAGCAAATGAGGGTACAAAAAACAGAAAACCCCTAGTGACATGAACCGGTTAAAAGCGTTTCTTTCATGTCAAAATGAGAGCAGGAATATTGAACAACTTCCACATCAGGAACTTGATATTTACATTGGAATATTTCTGTTAGGTGCCAGAAACATCAAGGACAATAGTGAGTATGAGCCATCCCTAAGACGTTTGACATGTCAAGTTAAGACAGACACTTAAAAAATTGTGGTTGCTCTGTTAGAGTGCTCAATAACCCTGATTTACCTCACTGTAATGCAGCATTGATAGCAAAGCAAAGGGAACTTAAGGCGAAGGGTTACGGAAATAAACCCAAAGAGTCGAATGAGTAAACGGACAGTGACATTGACAAATTATTCAACGAGGGTTCATTTGGATTAAACTCTCCACTAGCTGTCTTAAACATGTTGCACTTTAACTTTTATTGGTTTTAGGGATGCACGGTGGCAAGGAGCAAACAAATTTGAAATGGGGAGATATTGAACTGACTTCAGACGAAGTTGGGGATGATTAATTGGTTCACGTAAAATAGCGGGCAACTACAAACAAGAACCGGTTCGGACATAACAAATGTAAAGAAATTTAAACCAAAGGCATGAACTTGTGATATTCCTGAAAGATGTCCTAAAAGGCATTCAAGCTGTATGCAAAAAAAGGCCTGCCGATATGCTTTCACCAGAATCATCCTTTTTCCTGGCAATCAATGTAAAAGAGCCAAATCCTGGCCAGGCTTGGTTCAAAAACAGTCCCATGGGCATCAACAAAATTTATCAACTAACAAAAAATATGAAAGAATAGCACAGTGAGATTGTCAACGACAGGGGGATTACAAATCACAGTGTCAGAAACATTTACTGGACGTGCAAAGTCTGCAGCTTTGATAGTTTATATGTTGTATCATCTGTCTCGGGGCTTTGTCAGTACGAGGAATTATATTTTTATATAATTCTATATGGGAAAATAGTAATTTTTGTATTCTATTTTAGGAATTTTGTTTTTTATCATCTTGAGAGATGAAGTTGTGTTCAGTTATAACAGTTCAAAACGTGTCATTTATTGGGTGCTAATATCATCCCATTCCCGAAATACGCAAAATTAATTACAAGTTACTGAAAACATGAATTAAAATTCGTCCCACTGGTGCAATAAGGTGCCCAGTTTATACGAAATAAGAAAGCAGTTGGTACCTTTCCGCACTAATGGGGCGAAATAACCTTTTTTAACAGTATATCGAATATTTAACGACAGTCAGTGCACCAAATCATCCTGTAATCTGGCGGGCATTGAGGAGATTACCATTATTACTAGACACACCTTATCTCAATGACTACTTCGCACAATAGTTTTATGTGGGAGACCAATGGCCATAAAAAAAAGTTTATTGCCAATCATCAGAGACTAAGGCCGGGAAGGGTTTCAAACTAGTAACATTACCGACTGAGCTAATATTAAACATGCATACAATAGCAACATATGTTAAATATGCGTGGTACTATATCTATGATTAACATACGTTAAGCGTACAACAGAATCATATGCTAAACGCCTGTGGTACTATTTACATGAGAAACTTACGTTTTGGCCCGTATATTAGATAAACGTTAAACGTACGTTTAACATTCGTGGTTCCTTAGCAAAGTTATAGGTCAAAACCAGCATACTATCGTGCTTTTCGTGCTTATTGTGTCTCAGAGCGTATAAATAAGAGATATATGCTGACTACGCTCGTGAAAACGGTTATTCTTTATATCACAGGCATCAAATTTTATCTTTAAAAAACAAAACTCAATAACAATGCATAATTTTGCCTCACTGGGCCATAACACACTTGTCTTGTTAAATGGATCCTGGTTATTTATTTTGTGGTATGTTTTAAAAAGCAGTCAATAAGAAAGATATTTTAATATTAATACAAACAAGTTCTGTACAGAAGTTTTTGTGAAGTTTAATGGGACTTTGAATCACAATAAATACCGCGAGGTATATAACCTATAACCGCCAGGTATATTTATGGTGAGATACTTGTATAAGAAAATATGCAACAGGAATGTCGAGTATATAACTTAAAGTATATAATTTCTTACAACCTATATATCGGCGGAGAATAACATAAATCAATAAACCCGACTTTACTGCCGTAACTAATGTTGAGGTAGACGATACAAATAAGTTTAAATAACAAAAAACAGAGATGAATCAAATATAAGTTGTTGAAACTATTGAAATGAAGATGGTTCATTAGATGAATAAACAATCATTAGATGTGGTTTTGGGTATATTTCAACGATTTAGAGATAACATACAAAGTTGGTGACTGTGAAGGTAGATATAATGGAGATGACGATGATTGTATAAATAAGCAGTACTACAACATGTCCCTGATCTAATTTCAAACTACTTTATTGTGATGGTACCATGAACTCTCTTTCAATGGTTCATTTTCACTGAGTACTTAATCTGCGCACGTTGTAATGTGCATATCTTTATATAATAGTAAACTGTATTGCTGCTATCGCTTGTGATGTTGCTTTGTAGTCGTCGTTTTCATTGGTGTTCTTTCTTATTGAAAACGATTTACATATAATTGTTTTTTTTATTTAATGGCAAACGTACATGTAAAAACTATTCAGTTCCGTTTAGAAAAATAGTTATTTGCAAGAAAACAAAAAAAAAATCCCCTTGCTATATATATCCTGATAATAATATCGCGAGCATGTGCTATAAATCTGATAGTGACATGCCATAATGCGTTTGGTGCCAAGAATGTAACACATTGTGTCATACGATTATTGAAATATCCAACAAACAAAACAAGTAACTGTTCATTCAAATGAAACACTTTTCACTGAGTATTTAACTGACGAATGACGCATTACGATATTTGTTATTAGGTATACATATCCAAAGTACAAAACTATATTTGTCGTTGCCTATACAAATCATCTCTAAAACAAGAATACACTTGATCCGTTGACCTAGTTTATATATATATCTATAAATATATATTCATTGCCGAAGAAGGACGTTACTGCGAGCAAAGTATAACGCCGTTCTCTAGTGTATATTATTACGGCGTAATGTTTTAGGGATCGATTCAAGATTTGCAATTTAATGTCACTAAACGTGAATATTTGATTTTATGCCTTTAATTTACAAATACCTGTAAATAAAACCTGATTGAATAGCTACCGGATACCCAATGCTTTTAAATTGAAATTATGCTAAATTCCACATTACCTGTTAAAACGTGTTGGTGATGGTCCCTATGACATAATGTGCGACAGTATGACATTTTTGTACCTAATATTTAATGAATGTAATGCAAATACTGAAAGGCGGGTAAAATTGTAACCTGTTCTCGATCTAAACAGCCGGGCCTGACAGTGCAGTCGCTAGCGCATTCGATAATAAATCAAGGGATATTGTGAGTTCGAATACCTGTCCGGTCACACTCTCCCAGATAATTGATATGCGACATTGTACCTCATTATCATTAATCTCTTATCACTGATTCAAGTGGGACAGTTATCGGTTACATGCGGAGTTGGGATGTGTTCTGTTATATTATGGCAGTTAAGAATTGTATATACATATTATGACAGGTTAATAGGATAGGATGACATGTAACTGGAAATAAATATTAGCCTAGGGTTATCTTGATGTATTGATGACAGTTAATTTCGTTGGCTGGATCTTAAGATTTGTAATTAGAATACTCACCAATAGAAAAATAGAAATGAATTAACCAATGATAGAATAGTTGTTTATTCATTCAGAGACTGGTTTTAGTAGAGATAAGTCAGTCAGTCGGGATGTAGACACGGACAGAGTAACATATCAGTTAGACTAGGGTTAGTTTAAACGAGCGATAACGAGTTTAAAAATGTTAGCTTGTGACTTTGAACTTATGCGAACTTTATAATTATGTGAATAAAATTTACTTATTATACAAAAAACGTTGTTGAGTCGATTATGCCACAGTTGGGGTACAGGTTAATCTTCCTGGAGACCAGGAAAGAGTGACCTAGTTACTTATTGACAACAATATACAATGTTCATTCATCTATCCTTCTGATTCAAGTGGAAAAGTTATCAGTTACTTGTTGGGATGGGATGTGCTCGAGTATTGGTTGACCTTCCAGGATCTCAGGAAATTGTATTGCAACATTGTTTGATGTAATTTGTTTGAAAAGGAGTATTTAAGAGCATGGAAACATATTACATTATTTATTCAGAATATGAACACATTTGTATTTAATATATTCATTCTTACATTTCTTAATAATAAGTATATGATAGGGCAGTGTGTCATTATCTGGGCTGTAGCGAGAGTTAAGAAGAGATTATATGCCTAGTGTTTGCATGATAGCATGGATACTTTGACACATAAACAATTATACACTTGTGCATTGTCCTGGTGTAAAATATACCCAAACCTGTAGAGGTTGGGGCCCTTCTCCCCTGCGAACTGATTTGAAAGTAGATTGGAATAATATTTACCATTGACTGCAGACACGTGGTGATTTTTCCTCTCACATTACAGAAAATAATCGATATTACATTGCCCAGTGACTAATAAAGTCTTGCTTTTTTCAGGGGAAGGAGACCACATTGGTTCTTCTAGATATGTCTTTACTGCTTAATCACTCGCTCGAAAAAGTTCACCCACGTTGTTTCGTTACAAATAATTATCTTATTCATTAATTGATCACTTTCCGATTATATCTGTCGAGAATTCCTAGGCATCTGTGTACCCTTACCCTCTTCTGGTCTGGCAGCAGCAGCCGAGTTACCCACCTCGCACATTCATGTTGCATTCCAATTCTCAGTCACTATTTCGTTAGCTGTTTCGTAATGTATGAGAAATGAATTAGCAATGTGACGGACTGTAACACGTCTGTCTTCCATTATCATGCTTTCTTCATAATCAATAACTTTTGGCGTCTTAACCGTAACATATCTAACTTTTCTAGTGTCATCTTTGAGCGTCACTCTATCATCTGAAAATCTGTCGGACCACTTTCTGATGCAATGATATTATAATGATATTATGTCCCCATGAAGTATCTTCAAATCGGCTACCGTCTCTGACAAAAATGTTTATAGCTGTGCGTTGTTATATTACAGTGCGTTGTTATATTACTTAACTCACCGACATTCGTCAGCGACGTGCCCTCTAAGGTAGTTATCGGCGTTCCTAGCCGATTTTTAACATCTCGCGAAAATGATCAATTATTTGTACACGTGTACTATAAAGTCTCAGCTTTTGTTTAACATTATATTTTGTTTAAATGTACCACAGTTTCTCGTTAACAGCGCCTCCTAGCGGTACGTATTTTTCGGACGATTTTCGCCGCTTTCACTTATAAAATAGTCAACACTAACGCAAAATTTATTTTGATTACATTTTTACATTACTAATTGTATTACCTGTGTGAAGAATATAACTTTTACACAGATACAATACAAATTATGTTACTTTCACGTCTAATAATTATGACGGGGTTGGATTAAATGCGGGTTTAAAAACAATACATTTTGAACGTTAAAACCTGATTGCACAAAAACGCGCTGGTACAAGTTTTTACATATTTTAAACTTCATTCATTTTACTATAATATAATAGAAAAAAAAAGAGTGGATGTTCACGCTATTTTTTCATAAATTTGAATTCAAATTAAAAATGAAACTATTTCGGACGACGGCGTTATTTTACAATAGTATTATATGGCGTTTTCTTGACGTCGTCCGAAAGCATATGTTAACGTGGTGTTTTTTTAAGTAATTACTTTTAGTTTAAATTCAAATTTATGGAAAAAAAAACTTGCGTGAACACCCCCTCTTTTTATTTGACCATATTTTAGTGAAATTAATAAAGTTTAACATGTGTGAAATTAAAGAACTTGTACCAGAGCTTTTTCGCGTAATCTGCCTTAAATGTGCAAAATTTGTTGTTTTTGAACTCGCGTTTATATTAACCCCGGCGTAATGATTAGATATAAAGATAACACAAATTATATTTTAACTGCATGAAAGTTATAATCTTATCATAGGAAATAAAAATAAATAATTTAATAATGTTATTAAAAACATTTTTTAATAAATATTGATTATTTTACAAGGGGACAAACAGCGAAAATCGTCCGAAAAATACCTACCACCAGGAGGCGCTGTTTACGAGAAACTGCGGAACTATATTTAATAAAACAAAGTTCAAACGAAAGCTGAGACTTCAGAGATCATTTGTTCAGATGTTTTATAAATTACGCCAGATGTCAAAAATCCGATAGGAACGCCGCGAACTACCTTAAATGACGTCTTCAAAATGACGTCACAAATACCACGACGCACACCTTGTACATAATTGGTTTCAATGGCCAAGCTATATGCAAAAAAAACAAAACTTACTGATCGTCCCTCGTATTTATTCGTGTTATAATTTCAAATGAAATTTGATCGACATAGATATCAAATATAAATAGAAGCACAAATGTACGGATGTAGATCTCAAGGTGCACATATAAATCTTTAAACTTAATGTAAACATACTTTGTATTCAATAGATCTTGACTATATCATACGCAACTGTATATTTATAGTTAACATTAAAGGAAGATATTTAACCGATATATACCTTACGATGGGAAATGGGTAAATACCATTCCCTAAATATTTGTTTTGACGTATTAAACATATTGAAATAAGAACGTTCCTATTTATAACATAGTAACACAACTTGACATATTGATGATGAATATGCAATCTAGCGTGCTAAATAAAACTATGTGTTAGGAAGCATATGAAGCAAGTATCAGTATGAGCATATGTTACTGTGCGTCATTACTTTGTAAAACTAATTTTAAGATTGCTTCGAGATCTAAGTCCGTAAGAACACTGCACTGAGTGATAGTATTTAAGGCCTTACTATGACTTGCAGATACTTACTGATATGTAAAAGATAAACTATGTTGTTTGATACAACTCTGTCATGGGAATCCCCGTTCGTTGTATATATATATAATGACGCATGTTTAACATGTTTTACTGGAGAGGGAGACGAGCATACGTTACTCGATCCATTGTTTGCTTTTCAAATAAAAGATCGCACTGATCAGGTATAAATTATTTAATCTACTTTCGTGATCATGACAAGATTGTAGTACTTTTTAATAGCTTATACATAACTATGTGAGTGTAACGTTTTGTTCATTAATATTTTATTAATTACATACTATACTGCATTTTTTTAAAAACAATATTGATAAAAAAGTCAGATGGGGGTGGGGGACTAGCAAAGGTCCGTTACTCCTGCCTGTGGGGATGTGGTATCCGCATAACGTATGGTTGAATGTTGGTTGGATCTCGGGCTTGTTCATATGAAATAAAACATGAAAATAAACCATAAAACTTTCTCGATATTTTGAAAATATTTTGAGGATGTTCTGGGCTTGTGTCTGGGTAATGTTTACTGAATGATAAAGAAACGCCGGGTGATTTTCCGAGCCACATTATTAAATAGTTGTCAGCGATATTAACACTCTCAGAATATGCATGTAAAGATATTTCATTAATGATTTTGTCAATATGATCATTATTATTGACACAATTATGGATGAAATACCTTCACATACATATTCGAAAACTGTAAATATCTCTTACAATAGTTTGTTAATGTGGCTCCGAAATTCATCATGTGTTTCTTTATCCTTCAGTATATCACACTATGTTTATTCGGTAATTTTAATGTGACAACGTCCGTCGTGAATTAATTGCTGTTTTTGTGTTACTGCTGTTTATGTTGATGGTTATAACTGATTACACTTAGTACTAGTTCTACCCTGAAAGCGGGCACAATAAAAGTTCAAGAAAGCTATGAGTTTACTTCGCCATCAAGCTACAATAAATAAGTTTAAATTAAACTGAAGAATGACGTATTTATATATATATATGACATGAAGTATACGGATCTCAAGTACGTTTATTGTGTAAAGGAATATGTATGTGTCATTGTCTATACAGCGCATCTCTAAATCAGGCAGACCTTTAACACCATTTTCCGGTTATATACATATTTCACCAAGCCAGGAAGTTACTGCGAGTAAAGTGTAATGCCGAACTCTAGCGTGTATTATTACGACGTTATGTTTTAGGGATCGACTCAAGATTTGAAATGTAATGTCATTGAGCGTGAATATCTGATTTTATACTTTTAATTAACTTTGTATATTACAAATACATAATTGAACAGCTACCTGAGACCGACGCAAACAAAATGCTTTTAAATTGAAAATATGCTGCATTTTACATTACCTGTTAAAACTAGTTGGTGATGGTCCCGATGTCATTATTTACGACAGTATACAATCCATGTAGCTAGTATTTAATAAAAGTACTTCAAGTACTTGATGGCGGGTTAAGACTGTAACCATTTACAAGTTACAATGTTAAAAGTTGGTTTACTTTACAATAGTTTTGAAATGATACAAAAATTAAAATACCTCATTTTCTATTCAGACTAATAAATATGTTCCTAATATGGAAATGGGCGTAACTCAATTTCAAAACAATCCTTTGTCAGTCATACAATTGTCTTATAAACGAATTAAACTAGGTTATACATATAGTTTCAGTTAAAGTCACTAGATCCATATGTATATACATGTATATGTAGGCAGATATATCCATATGCATGTACATATATATGTAGGCGGATATATCCATATGTATATTCATATAGGCGGAAATATTGATTTTGTCCGTAAACATCAGTAACATTGATTCGTTGTTCGATTTGATTAATAAAAACAGGATTAGTTTTAACCCAAGAAAACATATTATGTATTTAGAACATGAACCAAGCTATATTGTACAGTTAGTGTGAGTATTCATTCATACACTGTTTTGATAATTGGTACAAGACAGTTCAGTGAGATCATTATTTAAAGTACACCTATCAGAATACACGATCTTGAACGCCCATAATTTTTAGAAAGTAGTAATGCACTATTGTTTGTGTTTTTAATGAAATACGATCAGGATTGATAAACATATCGATGATGCTAGTGTTACTGTTGTTTTGGCTGATGGCGCTACATTGTAACTTTTCCAATTCTGTTGAGGATGTATTTAATTATGCAACATTCGTTGCTATTGTTGCTGATTGTTTTGTTTTTTTCACTTCTCTTGAGCGTTATTCCTGTATCTGATTATATGCTACTGTTGCCATGTGGTCGATGCCCCTGAGACGATTGCTACTGTTTTTGTTGTTGTTGTGGTGGTGGTTGTGGTTTTCATTGAATAATTTATTATGTATCTTGTTTTGTTGTTTTATTTATTTAATTCATACATATCATTATATAAAACGTTACTTTCATATAAAAATATAGCTGCTGAGACTTTATTCTTCGTCTGAATTTTATGAATGTCCATTCCTTGAGATTAGTTCATGCCTGAAAGAAACATATAACATTAACAATGCATATACATATAACAATACATGTAATAGTACCTCAACTCGATTTGCTGGGTGCTGTGCCTGAACATATGATATAATTACTATTAACACTAAATGTTGAATGAGAAATCAACTTTGATGTAGAAGTAGAAACACATATAGTAAGATTATCCAACGCCGTATTAGTAGAATAAATAGTACATGTAGTATTAAAACAATTAAGTTAAGTATTAAGTAATTCAAGTATGGTCAAATGAAAAATGACTTGTGTATAGTAAATTATCGCAACACATTATTAGTTAGGTAGGACAATATAACTATCTAATGCATAAAGATATTTTTTGTGAAAAAACAGTCATGAATGTACATATATGACAACGGCGTGTGCGCCTAGCTACAATGCAAATAAAAGACACAATATTAAGGCATCTACCAACCCAATAGAATGTTAATCTACACTATGGTTTTACATGAAGCACATCTGGACTGGACGGACAATGTACATACATGACCTGATAGCTTTATATATGTAAGATCCAGTTAAGGATTCATGACTACTCACAGAACATTTACAAAACAGTATACAAAACGTAATATATCACACTATTCGGAATGGGTTTCCATTTCAGAAACTCACGTTTCTTTTTAAAAGCTTTATGCTCCTTTTTTTTATTAGGAAAAAAGTATTAGTCTACAAGTGATCACAGATATGGTGTTTTTACAGAATACATTGTTTGTATCAAATTAACCTGTGTTTAAATTAAGCTTCTGGCTGATAAAGATTGAGATAAATAATGGAGATGAATAAGATTCAATAAATAAATACTACTATAGTAACTACATATCTAGTTTTATATAACTCTGTTGTGATTAAACCTTGAAATCTCTTTAAATAGTTTATACAGTGCCTAAATTATGAACGTTTGTTCATTTTTAACGCTTTGAAAATCTCTTAAAATATATATCCAAATATGTAAGTATTATTGTGATATGTATTTTTGTCTTCGTCGCCATTGTTGTTGTCTTAGATACTTTTATTATTCAATATATTTTGCTTGTATGCATAATAACATGTAACACCAAACAAAAAAGGTGTTCAGCTGATAAGTCGTCATTTGTCAAAAAAGAGTTTTATCCCACCCCGAAGGGCAACACGTATCATACCTATATTCACAAACAATTGGTGTTAAGGAACATAATTGTATTATGCGGTGTATAAAAAGCAATAGTTATTGGTATATGTATATAACTGTGTCATATCATTATTTGATAAAATATATACATGTTGAAAATATACTATTTTACAATGAAACCAACTCGATGCACATAAGATAAAAACATTAGCATATCATTGATTATATCATCACCATGAAGGCTGACGGATACATTATAACCATAACCATGAACATGAGTGGTAGCGAGTACTGTACATATCTTATATTCAAGCTAAACGTCGTCATCAAGGAAAATAAGACACCAAATCGCGTTGAGAATTTAAAGCTGCAAATAAACGAATACACAGCCATCCTAACACTTGATTTTAACAAACCCACCCGCCGACCCGCAGTCCGGCCACACAAAGGTTGATAATGACTGGAAAGCCTTCAGTATAATCTACCCTACATTACAAGAAATCCGCGGTCTTACTAAAAAAAGTACCATGATTGTTCACTGATTACATGACATACTCTCAGAAAAATACAGGCTTCACCTTCTTCACCAACAGGATACAAATTAAATCTTCAAAAGCATACCGACAAACATCCACAATACTGTCTATATAAGACATCTGGCTCAGATAGTAATCTGTAATGATCCAGAACTTTGCTAACATTCATGTCTCCAAAGAATGTAATTCTCAGAAAAAGTGATGCACGTGCCTCAGTTATCTGGCACATATCCACTCCTGAGTGCTAACAGATCTGCCTTGATCCCATAGCGTGCCAATATCTTGGATACATGGGCAGAACATTTTCCAAAGATTGGGACCATAGCTTGCATCCCTAACGCATGGACAAATGAAACTCACTCTCCCATCCTAGAAAAGAAACAATCACAAGACAGCTCTTCTTTGGCAAAATATAAAACCATTTATACAATTTAAGTAGCTTTCTGACAGGTAAAACACGAGTGTGTTTTGTTCTGCAGACCAGATATGTGATACCCACCTTGTAGTTACTCGTCTCATTTACAAACGGCTGATCAATATTTTATTGGCACTTGCTGTTGATATGCCAGGCACATGTGCCAACTTACGCGTTACACTTTCGCCCGTGTGCACACTTGCTAGACCATTTGTGTTCCTGTTGATACTATGCGACGCCCAGATTTAGGATCACCATGTACCGTATCTGTTCCATGTTTATTTTTACCCTCCAATACATGCATATAAGAGACTACATTCTCTCCATAAGTGAGGCACAATGCATTATAAATGTCATTTGAACACACGTCAAGGAGACAATGGGTCTTTGTACAGGTCCTAATTGCACCTGCATCTGTAATTACCTAACGTTCTTATGTCAGTGTACATGTTTTCATTCGATATATTAGAATGTATTGAACACGTAAACATTAGTATTTTGTTACCAATATGACCGTGGAAAGCGACTGTGTATTGCATCATGCATGTCTCGTGGATAACGTGAATATCACATGTAATTTTAAAGCGATTAGTATTACATATTGAACACTCCTCGTAATACGGACTTTGTCATTAGTACACGAATACCATGTTCAAGTTGTTTGTAAAATGAATAAGTACTTGTCCTTGAAACACATCATCGCTAAATCAGGAACACATTTGACCCAGATAACCGGATATATATAAATATATATACTTCACCGAATAAGGAAGTTTCAATGAGTAAGTATAACGCCGAACTCTAGGGTGTATTATTACGGTGTTCAATTTTAGGGATCGACTCAACATTCGTATTCAAACGCCATAAAGGGTGAACATTTAATTTTCTGTTATTATTCACATTGTACAAGATACATTATAACTATAAAATAAATATAATTCAATAGATAACTGCCATCGATACAAAACATGCTTCTAAAATTAAGATATTTTGTTTTAATCCTAACCTGTTACAAACGTGTTTGCGATCACCCCTATTACATGATATTCATTCTAATGACATGTTGAAGTATGCATTTTGCGATATTATTTCTTGTAGTTAGTTTCGACTAAAACAACAGAAGTACTGAAAAGCAAGTAAATAAATATTATTGATCCTAGATCATATTAGGTGATACAGACACGCAGTCAACTGTGGTGAAGTAATTAGAGATAATTGTATTTAAATGCACTATTCTTCGTTTGAATATATTGCAAGCTGCATATTTACCTAGAACAAAATCATTATTATATCGATAAAACTATGTAAGGACAATAGGGTTAAGTCGACCCCTAATTACTGTACTTTATTGTAGTAATACCTATATCACAGTGATAACTATATTAGTATTTTCAATTGACAATACTAAAACTAATGTTAAACAATGAAATAATGGGACTCATGGTTATTTTAAAGGTTTGTTTATTTAATACTAATTGATGTCTACATGATAGAAATGTAAAATAAAAATCCCCCAGTATATATTCAGACCCTCATTTTTTTCTACTCCTGAAAGGCACAGAACCCTGGTAAATGATAAAAAAACTATCCACATTTGAGATCATCTATAGCATATGATATTCGTTTGTTGTTCAAGGGTGTGTTTTCATATTTTCAAAACCAATCTATGTCACATATCTGTTTTATGAAAAACTTCATAATTTGCTTTAGAAATCCAATTAATTATAGTTTCTTTACATGGTTATACGTCCATAGGCGAAAATGTTTATCTAGTGCATAAAATAAGAAAAACATGATACATGTAATCATTACAATATTGTAATATACGATTCATCTCCATGGCGCAAAAACATAATTATTACAGTTTTATTTAGTACATGAACCAATTTATACCATATATTCAAAATAATCATTCATACATTTTAATTAATTTTCATATGCTAGTTAAGATGAACAATTAACTCGAAATATAATTTGTAATAATTTTTAAGATCACGATATCCTTAACGGCCCAATATTAACAAAGTAAATGTGTAACCTTTGTGTGTGTTTCGAATGCAATATGATCAACAGAGGTTAATATAGATGGGAGCCCAAATCTGCGTCATTTAATTTTCAAGTGCACTTGTATGTCTTTAAACTGAAGGTGGACATATTTTATTGTCAATAAACCTTGATTATATCATGCACGACGTATTGTTGTACTTTAAACGTAAATGTTTATCACAGATATTTAACCACACACGAGGGACGTTCAATAATTATTATTTCCATTAATTATGAACCGTTTAAATGTAAATCGTAAATTTTCAGTCAGATAGATGTATTGTGGTGCATCGTATGATACCAATGCAACAGTTCGTGCGAGTTCTAGAACACTTTGTATCGTAGTCATGACCACACACAGCCGTATACAATCTAGTCAAATATAGTTGGGAAAATAACTGCCATATGTTTATATACGGAACTGTATGGTGTCCGATACACAAGCGGATAGTGAATTGCAGATTTTTATATGTATGTGGTGAATCGCAAGAAAATTAAACATAAGTTCACTATTTCGAGCCTCATATATAGAATGGCAGCACAATATGACCGACAAAGACAGACGAATGTCTTGTATCGCCAACGGAAGTGTGGCGTTTTAGTGTCTGATAGGTATACAATTTAGTAAATTATATTTTAAAATTTGATATAATAGAACAAGTTTTCAATACTGTTGTACTTCTGTGCGTTTATAGATGGTAGATACATGTAGATGGAATCTGGTCATACGCCAATTTCCAACACATTTCAGCTATAAATGACATATCAAGTTGTATTGCTGGAGGAAGATCTCAGAATGAATCTATGTAGAACAACCGTCCTTTCGTCAAATTTGGCAAATTGTCTTACATAAAGTTTTTGGAGGGAGCGGAACTCGAACCAATAGACATAGTGGTGAAAACCACTAGATCATGAGACGGCGCCTTAGACCACTTGACCACGAGGTCCCACCTTTATAGTTGGATTAAGTTAGGCTGTGAACGTAACTTTGAGATAACCGTGTGTCCCTTTAAATTTAAAGTGCTGAATTGTTGTGACAATATCAAAATGCCTATAACTGTGTATTGCATAAACCTACTGATACGTTAAGGTTAAGCTACACGACAAATTTGTTTTGCTTGTACCCTGTTATTGTTCATTATTGTTACGATTGTATTTTATATTTAGATACAACACATTGCAGGGGAATCCCCATCTTTTGTATGTTTATTATAAATGACGTATGTTTCAATGTTTCAAACACTGGCTCCTTTCACGTTTGTTCGTGTGACATAAAACAAGTCAACGTTTGCTTTTCAAATTAAATATCGCATTGATTTGTAAACAAGTGACCTTTCAGATAGTTGATAGTCTGTTCGTGATAATATGAAAATAAAGTTTTAAAAGTTTATAAATAGCTTATTTGGAGTTAAAGTGGTTTACCCATTTATAAAACCAACTGCATTGCACCTATGCATTTTTTTCAACGCAGCGATGATCTAGCGGTATAGTGTCCGCATCACATATTGAGGGATGTAAGTTGGGTTCCTGGTTGGTTACCTTAGTAATACATAAAATATTTAACTTCTTTGTGTTGCTTTTGATGGACTTGCTGTTCGTCCGAACATTGATTGTGTTAGCTACACTTTTGTGACCGTTGTTGGTGACATCGCTCTAACTTCTTCTTCTTGTAATGGTTCATTTGCTTTTGCTGTTAATATTGATGATGAGGATGTTACTGATAATACGAATGTTTCCTTTTGTTATATCTTTAAGTACTGCAACTGTTGTTGCTGCTTCTATTGATGTATTTCTGATAATGTTGCTAGCGTTGCCGAGGATGTCTTTAAGGTAGTACACTGCGTTCCCACATGTTTTTTTTTAGGTTCTGCCGTTGCTGCTGGGTATGTGTTTCTGATTATGTGTAACTGTTATTGTTGCTTCTATTGAGTATGTTTTTAAACGATGTAATATACGTTGCGTTTGTTTGTAACTGGTACTGCTATTTCTGGTGATGGTTTTACCGATCCATATTTTATGATGAACTGTTTCTGTGCTATCTTACTGCTTTTGGTCTTTGATGGTGCTACTTTTACTGTTTATTTTGGTAGGTTAGTGTTATTTCTGTTTATGATGTACAGTTTATGCTATTTCCTTTGATTGTTTTATTATTACCGTCGATTATGCTGATATGCTATGTTTTCGTTTCTGTTAAATATGTTAATGGCTGATGTAACCGTTGTGTGTGAATCCAAAGTTATTGTGTACGGATTATCATTTTAATCATTGGCTCCATTTAAAATGTTCCTATGATATCTATTATGTATTTTTATGTCACCAGTAACTTTCTTATTGTCTTTTAATAAGTTCATTTCATGGTCTCGCCTTATTTCATGTAACGGAGCATTTATCATATTTATCTCGTATTTTGCATTTATTACACGAAAAAGTGCCGATGTGGCTATATAAACTGAGATATTGCATTTATCTTACTGGGAGTTAAAGTGGAGTTAAGAAAACGGACGAAACTGTATGCAATCTACTTGTTATTACCACACTTGAGACGAGTTCGTTGCATACATAATATCAATTAATTATAAAAAAAACACACAAATACATATACAGGCAAATAGGCGATCATTTGGGAACTTATTTATTTATAAAGAATATATGAAGTGGGGGAAATGTCTCAGCCAACGTACATATATACATTCAACTGGAATCTAAAACCCCATGGCTGGAAGGAATAACATACAACACGATCTTTGGAGATGACAAACATTGCTTTATTTACGTTTGCATCATACGTTATCATTATTTTTATGTAATTATGTATTATGTAATATTTGTAGTATTTAGTTTCACGAGTTAATGGTGAAAGATCATAAAAAATCACAATATTCAATACTTCTCGACAGTTACAAACATTTTATATCGTTCATAGTTTGATGGCACATCATGTAATATTCACATGACAATGTGAATGTAGTGGCCACTAGTGTTTTAATTAAGTATAACAGTAGTTTTTTTACATCAATTTCATATTAATCGAAATCGTTTTACTATTCCATGTATAATACATTATACGGACACACATGATCTATCAACATTTATACTATGGATATTAGTTATGTATTAATGGTTACGTTCGATACATGACTTTAAAAATGTTATTGGTTTTGGTCGTCTGGTGCAAACTTCTCCAGGAATTTTGTTATGATTGGAATTCAGAATGATCCGATCGACATGATATTTATTTCTCAGAATTATGCAGAATTTCCTTTTTAACGTAACGTACGTATCCAATATACTTTTATGCTGGAATTCACATACTAGCAATCTTATAGTTCTTGAAAATGCCAATTAGTATGTGATTTGTTCGGTGCATAATTTTCGTTGTCTTATGCATAGGTCTGAAATATACTTCATTGGCCACTTCTTCGAAGTGCTTACTTTGTAAACTATGCAATTAGGTCGACTATAACATCTACAAGCGTAGAAACCGTAAAAGAATAATATTACCCGAAACATTTTATTTCAAATAATATTTAAACACGATCTTATCTAAATGTATTGATACTGAAACACATATAATAAGATTATTCAAAGTTGTATTCAATTTTTTTGGTAGAATGAATAGTTCATAAAGTAGTCTAAATTTTCAGATATTCATACATTTACATTCCTTTTTGAGAGTTTCTTACACCAGAAATAAACATTTATACCATTATCAGTAATACACCGATAGTGTTCGTTTGTGCTGTGTCCGAAAATATGACAGTAGTTCTAGCAGAAATGAATGTAGCATGTAAAAGGTCAACGTTGATATAGAAGTAGAAACACATACAATACGATTATTCAAAGTTGTATTGGTACAATTAATAGTTTATGAAGACAAAGTAGAAAAAATAGTAATAGTGAAATGCTAGTATGTGTATAGTAAATGGTAGCAGTAAGTAACTAGTTGCTTATAAGGTGATACAATCTATCTCATCGGAGTTTATCTAATTTAACATCACTTATACACCTTTCATTAAAGTCGGAACTAAAAAAAACGAGATTTGTAAATTACAACATACTGTGCACAACTT
Organism: Panopea generosa; assembly: GCA_029582155.1. Classification (NCBI taxonomy): domain Eukaryota; kingdom Metazoa; phylum Mollusca; class Bivalvia; order Adapedonta; family Hiatellidae; genus Panopea; species Panopea generosa. Next base: position 46,059,973 of record CM055894.1, read on the forward strand.
AAGATCAGACAATTTGTTTCAGTATTTTGCGTCATGTTTTGCCATTGAGAGCTAACAGACGATCACTTTACATAACCACACCTTCCCTGGATTCCAGGAAAGTTAACTTGTACTGGAGCATCCAATCTCCAAAAGCAACTGATAACGTTTCTACTTAAATCAGTAGTGAAAGACAAAAACAAAGAGACGCACTGTCGTATATCACCATGGAGAAAATTGCCGAGCGGGAGATCGAACTCACGACTCTTGATAGTCAGACTTGGCTAGCTAGGCCCGGTTTTAACATCAGTACAATATCGAAAATACCAAATGATGGTTGTACATGAAGATTAATTGGAGATTTTGTTTATAGCTGTATTGTATTTTTATTATAATGTTTTTTAAAACAAACTTTTACTTGTAACATATATTTTAATCATTTCTTTCCTGAATTAAAATATTTTAAATGTTTAAAGAAATACCTTGTGGATGGGTTTTAAGATCTGTATACACATGTTCTTTGGGATTTCTAAAAATAGTAGATTCATAAGTGGCTGTACCGGTATCACAGAAATATATCAAATTATAGTAAATCATTTAATACTATCATCAATACGCCATTACACATGCGCGAAATAAGAGAAGTATAATCTATTATATTTAATTTTAGTTTGATGTATTATACGAACAGCTTTGAGTACAGTCACATAAGTAACATGAAAACATAACTATTCAATGGTCAATAACCGGATATATAGTGTGTACATTTGTGCCAGAAATATAAAAAATTGAGTTATATTTTGTTCAAACCAAACTACTGAGATGAACAAACGATGAATGAAATTATTCTATTAACACTTTCACAAAATATGCATTTACATCAATTAAAACAAACAGCAAAGCTAACACTAAACAGTATGTTTTATATTTTACTAAGCTAAAGTATAGTCAGACTAAATCAACGTTAAGTCCCTTTTGCAACCGTATAAAAATGATAAGGTATAACATATACATAACACGTCTGACCAAAAAAAAAACATAATAAAGAGTATACAATATTAAAAAGATGACGTACCAGTCTGTCTCATTTAAGATGATGTCGTCTGTAGCCTCAACTAAATGTACGATAAATAGAATGCAATTCAGATACATAGATAGGCATTAACTAAGATTAAAATACATTTCCTTTATAATAGATTGATCACGTCATAACTAATAACCATTGCCAATATTTCTTTTATATCACCTGATATACTATAACACGTTAATATTGCAAGAAATCAATTTTAAGGTATCTATCACAGATGTATGCATACTACTAAGTTAAAATACTTTATACCGAACAGAGGTAGGCAAGTGTGTCATTTTAAAACAATAAAACCAGTTTTATTATATCAGAAATGTGTTATGTTTTAAATGCTTCATTTACCATTTACCTCCTTCAAAATCATTAGTTTGCTTCGGAAATGTGATATGACGCTATTTTCAAAATATAAGAGCAGCATGTTATATCACCCAATTCTATTGGTTAAGGAACATATCTAAATCAATCAGGGAAAATCTCATGTTTCTGTAAATAGCTGACAAACCGCATCACAAATTTTGTTTTAACCAAGCTAGTCAACATGACAACAGCAATGAGCTATTCTGAAATAACACTTTAGAACACGCAGTCATTGAAAAACAAATATTCAACACACGGGGTTGTAATACTGTAACTAACAATGTAAGTGTCACGCTAAATTGAATGCGTCAGATGTAACAGGAAACCGCTTACCTATTGGAGACACGTTGTAGTACACATGCCAATCGTTAGGTTTTACGTCTTCAACATGTTGACTATTTGTGTTTAATGTGTTTAAACATGTACACTTCCCTGCAAATTAAACACACAAACTGGGTGTAATCATTATACGAAATGATAATAATACAAAAGTACATGGCACACGATGATGCCAGTTAAACTTCTGTTGTATTTGTTAGACAGCTAATTTTTTTCATTATATAATACTATTCTACAATTCTCTTTATTATTTTTTTTCAAATTTGTTCATATTTTGTTAGTACAAACCGAGGTTTCGTTGTCGTCGAAAGATAATACTAATCCTGTATAGTTTGACTGCATCTCTGAAAGTAGAATTTCTCATTTTTAGAAATGTTATCATTTCTATGTCATAATACTATTATATATTTTTACACTGATTAGAATTCTGGAATTATATATTTTGCTTGAAAGCAAAGCTGCAAAAACAGTAATTGGTACTACCCGATCGCTTATATAGGGAGTAAGGTTTAGTCTCACATGCAGAGAGGAGAATGCTGCACACTCACTAGTTATGTAAAAGTTACTCATGATATGGTTTATTCTTATATAACGAGCAATATCCATACCTCTGTTAGAGAATAAGTACCACATCATGGAAGACATAATAATAAAATCGATATTCCAAATTATCCGCTTGGCTTTTATAGCCTCATCTATTTTCGCTTTGATGTAGTTGCCTAATGGAATCAGGGACACTGTTAAAGTATCGACTTTTTAACGGAAATATCTAGATTAAAGGCCAGCATTAAATCCCCAATCTGACTAAATCGTTGGTCACAGATACATATCTGCAAGAATGGGAAACACATCAACAATATTTAGATTCTGCATCAATTCATTATTCATTTTTGTGTAGTGGAGAGAGATTAGCATACAATGAAACGGTCGTCACCTAAATATCCTTAAGACATCCATAATGATTAATGGACACCACAACGGTATGAAAGATAACAGCAAAAGACTAACGGATACTCATAATAGTCAAATCAGTGAATACGAAACTGAAAAAACAAAAACAATTGTCACAAATATAAACACGAACACAATGAAATTACATAATTGGGATGAAGAACATGCAAAATAATATGCAGACATTTTTATTCCCATGGCTAGTGTATGTATACGTTTCAGCAATGTGCCTTGTTTGTCTCAGCTCATTTTCAAATATGTTCCATATGAAGAACTGCAATTATTACCAAAGTGATGATAGTATATCGACTTTACAATAAATGTCACAATGAAACAGTTCATGCTTGACATATCTGCTAGCTTAAACTCAACACACATTTCCATGGTAAATAGAAAGTGTTTAAACTTGCATTTTGTTTCATAATGTAATATTTAAGATATTGAAACATTTGTCTGAGTTAAATTAGACTACATCAATATTGAGTATTCAAACGTACATACCTGCTGTTTTAAAAGCTTCTATTTCTGTAGAACTGCTTGTTCCAATTGCATTATATGCGGATATTCGTACTTCATTAATCATTCCAGCGGACAAGCCGTCGAGTGTTATATAAGTAGCCGGTTCTTGTACCGTCTTAACTGTCCAATATTCGTCTATTTTTTCCTGATATTCAATTTTAAAGGTTTGAACCAAGCCGCTATTAAAACATGACTTCCACATAATAGTTAACGATGATTATATTGTTAGCTCTGGGATGTTGCGAATGCTAGTTGGAGCTTCTGGTTTATCTGATACATGTATAAGTGAAACATTCTATCAAACACTGTTGTCACTAGGCTCATTTTTATTTTAGTACATATCCAAACGGACACTTTACACTTTGCAATATATAAGATGAGCTATGTATAATGAGAAAGATAATGTTATAAAGGTACATAAAGACATATAAAAGTGTTATAATCATATTGTGTGTTATAAATCAAGTATGTCTGTGCGTCCAATAGATATTTCTGACATATATTAGTTACTAATCCACATAGTATTCAGATACATACATGTACAATGTACTGACACTCGAGTATAGTAGTTAAAAGTAACTTGAGATAGTAATAAATTACGAAACGTATTTCAATACGAAACGTATTTCAAAAGAATGAAATGAGATGAAACATTGTTTAACAATGATACTTATATAGTCATTGATAATATAAAAAAATATACTGTTGTTTTGGTTCTTTGAAAGTTATGATACGTTAAAACTAACGTACGTTAATATTATCTAGCTAATGTATCTATTCCAATGACGTTCAGTGATTTGTGTCAAGAAATTATGTATTATAAGTCGAAACCATACCGCGAATCGGTATTTTTTGCATATTAATTGCTATGATCGGTTAATAATGGGATGCTAAAATATGCGTTGTAAAATTTTGCTATACAAACTCGTCCATGTTATGTTCGAAGCAGGGTTGGAACTTCCAGCTGTGCAATTAAGTGTCAGTTTGTTGTTACCATTGGCTACGACTCTGGTACTGCTAGTGCGAGATACAGAAGTTGGTGCAACTGCAACAGATAAAGCCAGTTTTATTATTTAAATCATGTAAAATGTTATAGTTGTATAACAAAAGCTTCAAGTATTGCTCTTCTTGTTGGTCTTGAGAATCTTTAAAGGAGTGCAGTTATCATTTCTATCATTTTTTTTCCCTCCAAATCTTGGTTATATTCAGTGAAATCCTCATCCTTTCATCAGACATGCTGATTTGAATAAATATTAATAATCTATGGAACTTCCATTATAATTTTGCCAGATATCAATTAAATAACATAGTTAATTTTCTATCGGTCGACATCAGATTTGTATTATATATATATCTGTATTTTTCATTTGTTTTCTTTTTTAGAAGATGGATGCTGCTTAAGATGTTTTTGATCAAATAGTAAATATTCTTCCTTCATTCCGTTAGTAAATCCTCAAACATATTGCGTACTTATCATAAATCCTCTATAAACATTCGTTTATGGAAGAAATGAATATTTAGCTGTTGGATTCATAATCAGTACAATAACACTTTATATCAGATCATTACTGGATCTTTATAAATTTTGATTTCTAATTGGAAAATTTAATGTGAATAGTTTGATAATTCTGATAAACATATGATTTTGTATTCTTTTTTAAAACATGACCTGCTTGTACAGTTTCGATAAGCATATTCAAAATCTAATGCTTGAAATGAATAATAGATATACTTTTTTGTGCTAAAATGTTATAATCAGTAAACAAAAATGTGAGTTTCTTCGATACCTTAATAACACATAATTTCAATGTGTGCCCATATTTCCCAAAACTCATGTTATACATGTAACTGTTATTTAACTAAAATGGCAATGAAACGAAATATAACTCTTTACAAATCCACGGCAGTATTCGATGCAAACTTTATATAATTCAAACTATACCAAAAGTACATGTTATTATGCAATGTTTCTTGAAATGAATATAGTACTTTACGCATGGTTGCATCACTGATAATGTTTTGATATAAATGTTTGTTGTTCTACATTGCCAAATGTGTTTCAAATTTTAGTTCACCTCAGTTGAAATCTCGGTTTGAATGAATCGTATCGGCTTTTGTCTAAGATGACTTCATACTACGGCGTTAATTCGTTATATAAACTATAGAACAATCGTGATCTTTACTAAACAAACACCGTTGACACTATTAACAAGGTATTGAATTCAATTTTAATGCTGACTTGATCTGACAATAACTATCTGAGTAACGGATCTTGAATTATAAAACTAAATACACACGTTGGTCGGGCCAGCAATACAGAACCATTTTACTGACCATCTTTACCACTACACGTGAAACGATTTGTGAAAGACAAGATTTCCACCTTTCAAAATCTATCAAATTGAAATGTGAAAATACATATGATTTAATTTGCCTATATACATACAGACATAATAAAGCAATTTTACATTGAATTTCAACCCAAGTAACATATATTCTTTAAATCATACAAATATACTATACATGTTAACGTGACCGTGACTTATGTGTGTCGTTCTTAGTTTATGATACTTCACTAATATTATTGTTTTCAACCTCCTATATTTATGTAATTAAACAGGCCCGTCTTTCCCATGTCACTATCATAATTTCACTTTCCTCTTTCTGCTGATATCTCGACTTCGAATCAAGCTCTGTCCAGAGACAATATCTAAGACGGTATGTCATTTACTTTACTGTCTTATATGAATTTCCTATATAACATGTCATTTACTTAAGGAAGGATGATAGTTCTATTTGGGTTAAATTCTGAAATATTAATCTATCATAACGTAAATGTCTTATTAAACCTTTAAGGTGCTTAAAAATACGTTACTCGTTACTAGTTATGACTATATGTTACAAATATGCCGTTTTATACAAACTAAAACTATTATTGTTCTAATATCAAATTAATGAATTAAGCATTAATTTTTTTTTGAAATAATACATGTAGATATTTTTGTTTTATCGAAAATAGAAATACGAACGGGGTTCTTCTAGCAAAAATGTATGTAAAAAATACACAATTCAGAAAAGGGCAACTGTGGCCAATGTAGGCCCTTATTTGAAAGAATATGTTAAGTGTTAGATTACGTAATAATAGGACCAATCCAGGAAGCCAGCGTGTTTAATACTCGGCCATACATAAACAAAACAAAAACATAATTTTGGTAGATTTTTGGTCGAATGGCACTATATCAGATAGATACCTCATTCATTTATTTGATTTTGAACCGCCTCTGTTACTACAGAACCATTTCCATAGAATATTTCATATTGGATGTCCATTAAATTATAAATGTAAATTAACAAGGTACATGGTCAATATTTCGAAATTTGTCTGATTCAACACTTTGTAAGAACTGGACAGGCCTTTGTTGCCACCTTGTTTGCTTCGGAAATTTAAAACAAGGAAAAAGATTTAGTGTTTTCAGATGAAATGCCGTTTATTTTTTTAAAATAACAAAACTGGATGGGGTATTTTTCTATTATATGTTATACTGATATATTTAGCGCGACTGTGAAAAGATCTCAGGTCCGCTTCATGGTACATGTCAAACCAGTTTTAAACAACATTTCTTTCTACACCATTCAACTATGGCATAGGTGATCGGACCAAATGTAGCGAATATTGTTAATTCAAAGGACACAACTTAAATATGTATTATCAATTAGACTTGCTAAAAACGTTACATAATATTTTGGTGTTAGTTTGCTGAAGACTAATTCAACAACGCGGATGCTTTTACATAACTCATAATAGGGAAGGTTGCATTATTCAGTGATTATATAACACGGCTATTAATTATCCGATGAGGGCATTTCGTCAACTTGGTCAATATTATTACTCCGATATAAGCTGGGAAAAAAACATAATTTCTAGAGTACACACAATGTCAAATAATGGAATTGCTGACGAGCCAATGGACATTACTCCAACACAAAGTATCAAAGTTAGCTTGTTTAATAATTTGTCTCAGATACCAAGATTATATCACTACTGTTTGAATTTTGTCCACTGAAAATTGCATTGTCAGCTACAGCATTTGTAATGATACTCAGACTAAATAGTTGATTTTTACAATTCAAGTACAATTTATCCAGTTTAAATACTAGTCCTAACTGATAAGTCTGCATATGTAATCATTGTATCGGTTTTATGAAGATCAAACTTAAAATATTGATGCTAGAGTGAGCAAAACCACAAGTTTACGAACGATCGAAATATTTTATATTGAGCCTTGCTAAGGAGGGATAAACACCGAGTGATACGTCAGGACTCACACCACTATTATCCCCCTTGAATACTCCGGATAGACGAAGGATGTAGAAGTAAACCAACAATTCTCTTTTTCTTCATTTTCTAGACCTTTGTATTGCAGTGATTTATATTTTACTATCATGTGTTAAATGGTCATGATTTAAGAAATCACCACTGAAATTGTGATACTGGTTCCAGATTTTAGACAACTCTTTGTCATTTTAGAAGTGACGGTTTAACTGCATCGTGGGCAAATAGATGACAAATTATTACTCTTAAAATTGATAGTAATCACAATACCATTGAATTGAAGTAAAAAAAAATGGTCAAAGTATGCTTTTTTGCTTTATAAATGCATATCTTTAACCAGTTAAAATTTTGAGCACAAAAACCTGCTGCAACTTTTGTGTTTTCACTGTGAAACATTAATAGAAACTGACATATATGTATGTTGCAGGATTTAGGGATATGCTGATATTTATAAAAAAAGTTATTTGACATTTTGGTTGAACACAATATGAGTCTGAATTTTTTAAACATTTCAATGTATAACTTGTGGTTGAAATTTTGTTCATGTATTCATGTTTACACACATTGACTTTGTAATTCCCTCAATAATACCTACTCGATTTCAACCAATTTTACAACACGGATCAATGACTGATTTTTTAGAAAAGAATATATTTTTATTACCCCATAGACTGCAGATTTTAATTTTGATATGCTATATTCGTTTCCGATGTCGATTGTGAAATAAATGTTATTAAAAGTTACTAGGATAACGATGGTACTTTTTAATAGCCACAGTTGCCTCGAGCAAATATGATCATAATTTTATTGAGTTTTAATTGTGCTACTGGATAATCTTAAATCACTAGGTACAATTTTAACTGTAAATGGATTACACATATAACAATAAGTGTGTGGATAGTGTAAAAAAAACATGGAGTACTGTATATTCAGATCTGTTTCATGTGCAAAATGTCATGGAATTGCACACTTCAGTAAGTCTAAATGATATTAACTGTTGACCAGGATGTATACTATTGTTGATTTATTTGAAATCAAGTATGAAAGTTTATTTGTTTTTATGTATGTGAATGTGTCGATATGCCATATTTATAATTATTGATCTTAATTGTCATTGGCAAAAACATTTAATCTCTACACCCGTAGTCTTACTGCACTCTTTGTTATGTTCTGTACACATTTTTTTTCATATGTTTCCCCTGCCCATTTGTGTTGCCGTACAAAGTTGAAATTAGTAAGGTCTTATCCTATGTTCAGAATAATTGTAAAGAAACATAATGACTGATATAAAAATTTTGTCCCTAAACTGCCGTGGCCTGAATGGTAACAGAAAAAGAGTAGATGTATTTCAATACTTACAGGATAAGAAATGCCATATAAATTGTCTACAAGACACACATTTTACTGAGTCACAGAAGAAATTTATATATGCCCAATGGAATGGTGATTGTTATTTTAGTTTTTCTAAGTCAAATTCTAGAGGTGTTGCTATATTATTTAACAAAAACTTTGAGTGCAAAGTACATAATGAAATTCATGATGAATATGGAAATTTTGTAGCATTAGATATGACAGTTGAATCAAAACGTTTCACACTTGTTACTGTATATGGACCAAATACAGATGAACCTAGCTTTTATCAAAATATTTTTAAAACTATCAATGACATGGGAAGTAACTCCTACATGATATGTGGTGATTTTAATCTTGTACTTAATCCTTCAATGGATTATAATAACTACAAAACAATAAATAACAAGAAAGCTAGAGATACCCTGCTAAACATTATTAATGATAAACAATTATTTGATCCCTTTAGAGAATTTTATCCAGATATAAAAAGATATACCTGGAGACGCACTAGGCCTTTACAACAAGCCAGGCTTGATTTTTTCTTGTTAACTGATGATTTTTTACCATATATTAAGATGTGCGACATTCAATCTAGTTATAAATCTGACCATTCTATAGTAATTCTAAAACTCTGTTTAAAGGAGTTACAACATGGTAAAGGATTATGGAAGCACAACAACTCACTTCTATATGATAGGGAATATTTATCCATAATCAATGACAAAATAGATGAAATAAAGAAGCAGTATTGTTTACCTGTTTATAATACAGAAAATTTAAATGACATCCCAAATGAAGATGTTCAATTTGTTATTAATGACCAGTTATTTCTTGAAACCTTAATGATGGAGTTACGAGGAAAATCAATTTCATATGCAAGTTATAAAAAAAAAATTAAAAATAAAAAAGAAAAAGAACTTATTGAAAAAATAAATAACTTAGAAATATCTTTAAACCAAAGTAAGATTAATGAATTAACAAAATTAAAAAATGATTTGGAAGTGTTACGTAATGACAAAATCAAAGGACATATAGTGAGATCTAAAGCTAAGTGGGTTGAAGAAGGTGAAAAACCAACAAACTTTTTTTGCAATTTAGAGAAAAATAATTTTGTGAGCAAAATTATTCCAAAAATAGTAAAAGATAATAGAGACATTATTGACAATCAATCAGATATTCTGAAAGAAACAAAATCCTTTTATGAAAATTTATATTCTTGTCATGAAAATGATCACATAGATATTGACCTAGAAAATGATATAAAATATACTGACGTGCCAAAATTTTCGCAAGATGAATCCAACAGTATAGAAGGAAAAATTACATATGCAGAGGCATCAAAAACATTATATTTAATGATGAATGACCGAAGCCCTGGTAGCGATGGCTTTTCTAGCAATTTTTATAAAGTATTTTGGAAAAAAATTGGTGCATTTGTTGTAAGATCAATTAATCATGGTCTAGACATAGGTTCTTTATCAGTTACCCAGAGACAGGGTATAATAACATGCATACCTAAAGAAAACAAATCCCGTAATCTTCTAAAAAATTGGAGGCCAATTACCCTACTTAATGTTGTATACAAAATAGCTTCAGGCACTATAGCAAATAGAATTAAAACTGTGTTAAACAAGCTTATAAGTAAAGAACAAACTGGTTTTATAAAAGGCAGATATATGGGTGATAACACTAGATTATTATATGATGTAATGCATATTTGTGAAGATAAAAATATACCAGGATTATTACTGCTAATTGATTTTGAGAAAGCTTTCGATACATTATCTTGGTCTTTTATTAGAAAGACTCTACGCTTTTTTAAATTTGGAGAATCCATACAAAACTGGATAAAAGTCTTTTATAATAACATACAATCATATGTAAGTCAATGCGGGTTTTTATCTGATGTTTTCAGTATAGGTCGCGGTTGTCGTCAAGGGGATCCCTTGTCACCTTATATATTCATTCTTTGTGGTGAAATCCTTACCATAAAGATAAAAAAGAATAATAATATTAATGGAATAAGTATAGATAATACAGAATATAAACTATCGCAATTTGCAGATGATACTTCAGTACTGTTAGATGGTTCAGATAGCTCACTTAATGAAACCCTTTCAGAATTACACTATTTTTCACAAATATCGGGCCTGAAAATCAATTTTGAAAAAACTCAAGTGATATGGATTGGTTCAAAAAAATACAGCACACATTCAATAAAAACCAGATGGAAACTGTCATGGGGTCAAACAGAATTTAAGTTACTTGGAATAAAATTTAATGTGGATTTGGATAAAATGATTATGTTGAATTATAATGAAAAAATAGAAAAAATTAAAAACTCAATCGGCTTCTGGAATAGAAGATTTTTAACTCCATTAGGAAAAATAACTGTAATTAAAAGTTTATTAATTCCGTCACTTAACCATCTTTTTATTTCTATTCCAAGTCCAGAGGACAATTATATCAAGCAAATAAATGACATTTTATACAAATTTCTTTGGCATGGACCTGCAAAAATTAAAAGTTCAGTTATTACAAAACATTTTCTTGAAGGAGGTTTGAAAATGATCAATTTAAAGGCTTTTATTTGTAGCCTAAAAATTACTTGGATCAGGAAACATACTCATTCAGATGGGTTGTGGCAACACTTGTGTAACTCATATTTTGATTTAAATAAATTTCTAACTTGTGGTAAACACTACCCAGAGAAATTATTAAAATCTATAAAAAACAACTTTTGGAAAGATGTTCTAAACTCTTATGTAACTTTTTTAAATAGTTACAAAGTAGATAGTTATGAAAAATTTCTTAAAATGCCACTTTTTTATAATCATCATATATTGATTGGAAAACAGAGTGTTTTTCTTAAAAGTTGGTATGATAAAGGCATAATGTATATAAATGACTTAATTGATACTAATGGTAATTTCTACACAAAAGAAGATTTTGAGAAAATTACAGATATCAAAATTAACTATCTACATTTGCTCGGTATGACAACAGCAATCAAACAATTTAAAAAAGTCAATAAACTGAAAAGTGAACATAAAAAGGAACCAAATCCTTTCATTCCATCACATGTGTTTCCAATATTGAAAAACAAAACTGGGACTAAACCAATATATGACGTTTTAAATAGAAATAATGAGAAACCAACAAGCCAGAAAAAATGGAATGAAATGTATGATATAAATGAAAATGATTGGAATATATACTATAACATTCCTTTCCAAGTAACAAGAGACACTAAACTCCAGTGGTTACAATATCGACTTCTACATCGAATTCTCCCCACTAATAGGTACCTCACTTTGATAAAGATTAAATCAAATGAAAAATGTACTTTTTGTAAGAAACAGACAGAAACATTGCAACATATCTTTTGGCATTGCTCTCATACACAAGAGCTTTTATCAAATGTAATAATGCATCTAAATAATATAAATATTCAAGTACAATGGAATGAAACTCAGCTTCTATTTGGGATTTCAAAAAATGATAAAAGAACATTAACAGAGAACTTGTTAATTCTTGAGATAAAACGATACATTTATGCAAGTAGATGCTTGAAGGCCACTCCTTCCTATAAAGGACTCCTGATGAGTATGAAATCCATGTTTGACGTAAATAGATTTATATCTGTTAAGAACGGACTATCTGACAAATTTGAGAAAGACTGGAATATCATACTTAAACTTATCCTGTAAAATAACATATTTATATATAGTCTGTTTTTGTTATTGTTTTTTTCTCTTTAATTTTAAAAAAAAACTTGGATGTGGACTGTATATGTCTTCGATATTTGCTTCAACCTCTTTTGGCAACCCCCCCCCCCCACCCACCCCCACCTTATCCCCAATATTTTTTATTATCATTATTATTATCTTCACCTTTCTTTTCTCTTTTTTTATTATTTATTCTCCCCATTCTTAATAGAGATCAAGTAATATATATACAGTTATAAAGTATTATACATTTACAAAATTGAATTCTTTGAGGAATGAAAGATGAATGAATGTGGTGAATTATTTTATATGCTATTGATATTGATATATATATTTATTTTGAAATTGTAAGGTGTGTAGGGGGATGGTCCTCCCCGACCCCCGCACACCTAGGACGGGGAGAATAAATGGGTCATCCAAATGGGTGACTGAAAAAAAAAAAAAAAAAAAAAAAAAAAAAGTTAAAAAATGGCTGAAAAGCCTTTTTATTAAACAAACCGTTCATGAAATTTTATTTTACATAGACATATATAATTTTAATGCAAACTTACATTTTACATCTATTGACACCGACCGACTGATGGGCGTTAGTAGGGTTTGGTGAACCACACTACACGTTAATGACTGCCCGTTGTCTGCCGTCTGTACAGCCCTATTATAGTCTGCCGTTATGCTGTATTTTTCTGTGTTAGTATCTTCTACCGTTGTAGTATAGGTGTTTGTTACTCCACAAAACGACATCGTCATATTTATGCTTGGTGAAAGTCTGAATCCACTTGTGGCACATCTAGCGATCGTTTTGGAGTTGTCGCCATCGACTGGTGATTCAACAGTGGTAACTGCTGCTGTAGTCGGCTTTACTGTGAAATAATGAATTTAGTATAAATTAAATGTTGTTGCATATATTTACCGTTGAGAGTAGTTAAATATTATTGCATATATTTACCATTGAAAGTCATCCTGACTGAATCGTGATCCAACAGTTGAAAATGTTGGTATGGGCGGTTTTAATGTTAGATAATAAATATAATGTTAGTATTTGAATAATTTGTTCAAAGTGTTATAAATGATTGTACAGAATGTCAGCTCATGTAAACATGAACAAATAAAAACTACATACTAACAATCGTAAACAAACAACTTTTTTATACATAAACCTGATATAGATATTGTGTCTTGATTAAATTGTTTCATGAACGCAGACTCAACTTACACATAGCAATTACTTAATTAAGCGATCAATATATGAATATATTAGACGGTGCTAATCTAATATATTGTTAATAGTTTATGTTTTTTTTTTATTGTACTGATTTGCTACATTGGCTGACATGTTCTAAGCAGTGGAGGTCTCATTGGTGAACTGCAAAATCATATTAGATATTTATTTTACATACCAAACTTTAACAAACTAACCTCAAAATATTGTTTTTGATCTAGAATAGTATCTTAATAAAACCATCTTCAACGTCTTACAGTACTAACAAAACATGCACAGTAATTATCATACGCAGTCCTTTGCTTCACACCACAGTTTAAGGAACATAAAGATAATCTACATCTGTATGTAACCCAAGGTATCTCCTTGAAACATATACATGTAGTAACATAAGCTTGAAATATCATACTGTACTACACAGTAGCTATTTAAAACAAATTGGGCTGTGGGGAGGAGCTTTAATTGAATGAATAAAATTAATTGAACTGGTATAATAATACAAGATGAAGCTATTTTAAATATAATCGGTAAATGCAAACATTATACTCACAATTCGGGAAGAGTTTCACAGTTGTGTCTTGATAAATTGTAAGAAAATACATTTAAAACCCAAAATTTTGTGTCAGTTATTTGATTCATTTGTTGGATCAATATTGTGTTATTCTTCTGAAATATGGGGTTTCACTAAGTCCAAGGAAATTGAACGTCTTCATTTAAAATTTTGTAAACGTCTTTTAAACGTTAGGTTAAGTACATGTACAGCAGGGGTTTACGGTGAACTTGGACGTTATCCGCTTTACATTACCCGATATAGTAGAATTGTAAAGTATTGGTGTAAAATTATTGATACTGACAATATCATTATACATAAATTATATCAACAAGGTGTAAATGATTGTGCAAAAGGATGTAAAAATTGGGTTTCTAATGTTAAGAAACTATTAAATGATTATGGGTTTTCTTACTTATTTACAGATGCTTCTTTTGATAAAAAAACATTTCCTTGTATATTCAAAAAGCGTGTTATTGATTGTTTTATCCAAGAATGGTATGGCTCAATTAACAATAGTCATGTTATAGAAGAGTATAAATATTTCAAAAGTAGTTTTGCATACGAACAATATTTAGATATTCTCCAAAATGATTTAAGATTGTTTGTTACTAGAATTAGATTATCAGCACATACTCTTAGAATTCAAACAGGTCGTTATGCAAGAAATCACATTCCAAGAAATGAGAGATATTGTCTTTGTTGTAACACTACTGAGGTAGAAGATATATACCATTTTATTTGCATCTGTCCTTGCTACAGTGATTTTAGAAAGAAGTATATAAATAAACATGTTTTTCAAAGACCGTCTATGTACAAGCTTATGGAATTGCTTAAAACAAATGATAAAAGTATTTTAGTCAGTTTTGCTCAGTATATTAAGAAATCTCTGAAATTATGAAACAGCATTTTAAACGTTTAATAGTTTATGTAAATATATTGAATATTTTTTATCTATTTTTGGAAACATTTCACTTAATCAATGAAAGAAAATCATTTAAATATTTAATAAATTTGTTCATCCTCTTATTTTTATGAATTTATGACTTAAAAAAATTTGCATGCATTATTTCGATATTGATAATAATAAAAAAAAAATAATAAAAAGAACTTTCTTTAAATGTAAATGAAAAATGGCGGTACAATTTATGTATTAATTAACAATATATTTTACGTGATATTATGTATTGTAAATATGTTATTATGACGATGTATTTATGTACAAGTCTGAAATAAAATATTTGTTCTGTTCTGTTCTGTTCTTGATATCCAAATGGTTCAGTGGAGAATCCCGATCTACAGATTAAGTTCACCCTGTCATCAGTTCTACGTATAGTCATGGCATAAGTTCGTGTTACAGTGATAGTTCCATCATCCTCTGTATTTGTGTTGCTGGTACCAGTCACAGGAGTGCCAGACACTGTGTTCCTGTAGAGATTGACAGTATACGATGGGTAACCACCTCTTAATATACAAGTTAATGTTATTGACTGTTCTTCTGTCACAATCAGTTTGTTACCAATGAGTTCTCCAACGTTTGCAGAAAAGACGGGAGATGAAGGTGGTTCTGAAATCAAATGGATATGATTTAATTTCAACCGTGTGTCGTAACTTTCGAAAGTGCTCACAAAAACAAAACAAATTATTATGTTTTAATATACCACTTCTGTTGCCCAAACGGGGAGTCTGATCCATTTCTCAAATTACCAACAGCAATCGAATTCATTGCCTCTACAAATATATTGATTTTAAGTTGGGCGGATGTTCTGTGTATAGAGTTGTATAATCTCTCCAAAACAGCTCTCTTTACAATCCATTGCAATACTGTATAGCGATAAAGACATCTAGTCCGAAACATGTTTGTAATGTGGCACTTCTGAATGGTATAAGAAGCATCTGTTGATATGTCATTATACTTGGCCTTATGCCGAGTGTGTACCGTGCCTCCTTGATTACCTGACTTTGGCAACAATTTTAGAATGTGCTGCGCTTTTCGGACTAAGAGAATGTGGACATCTTGTACTGACAATTATTCCACCGATTCATAAAAATAACATATTTCATTATAATTTCCTTAGATCCTATAACAAGAATACAACAATTTTATGTGTATGAGAGTATTTCTACAATTGATACATTAGTATAAACAAGAAGGCAGTGTGCAACCAGCTACAGGTATAGCTACATGTATACTAAACGAACCAGTTTATATTTTTTGTAAACCTGATACATGTAGGTACACATGTGACACACCTGAATCCCATGAATATCAAATCATAATACATGTCGATTGTATTCATATTTGAAAGATTCTCAAACAGTTTAATGCTATCCAGAAAACGGATTCGTGAGCAAACCATACAATTTCGAGTATATAGGGAAAGTCTTGCGTGACCGAGTGGTCTGAGTTGCTATCTGAAGATCACATACTGTTTACCGATGATGTTGCCGGTTTGAGATCAGCTCAATGTTGAAACAAAATGGATGTATGCAAAGTGGTGTATGCTATGTATAGAGAAACAGTGGCCCCCAGATTCATTCTGAATTCTTCCTCTGCTAATACAACTGATTACCATTTATCACATAAAAAAGTTAAATTGTATGTTTGTGTCAGCAATACATATATAAGCAGATATATTTTCAATACTCAAAACATGTCCGTTGACTACATACAGTCAATTGAATAGTCTGCATTAATAAATCATAATGGTGATATCTAATTCTGAAACTACAATAATGTAATAATTACAATGGGATACGTAAGTGTGGAAGAAACAGTAGCTCTTTAGCCCATGTACAGAAACATTGTATTGAATATAATAAAAATAAAAACGCCATGATATTATATATACACTAACGAAATGTTTGATTTTGATTCTTCTAGAGACAGACTATACAATAATCCGAGTTTTAATACTACTTCTCACATATAATGACAAGCTTTAGATTCTGATTTGAATTAAGTAAACACAAACATACTAAAAAGTGTCATATATAAGAGTGATTGTGTTCACTTAACCTTATTATTTTTTTTTTTTTGTGAGCAGAGCTTAACAGTGTCGAAAAGCTATTTTTCCAAATATAGCTAGTTGAATGCTTTGTCTGTATTTATAACCACAAACTACCACAAACTAATTTCATAGTTAAAATCTTCGTATATAAAATATATATTATATAGACATAGATTCACATTCATTATAAATTCACTATCGGTCTTTCTTTTTCAATGAGTTTTAACGCAATTTTAAACACATTTCTGGGTATATATGTGGGTTTTTTGATCGAGTGAGACTCGAACCTACGACATACGCGATCATTTTATTGTAATAATTCAGTAAAGGAGGAACTGCACCATCGACGATAGATAGGTAGTTAAATCCCGACGAGTAAATAGGCTCCCCAACTGTTTATCTAGTTACATTTATCTATTCTGGATTAAAGGGATACATGAATTAGGTTTTCTCCCTCTCAGTCCCTGTATTTCCGTCTAATTTAAAATAATTTTGTTCCCTACTCTAAGAATTTATTTTTTTCTATTTCTAAAATATTGAATCTTTTTTACACCGTTTTACACATACAGTTAACAGTGTAGATTATAAAGAAATAATATGTCCATTTCTACATACTATGCGTGCTGATCGCTGATTACACGGCATAGTAGCCGTATATGTAACGTTCAATTTGGAAAATATTATATGTGATTAATCAATACACATACAACAAAAATATTATAAATCTTTAGCTTTAATGTCATGTTTGTCAAAGTTAATATGTTATATACTTCTTAGCTGAACTAAACGATGTATAACCGCATTACATATTAAGGTAGTGGGATTTTAATGGACTATATTTCAAATCTTTTAAAGCCTTTAATTTTTATTAACTATATAATATCACTGGCTTATTTCCAAATTTTAAGATATTACCGTCTAAAAAAAAATTTATCCGTATTTACTTTTACCATGTCCCATTTTCAAAAGACCGCAAAACAATTACAAAGTCCAAAATAAGTTAAATTGCTACAATATTATTAATTTCAATATTTTTTACATTTTTTAGTATCAGTGTATTCTAAATGCATATGTTTTAAGAAAAAAATATGAGCATGCAACATTAAATTGAAAAAATATCTAAATAGCGGACAGGAGAAATCCATGTTTTTGATAGCTTTGAAAAAATTTGTTCTAATATAAAAATGTAGAGAATCCATTCTACTATTGGGGCATCAATAATACATGACTAACTTATATATATATATACTATGCCACATACAATATCAAAAGATTATGAAGTTTTACCATCCGTCTTTTCTCAATATTTTTTTTTAATATGATAAGGTCAAAATTTCATTATTGGCACTTTTATAGAAACTAATGTTTATCTTAAAGGTAATGTTAATGTTTCCAAATAAAGATGTTCACACATTATACAGAAATAGCATAAAAGCAATAATATGTACTTTTATCTGAAAATTGAACATGGACACAGAACCCCACCCACCCCCACCACATTACACGGATTCATTCTCGTACTTAAACGCTTAAATTATATATCTTGCGAATAGTGTCAATTTCAAAATAAACATAGTATGACATAAACTATTAATTATTAATACTATGTAAACAATTCACATTAATAGTATAGAACCCCCCCCCCCCCCCCACCCCCTCACTTGACACACACACACTATAAGTCATAAAGAGTCATTGTTTGCAATATATAGCCATCTTTGATATAACCTCACCTAATACGTTTTTGCTTTGGTGACCCTTGGTACACCATCACCATTATTGGCAGGAAATATGCCTCTCAGTCTAACACCAAAATGTTTCACGAGGTCTTCCTGTTTTTTGTGAATGACTTGGAAACAGTTTCCTCAACACTGTTAGGTCATAATTATTCCTTATACATACTTGGAAATTGCTCTGTATTGTTAGTACGTCATAAACCACTGGATAACAAAATCATCTTCCATTGTCATATGACTTTAGATTTCATTTCCAGTCATTTACAAAGTTTCTGGATAGCTGTTTGCATGTAGACTGGTTTCACACTATTACCATTGACTCTCATGGTTCCAGAAACAGTCATTACTATACCAGTTACCTTCTGATGGTATAGGCAATCCTGGTCTAACATAGGTGGCAAATGTTTGTGAAGACTCGACTTCCACTACAGCTATCATAGATGTAATGTGTGGCATCAGTCCACCACGTACTACAAATAAAGAATAAAGTACTGTTTTTATTTTAGACTGCTTTGAGCTAATATTTTCAAATAATAATTGAATACTATAATTTTCTTTTTATCATCTTCATATGTCATTTTTGCTCATCCTAATGTCCCAATATGACTGACCTCACTGTTGTAAACACAAATTCTCAAAATATTCAAAGTGAGGCGGTAGAGTAGCGGATAGTGTTGGCAACTCACGTAAGATATTGCATTGATTCCCAGCTCGACCCAGTGCCTCTGAAAAAGCAGCACGCAGGACTGGTTTTACTCGAGAAGCGGACTCGAGAGCGCTTAATAAAAGCTCAGAGCTTTCTTTGCAATCGAGATAAACTAAATTGGTATAAACCAATTCAATTCATTAAAGAGGGTTTGTCATAAACAGGTAGCCCGGAAGTTTTGTATTGATTGTTAAATATGAAACTAAACATCTTCACAGATGTATCTGACTGCATTCTATAATAGAACATATGGCAGAGCAATAATGACAGATAATGGGTATCTAGTCCTGGTTAAACCATCGTATATCTAAACAAACGATGACTGTACATCAAGGACTTGTATAGCTCTATATAATTCCTTGTGTACATGCATGTAAGGGCATCAATACAATTGTATCGTTAAAAACAGGGTCAAATTCAATGCAATGAATTAGTTATTATTTATTAAATACATACATGTTAAACTATCAAAGTCTTGTGTGTGCCATTCAGCGTCTACTGCACAGAACATTGCACTCATTGTCCGACAGGAAAACTTGGTTTACTCTGTTTGTTGACCTGACAGACCTCCAGACAGTAGAGAGCCGACAGTGAATCGCTGTCTTCAGTGTAATTAGGTTACTGAAATCAACATACACAACATTCTAACTGCAATATAGTGTTTCCTGTATCATTGTATCTATATGTATATAAAAACAATTGTTACTACTTGTTTACATTTTAGTTTTATGTATTTTGTTGATATGAGACAATGTGTCTCATTATCATTTGTACTCACTGCTAATTAATGTGGGAAAGCTATCAACTACTTTTGGAAATGGGTGTACTCGGGTACAGGTTAAGCTTCCAGGATCCCGGAAAGAGTGGTTAGGTTAGCTGATCGTCTGTTTGGTCTCCTCGATGGCATGAAAATGTAATTCAATATATTCAATCATCAATCAAAGTCTTGCAAAAAAAAACAATATATATATATATATATATATATGTGTATCTCAGCATTTTTTAAATTTTGGATAATTGAAGTTTCATCGCACCTAATTACTATCAGTTTTAATTAAAACTCAACGTTATACAACAAAGAGTCATCAATACTATCTTACCTAGCCTAGCTTTGTGTTGGCTGCAAAATAGGGCATTCTTTTAGATCTTTGATGGTGTGTTTTTGCCATAGGCAACTCTGTTGATATGTCCACAGTCACTGTTCTGACGCACAACATAAACATATTCGCCAAACCCTTTCTGATTTTTTTCAAGCAATGCTGTCATAAGCAACTGGTACAGTGCTAAGTCTGCATAATTGACAACGTTTTAGGTTTGACAACAAAACTTTCGATCATTTTTTTTCCAACGCGCTTCGTCTATTCTTCATTTGATATTGATACACTGGCTCTGACACATTACAAACAGTCTGATTGCTATATATGTGATCAATATTCCTACCAATCGAAGGAGACTTCGCCGATGTTTTTTCTTTTCATTTGAACAAAAACATCTTCGACGATCGTAAAAATCCATTTTTGTTTACAACCGGAAGTGAGTAATTTTCGTTTATTTTTTTTTATTTTAAAGTTAACGTTAATGACGATAAAATGATAATAAAACCAATGAAACAAATCATGATATGGGTTTTATTGTAATGAAATAAAAATATATCAATACATTATTTATATTATAAGTTTATTCCGATCTATACCGAGATGCTCCGAAATTATTACGGAGGATACCGACATCGCACGAAAGTTAACGAGCCCATTACGGTCCCGCTATCTTAAAAATAACATTATAAACTTTAGGCCAGTACAGTTATATCTATTCTTTCGGCCATTATATTTTCTAACATTATTGTCAATTTAAATATTTCAACTTATTTAAAGCTAATAACGTGATCAAATTCACTTACTTCTAACTTGAAGAACAATTGTTCCCACCAATAAGTTACCATCTACAGTTTTTGTACACGTGTATGTTCCTGCATCTGTGAGTGCTGTCTGTGTAATATGTAGACTTCTGTTATTTGATCTTTATGATACTCTGTCTTTGTTTGGAAGGTTTTGATTAAATTCTGGCCTGTCATTTTGCGTATAGATCATACCATTTGGTGGACCAGTCCAAATCGGGAACGTATATGTGGATTGAATGGGGCAGTCTATTACTTTGGTTGTTCAAACAAGAAAAGTTACCTGCTTCTGTCCAGCCGTATACACCACCATAGAGATAAGGATGTATTTCATTAAATAACCTGGAATATATATCATAGTTGCATCATGTATTTTTGTAATATTTAAATGATCCAGCTTTTAAAGAGAATGTTCAGCAAAATGAATCTCGAAAATATTTAAATACCACGAGCAGTCTTTTACGAGGGAATTTTGAGTTGATTTTAAGTTGATATACATTGATTGACCACATGTGTTATGTGCTGTGATTGTCAGTGATATAATATACAGGGCGTTGAGGCTGTTTGTGAATATTAATATATTGCTAAATTTGAGACAAATAATAGCTTTCATCAATTTTTTTCTAATTTATGTAAAACACCGCTAGTATCCCATCCCCAAGTTGGGTGAGGGGACAACTGCAAACGAAAGAGTGCAAACATTCAATAATTGACGAACAATTGTTCAAAGTGGACAGGTAATATCATAATTCATTTTATTAAAAAGGGGGTTTAACACATGTAAACCTAAATTGTAGTACATGTAGGTCTGTCATTGTTTTATTCAATCTGGCAATATTTTGTTACGGTTGTTTCTACGAGTGAGGTCAGCCTCTTGTATCCTGTAGTGAATGCCACAAAATTCTATAATTGTGTAAGGTATACCATACCCAGTTACATATTTTATTGAATGTGAGTTTCACAATTATTACAACAGTAAATAATCCACAACAGTAAAGTATTTAATGGAAGCAACAGAACAATGTAAGCTAATTTCTGTTGTAAGAACAATGACATTGAAATACTGTTTAGAGAGACCCACCTACATGTACTAACCTACATGCCTGCCTTACTGACTAAATATTTACCTGTCTTACTTGCCTACCTACATTATGTTTGCCTGCCCAACTACCCAGAACCACCTTCACTCCCACCCAACCACCCACAACCCCCGACTCCCCCACATACATACATGCATCATGCATGCATGCATACATACATACATACATACATACATACATACATACATACATACATACATACATACATACATACATACATACACTGATATTCATGCGATCGGTCATGTCGTAGTGTGGTATACTGCGTTATTCTACTGTCCGTTAAAACAACGACATACTTAATAGAATGCAACGTTTGTTTTTGTAAAACTTAATGTTTTGGGAGGAAATTTGCAATGTTTTATTCATATGCACACGTACACATTACGTCAGTTGTACATAATCCGTAGCAGCAAGTCAGCACCGGCAACGGAGGCTACTCGGAAGCCACAATCATACAGAATTGTTTTAGATGATTTTGACTTGCGTGTGATGACAGGCTGTATACAGGCAATGTATATATAGAAGAGGTTGCTACCAACACTTATAAAATTTAAAAAAAAAACACAAATTAAAACAGTACACTCTAATACTATTATGGCAAATTAAATTGAAAAAAAAATCAACATACAGAACAAAACAGAACAGAACATTCTTTTATTTTGGCTTAAGCATTACAAAAGCTTTTCATCATAAATAACATATTCATATACATAATTAAATACAGAAGACACATGCAAAAATGCATATCAATATTACATACAAACATTTTAGAAAATATGGTAGTAATAGTAATAATTTTGGTGGGTTTTTTTTTTTTTGGAATGGGGTTTAACGCCATTTTCAACACATTTCAGGTTATATATGGCATATCCAGTTTTACTGGTGGAGGAAGACCTCAGACTGAGTCAGAATGAGTAGAACCACCGTCCTTCCGCAAGTAACTGGAAACTTCCTCACTTAAAGTTTTTGGAGCGAGCGGGACTCGAACCTACGACCATAGCGGTGAGAGGTAAGTGATCTTGAGACGGCGCCTTAGACCACTCGGCCACGGAGGACCCAAATTTTGGTGGTAATAGTAATTACAGTGAGAGTGAATAACATGGCTGGTTGACTTGTTATTTATAAATGACTAATTATAATATAATCACAAATATTATCTTATTAGCTGTTTGCATTAAGCATCTGTTCTCGCATTTTAAATACGTTGATACAATATGATGCAAGTTTGTTTAAGACAGACTTTTTGATTGACTGCAGAAGATTAATGAATTTGAACATACGGCTCGAACTTGGGACATTTGGGTTGACAGTTCAAACCGTTACCACCACGTTATCAGAACGGACACTAGTACAACACACTTAATATTGATATCTAGTTTATTTTATAGTTTATGTAACAGATAAATCTGCTATCATACTACAAACACCCCTAATACGGAAGGTTCCATCAAAAAATAGAATGACGTAGTTTCAAAATAGCTTATTCGGTTTATAGATCTCTGGGTGCACTTATAAATCTTTAAACTGAATGTAAACATACTTTGCGTTCAATAGACATTGAATTTATTATGCACAACTGTATATTTGTAGTTAACATTAAAGGAAGATATTTAACCGATATATACCTTACGATGGGAAATGGGTAAATACCATTCTCTAAATTTTTGTTTTGGAATATTGAATATATTGAAATAAGTAATACACGCTTATCAAAGAACATTTCTTTTTATAACATGGTCACACAACTTGGCATATTGATGGTGCATATGCAATGCAGCGTGCTAAATAGAACTATGTGTTAGGAAGCATATGAAGCAAGTATCAGTGTGGGTATATGTTACTTGCTTGCGTCATTACTTTGTAAAACTTTTTAAGATTGCTTCGAGTCCCTTTAAGGTAAGAACACTGCGTTGAGTGAGAGTATTTTAAGGCAAAACTATGACTTGCAGATACTTACTGATATGTAAAGGATAAGCTATGTTGCTTGATACAACTATGTCGTGGGAATCCCCGTTCGTTGATTATATATTATATAAAAAAGACGAATGTTTCACATGTTTTACTGGAGAGGGAAGACGAACATATGTAACTCGATCAATTGTTTGCTTTAAAAACAAACAGATCGCACTGCTAAGATGTAAATTATTTAATCTGCTTTCGTGATCATGTAAAGATTGTAGTAAGTTTTAAAAGCTTATAAAAAGCTATGTGAGAGTAACGTTTGGTTCATTTATTATTTACATACTGTATTATATTTTAAGAAAAATATTGATATAAAGTCAGATGGGGTTGGGGAACTAGCAAATGTCCGTTACTCCTGCATGTGGGGATGTGGTGTCCGCCTAATGTATGGGAGAATGATGGTTTGATCTCGGGCTTGTTAATATGAAATAAAACATGAAAATAAAACATGAAAATTTCTCGATATTCGTTGAGCTTTGAAAATAGTTTGAGGATGTTCTGGGCTTGTTTCTGGGTAATGTATACTGAAGGATAAAGAAACGCCGGATTAATTTCCGAGCCACATTATCAAACAATTGTCATCGATATTAACACTCTTAGAAAATGCATGAAAAAAAATTTCATTAATGATTTTTTCAAAGATGATCATTAGTATTGACAAAATCATGGATGAAATACCTTCACATACATATTCGAAAACTGTAAATATCTCTTACAATAGTTTGTTAATGTGGCTCCGAAATTCACCCGCCGTTTCTTTATCCTTTTTGTGACAACCCTTGGAATACTGTTCATAGCAGACACCGTCCGTCGTGAATCAACTGCTATTTTTGTGTTACTGTTACTGCTGTTTATGTTAATTGTTCTACATTACTGTTATGTCTGTTAATGTGCTCCTGTTATAACTGTTTACACTTAGTACTAGTTCTACCCTGAAATCGAGCACAATAAAAGTTAAAAAAGCTATGAGTTTACTTCGCGATCGAGCTACAATAAATAAGTATATAGTTTAAATTAAACTGAAGAATGACGCATTAATATATATATATGACATTAAGTATACGAATCTCAAGTAGGTTCATTTTGTAAGGGAATATGTATGTCTCATTGTCTATACAGCTCATCTCTAAATCTGGCTGACATTTGACCCCATTTACCGGTTATATACATATTTCACCAAACACTGAAGTTACTGTGAGTAAAGTATAATGCCGAACTCTAGTGTTTATTATTGCGGTGTTATGTTTAAGGGATCGACTCAAGATTTGCGATGTAATGTCGCTGAGTGTGAATATCTAATTTTATACTTTTAATTAACTTTGTATATTACAAATACCTGTAGAGTGTACATAATTGAACAGCTACCTGAGACCCATGCAAACAAAATGCTTTTATATTGAAAATACGCTGAATTTAACATAACTTGTTAAAACCAGTTGGTGATGGTCCCGATATCATGATTTACGACAGTATACAATCCATGTAGCTAGTATTTAATAAAAGTACTTCAAGTACTTGAAGGCGGGTAAAAGCTGTAACCGATCTTCAATCTAAACATTAATTAACAACAATTTACCATGTTAAAAGTTGGTTTACTTTAAACTAGTTTTGAAATGTTACACAATTAAAATACCTCATTTTCTATTCAGACCAATACTTCTGTTCCTAATATGGAAAGAGCGTAACTCTCAATTTTAAAACAACCCTTTGTCAGTCATACAATTGTCTTATAAACGAATTAAACTTAGTTCTACATATAGTTTCAGTTATAGTCACTAGATCCATATGTATATGTAGGCAGATTTATCCATATGTATAAACATATATATGTAGGCGGATATATCCATATGTATATACATATAAATGTAGGCGGATATATCCATAATACTATGTATATACATTTAGGTGGAAATATTGATTTTGTCCGTAAACATCAGAAAAATTGATTCGTTGTTCGATGTGATTAATATAAACCGGATTAGTTTTAACCCAAGGAAACATATAACAGTATTTATTCAGAACATGAACCAAGCTATATCGTACAGTTAATATGATTATTTATTCATACATTGTTTTGATAAATGGTACAAGACAGTTCAGTGAGATCAATATTCAAAGTACACCTAACAAAATACGCGATCGTCTACGCCGATAGTTTTTAGAAAGTAGTTATGCTCTATTGTTTTTGTTTCTAATGAAATATGATCAGGACTGACAAATATGTCGATAATGCTAGTGTTACTGTTGTTTTGGCTGATGGCGCTACATTATAACTTTTTCCAATTCTGTTGAGGATGTATTTAAAGTATGCATTATTTTTTGCTGTTGTTGCTGTTTTTTTTGGGGTTTTTTCACTACTGTTGAACGTTATTGCTGTATCTGATTTCATGCTACTCTTGCCATATGGTCGATGCCTCTGAGACGAGTGCTACTGTTGTTATTGTTGTTGTTGTTGTTTTCGTTGAATAATTAATTAATATATATCTACTTTTGTTGTTTTATTTATTGAATATATAATATATTCATATCATTAAATAAAACTTTTTCTTTCAAATAAAAAAAAATATAGCTGCTGAGACCTAATTCGTCGTCTGAATTTTATAAATTTCCATTCCTTTTTTTTTAGATTTGTTCATACCTGAAAGAAACATATAACATTAACAATACATATACATATAACAATACATTATAGTACCTCAGCTTGATTTGGTGGGTTCTGTGCCTGAACATATGATATAACTTCTATTAGAATTAAATGTTGAATGAGAAATCGACTTGGATTTAGAAGTAGAAACACATATAGTAAGATTATCCAACGCCGTTTTAGTAGAATAAACAGTGCATGTAGTAGTAAAAATAAAGTAATTCAATTATATTCAAATGCAAAATGACTTGTGTATAGTAAATTATCACAACATATTATTAGTTAGGTAGGACAATACAAACTATCTAATGCATAAAGATATTTTTATTGAACAAACAAACATGAATGTACAGACCAGACAACGGAGTGCACGCCTAGCTACAATGAAAAGCATAGACTCAATATCAAGGCATCTACAAACCCAATATAATGTTTTCCATGACTTATACACTATGGTTTTACATTAATCACATCTGGAATGGACGGACAATTTACATACATGAGCTTTATATGTGTAGGATCAAGTTAAAGGCATATACAAAACGTAATGTATCATACTATTCGGAAAAACGTTTCCATTTCAGAAACTCACGTTTCCTTTTTTAAAACTTCATGTTGTTTTTTGTTTTATTAGAAAAAATATTAGTCTCCAAGTGATCACAGATATGTTGTTTTTACAGAATATATCGAATTAACCTGTGTTTAAGGTAAGCTGTTGGCTGATAAAGATTGAGATAAATAATGGAGATGAATAAGATCAAATAAATAAATACTGTTATAGTAACCACATATCCATTTTTATGTAACTTTATTGTGTTTCAACCTCTCTTTAAATAGTTTATATAATGCCTAGATTATTATCATTTGTTCATTTTTAACGCTTTGCAAATCTCTTAAAATATATCCAAATATGTATGTATTATTTTGATATGTGTTGTTGTCTTCGTCGCAATTGTTGTTGTCTTAGATACTTTTATTATTCAATATATTTTTCTTATATGCATAATAACAAGTAATACCTAACACAAAAGCTGTTCAGTACATAAGTCGCCATTTGTCAAAAAGAGTTTACCCCCACCCCGATTGGCAACACGTATCATACACACATTCGCAAATGACGTTGAGCAATTAGTTTTAAGGATCATAATTGTATTATGCGGTATATAGAAAAGCAATATTCATTGGTATATGTATATAACTTTGTAAAATTATTATTTTGATAACATATATACATGTATAAAATATATTGTTTTACAATGAAACCAACTTAATGCACACAAGATAAAAACATTAGCATCTCATCGCTTATATCATCAACATGAAGGCTGACGGACTGATTATAACCACAATCATGGACATGAATGGTAGCGAGTACTGGACGTACCATACATACAAGCTAAACGTCGTCATCAAGGAAAATAAGACACCAAATCGCGTTGAGCTTTCCAAGCTGAAAGTAAATGAATACACAGCCATCCTAAAAATAGATTTCAACACACTCGCCGATCCGCAGCCCGGCCACACAAATGTTGAGATTGACTGGACAGCCTTCAGTTCACTCTACCCTACCTTACAAGAAATCCTCGGTCGCATCACAAAAAAGTACCAGGATTGGTAAACTGATTACATAACATACTCTCAGAAAAAAATGGCTTCACCTCCTTCAGCAACAGGATACCAACTAAATCTTAAAAAGCATACTGACACGCATCCACAATACCGTCTAGATAAGACATCTGGCTCCGAAATTAATCTGTGGTGATCCAGACCTCAGTAATATGGCACATCACCACTCCTGAGTGCTGATAAATCTACCTTGATCCCGGAGCATGCCAATATCTTTGATATATGGGCTGGACATTTCAACTCAATTCTCAACTCATTGGGACCATAGCTTGCATCCTTTACGCATGGACAAATGAAGCTCTTGACAAGACAGCTCTTGTTTGGCAAAATGTAAAACCATATATGCAATTTGAGTAGCTTTCTGACAGGTAAAACATGAGTGTGATTTTGGTCTTCAAACCAGATATGTGATACCCACCTTTCAGTTGCTCATCTCATTTACAAACGGCAGATCAATATTTTACGGGCACTTCCTGTTGATATGTCCAGCACATGTGTCAACTAGCACGGTACACTATCAGCCGAATGCACACTTTCTACACCATTTGTGTTGCTGCTATTCGACGGCCAGATTTAGGATCACCATGCATCGTATCAATTCCATGTTTATGTTTATCCTCCAAAACATGCATATAAGAGAATACATTCTCTCCAAGCGAGGCACAATTCATTATAAATGTCATTTGCACACACGTCAAGGAGACAACGGGTCTTAGTATAGGTTCTTATTGCACCTGTCGTTATTGTGTCAGTGTATGGGTTGTATATGGTTATACACGTTTACACCAGATAGATATATTTGTTGTGCATCCAATAATACCAACAAACAACTCGTGTGAGTTCCAGAACACATTTTATCATAGTCTTGACAACATGAAGTCGTATACACTTCAGTCAAATATAGTTGAGACAAGAGCTGCTGTTTACATATGCGAAGCTATATCAGTGCGCGTTGCACAAGCAGAGTACGTGAATCGTAAATTTTATATTTATGCGATGAATAGCAAGAAAATCAAACATAAGTTCACTTTTCCGAGCCCCATATACAGAATGGCAGCAAAATATAATCAACAAAGTCAGACGAACGTCTTGCATCGCCAACAGAAGTGTGATGTGTATACAATCTACTTTTTGTTTTGAAATGTGAGATAAATATAAAATGCGCCTATGTTTTCTATACAGCTATACTTTTGTACGTTTATAGATGGTAGATTGATAGAATCAGGTTTAACGCCATTTTTCAACACATTTCAGGGAAATCCCAGTATTTTGTATGTTCATCATAAATGACGCAGGTTTCACATGTATCATTGTTTCAAACACTGGCTCGTTTTACGTGTATTCGTGTCATTGTTTACTTTTCATATAAAATGCCACATTGATATTTAAACAAGTCACCTTTAAGATATTTAATGTGATATTTTTGAGCATGTGATAATACAGTTTTAAAACGTTATATAGCTAACTGAGAGTTATGTTTTACCAATTTTTATAACTAACTGCATTGCATCAATGTATTTTTTAACGCACAGATGATCTAGCAGTATTGTATCCGCATCACAAAGAGTGATGTTAGTTGGGTCCTAAGCTGGTTCCTAAAATACATAAAATAAGAATGAAATGAAACGTTCTCGATATTTGTTCAATATTTGAGAATAGTTGGAGGATTTCTGTTTGGTTTATGTATCATACCAAGTGTATTCGTTTTTCATTTTTTCTGACACTTGAAGTACTGTTCAAAGCAGATTACGTCCGTCCTGATAAAAAATGAATATGATTTACATAACACATCAATTCTAAGCGATGCAACAATCAAAACATAGCCAATGTGCACATTTAGTTTTTTAACGTCTTTGTGTTTCTTTTTTGAAGTAGCTGTTCTTCTGGTGATTGTAATAGCTACACTTTTGTGAACGTTATTGATGTCACCGCTCTAACTACTACTTCTTGTAATGGTTCGTTTGCTATTTCTGGTTATGCATATACAGATGATGTTATGCCTAATTCACAATTGGCCTGCGATGGTTCGACGGAGTTCGTATCCAGCCCGTATCCCACTTTCCGAGCAGCCTACGTGCGTGAGATTTTCGTACGGATCTTGGGCGTTGCGGCCTCTATGATTTTGTTCAGCGATAAGTTATACAAATTAAAAAAAATTATATCGTAAGCCCGTAGCCCGTAGACATGTCGTACGTAGCATTGCACAATCCCCGCACGGGCATCACGCGGAGGCCACACGTTGATCGTGCAGAAAACAGAAGATTTTAGGAGAACATTGGGGAGGGGAAAACTCATACGTAGATTGTAGGCTCTAGTGACAATCGCATGGTCTCGCACTATTTCCGCGCAGCTCTGCATGGAAGCCGCACGGGCTCCGTACGATTTGCGTGCGGAGGCTGCGGAGGCTGCGGAGACTGCATGGCAACTGCACTGAAATTGCACGATTTTCGTACAATCTCCGCACAGCCTCTGTACGGCTTTGCCCCGGCCTGCCCCCGAGGGCCCGTACGAGAAATCTTTCGATGCTCGTACACAATGTGAACATAGACGCCGTAGCCCGTCGCCACCAACGATACCTCAAAAATCGTACTGAAAATCGTAGACCCATTTATCTCACGGCGCCCGAGGCAAATGTGAACCAGGCATAACTGATTGTACGAATGTTTCTATTTGGGATATTTATAAATAATACAACTGCTGTTTCTATTTCTGTTTATGTGTTTCAGTTGAAGATGTCTTTATGGTAATTGGTGGCGTTCCTACATGATGTTTTGACATCTGGCGTAAAGTATTAATACTCTCTGTACTCGGTGTACTATGTGTTACTGTTTCTGTTGAAGTTCTGCCGTTACTTCTGTTTATGAGTTTCTGATTATGTGTTACTGTTATTGTTGCTTCTATTGAGGATGTATGTAAACGATGCACTATATGTTGCAAATGTATATAACTGGTACTGCTGTTTCTGCTGGTGGTGTTACCATACATATTTTTTATGAAGTGTTACTATGTTACCTTATTGTTGTTTGTGGTTAATGGTGCTATTTTTACTACAAATATTACTTCGGTTGGTATATTACTGTTGTTGCTGTTGATGATGTACGGTTTATCTCTTTAATTCGATGGTTTTATTATTACCACTGTTTATGCTTATTTGCTACTTATGTCTTCGTGTCTGTTTAAGATTCTGATGAATAATGTAACAGTTGTGTGTGGTTCTGTGTAAAGTTCTAACGATAAAACTAATTTCAAGACTCGTTATATTTCTGATTATGTTATGTCAGTTTATGTTTGTGTAAAGGGGAGCTTGCGTAACGTTGTGTTTGCATTGTTACTTCCAAGAAGGATAAATCCAAAGTTATTGTGTACGGATTATCATTATAATGATTTGCTCCATTTAAAGGTCCTTATAATATCTATTGTATATTTCTATTTCACCAGTAACTTCCTTATTGTCTTAGTAAAGGAGTCAATAAAACTAACAGACCACACCACAGTGATGACACGGTGCATTTATCTCGTATATTTCATTAATAACACGAGAAAGTGCCCGGTGTGTCTATATATACTGATACATTGCATTTTATCGTGGCTGTGAATTAAAGTGGAGTTGAATAAACGGACAAAACTGTAAGTCTTTTTTTTTTTTTTTTATCATCACATTGGCTAGGAGCTCGTTGCATACACAATATAAATTAATCATGATAAAAAAACAGAAAAACACATATGAACAGATGATCATTTGTGAAATTGCTTATATATGAAGAGTAATTAAATGGAAAAAAATGTCTCAACCAACGTATACATTCAACAGGAATCTTCAAAACCCATATCTGGAAAGAATAACATACAACACGCTTGTTGAAACACACGTATTCACTCTGGTATGGAGATGTGTATTATATGTATTTGGTGTTTTTAGTTTCACGAGTTCTTGGTGAAAAATCTTAAAACCTTCACAATAATTTATATTTCTTTTCCACTACAAACACTTTATATTGTTCATAGTTTGATGCCACATTCTATCATTTTATATTCAAATGTCAAGGGTCAGTGTATATCATAATCAGTAGTTTTTCATTTAAGTATAACACTATTACCAAATATTTATTTTCACATCAGTTTCATATCTCTCGAGATAACTTCAATATTCAATGCATAATATAGTATAAGGTCTCACATTAGTTACTAGTTATTTATCAATAGGTTAGGTTCAATACATGATTTTAAAAAAGTTTGTTTTTTCGTCTGGTGCATATTTCTTAAGGAGTTTTTGTATGATTGGAATTCAGAATGATCGGTAGGATATTAGTTTTCAGAATTATACCGGATTTCCTTTTATATGCATGTATACAATATCTCTCTTATGCTGGAATGCAAATACAAGCATTCCAATAATTCTTGAAAATCCCAATTTGTATGTGATATGTTATGTGCACCGTTTTCGTTGTCTGATGTATATCTTTGAATTATACTGCATTGGTTGCCACCACTACTTACTTTGTGAACTATGCAATTAGGTAAATTATAACATATACAACCTATATGCGTACAAAGCAAAAATGAGGAAGCCGTAGAAGAAGAATATTACATAACGTTTTATTTCAAAACTTAATAAACGACAATCTCATCTAAATGTACTGTTATCATACTGACAGTGTACTAAATACTAGTTGTTTAAAACATATTGCGTTGTAGGAAGAAGCTTTAACTGAAAGAATTAAATAAATGAATTGGTATAATGTTACAAGATGGAGCTATTTTAAATATAATCAGTAAATGCAAACATTATACTCACAAATCGGGAAGTGTTTCACAGTTGTGTCCTGATATCCAAATGATTCAGTGGAGAATCCCGATCTACAGTTCAAGTTTTCTCTATTATCAGTTCTACGTAAAGTCATGGCATAAGTTTGTATTACAGTGAAAGTTCCATCATCCTTTGTATCTGCATTGCTGGTACAAGTCACAGGAGTTCCTGTTGTTGTGTCCGTGTAGAGACAGTATACCCTTGGTAACCTTCTCTCAACGTACATACTAATGTCACTGGCTTATCTTCACAATCAGTTTGTTGTCAATGATTTCTCCAACGTTTGTGGATAAGACAGGAGACGAATTGGCTCTAAAAACACATAAATATGAGGAAAAATATACACGTCAAGAAGAATAAAATTGATCTTTTATGTTCTTATAGATTTCATATTACGAAAAATTACTATAGACACGTCGGTGAAAAAACGTAAACTACATGTTTTACATTTTAACTATATTTTCATTTTCTTCTGATATTCGAACATTATTTGCTTATTTCTCAATATGGAAAAAAATGTATGTATGGCAAAGATTTGTCTTTAACTTTTCAGATTAAATCGTGTCCGATAAAATGTTACACTTCGAAATTTTGCATGTTTAAGAAAGTTATTCAAATTGCCTGGCGTTTTTATTTTATTTTTTCAGTTTCAAGAGATTGTTATAATATCATTTTTCTTAGCGTTCTTAAACGGCTATTTGATATTATTTGAAAGAAAAATATCAAAACTGCGACTATTTAATGATCTCCAATAAATTTCACGGTGACTGCGGCTATTTCGTTGCAATGTGCGTGTAAAAAAATAACATTATAAACTTTATGATGGTTTATATGTCTCAGGCAGACAATATTTAGAACAGCCAGTAAAATAATATAGATCCGGTCGGTCATTGTATTTTCTAAAGTTGATGTCTTGAGTGAATATTTCAATTAGTGTAATCAATATATTAAACTCACTTACGTTTTACTTGGAGAACAACAGTACTCTTCCCTGCAGTAAGTTACTATCTACAACTTTTGCCTACGTGTATTTTCCTGCGTCTGTGAGTGCTGTCTGTGTAATCCGAGACTTTTGTTTTTAGCCTGTCTTTGTTTGGAAGGTCTGGATTAAAGTCTGGTTGACCATTTGGTGTATAAACCATACCATCTGGTTGACCACTTCATATCGGGAACGTCAATGTTGACTGAATGGGACAGTATATCACTTCCACCAAGAGAAGTAAACTGGTGTTGTTCAGTCGTATACACCACCATATAGATGAGGATGTATTGAAACAAATAACCTGAAAATATACGAAAGTTGCATCATGGAAGTCATTTTAATAAATACACGAGCTAGATTTTTAAAGAGTGTGTTCAGTAAAATGAATCTCAAAATTATGTAACTTCACCTTGAGTCCGTTTGTAAGGGCCTTTATAACACCTCAAGTTGATACGCATTGAGAGTCGATCTGTTTTAGGGGTTGTGTGACACCTTCAGTGATGCCATTCAAGCCAAATACTCAATTTCATTTATTAACTTTACATGCTTTCCATTTAATGCAAAACGCCGCTATTCTCTATTCGCCGCTATTTACCAGTATATACCATGAACAGAAGAGTGCAAGCATTCAATATCAGAAAATATTTTGTTCAAAATATCAAGTGAAAATATAATGGAATGATTTTTTTT
Source organism: Panopea generosa (assembly GCA_029582155.1). NCBI lineage: Eukaryota > Metazoa > Mollusca > Bivalvia > Adapedonta > Hiatellidae > Panopea > Panopea generosa. Next base: position 46,095,552 of record CM055894.1, read on the forward strand.
TTATAAAAACGGGTTTATATAATATTAAAAGTGTAGTACGCCTGTCCAAGTAGGGAATGTATATTTGCTTTAATCTGCGATCGGATATTCTGTTACTGTAGTTGTTACCACGAGGGAGGTCAACTGCTTATAGTTCCATACTTTATAGTATTTCAGTGTCATTGTTCTTACAACAGAAATTGATTTTTCTTGCACATCGGTAAAATTATTTTAAATGGAAACAAGGAGGATACAGTGGCAGTCAATTCCAGTTGTAAGGACAACGTGAAACACAATATAAAGAGAACGAATGTTTAATATTTAATAGTAATGTCATACACTCTTTATTTGTTTTAACCATGCTCAGATCTGCCTACCTATCTACCTACCTACCTTTCTACCTACCTATCTACATACCTACCTTTCTACCTATCTACTTACAATGTATAGCTGCTGCAGGTAAATGTTTTATTTTATATACGTACATGTGTATATATATATTAAGTGTGCATACCTTTCAAAAGTACAGCATGAACGAAAACTATACGCCGCATATTTGATTTTGAGAAATTGAACTTTTTGTATATTTCGATATTAAATGTAATTTAATTATTTAAATATTAATGTAGTTTCCAGTCGTTATATGCTTTAAATAAATGTGAACATACAACGATAGATATTATTTCAGTATATTCATCACTTTTATACTCGTACAACCTCATGTTTTGTTTATAAACACAACTTGTGATGAATGAATTTAACTTTACATGGGTTAAATTGAGTACCAATAAGGTAAGCATATTATGTCTCACATACCAATCAACTTTACACTGTTCTACATATAGAAAAGGCAAGTCTGGATCACTGAACACATTACCAATGATTCTTAAAATGTCATGTTTCCATAAATAGTCATCTGTCGCTCCAAAAATTCTGGAAAAAAACATGGGGTTGACCAGATTGCTTTTTCACAATTTTGCTGGTTTGATGACACCCCTTCATTTTGACAATTCTGTTCCATTCTTGCAGTGTATCACTACGCATCTTAAAACTGTTATATCTTCATGCAACGGCATCCTGTCTCAGCCAAATTTGGCACAACTCATTACAACATTCTAATCTTCTCATCTGTATAAAAGTACATTGTCATTTTGAACGTTTTACAAAATATAATATGACCAACCAATTTACACAGCTCTAATATTTCGAACGTAATAATCTTGCTTCCGTCAGCTACCGTCATGTAGAGAGGTAATCGGTAAGTGAGATCTATACGATGGAAATATCCTCATCAATATGAATATAAGTCATTCTGAAGTTGTTTCGTTATGTTTTATACTGAAAGCTTGAATTTTATACTTTATTTGAATTTATAAAAACATATTGGATCATAAAACATCATTATTACTTACAAAATAGATTGATTGTTTGAATATTTAGCGTTATTTTTATGCCATCGAGGGCTAACAGACGATCAATTAACCTAACCACTGTTTCCTATGATCCTGAAAGGTTAACCAGTACTCGATCACACCACAACTCCGCAAGTAAATATAACTTTCCCACTTGAATCAGCGGTGAGGTACGAATAATAATGAGAGACAATGTCGTATATCAATCACAACGGAGACTGTTGCCGAGCGGGGATTCGAACTCACGACCCATTTATTGATAGTCAGAAGCGTAACCGACTGAGCTAATCGGGTCCGGCTCTTACAAAGTATAATTTAAGGGATGACTGCATTGGTGTTTATATCATCAATGTTTTACTTTTTTTAACTGTTCTGTAAAAGTTATACATGTTTCTAAAAATTAATATGAATGTCAAACTATTTATTCTCTTGTCTTTTTTACAAATTACGATGATATTATGCAAAATTAGACTGGTGTTCGTATCCCTTTTTAAAACTTTTTTACGTCCTTATTTACTAAAATAAATATTAGTTTGAATTGAATTTAATGTTGCAACATGTACAGCTAAAGCAGGGTTTCAAAGAAATATTCTACAAAAAATGAACCATTCCTATTTCTTAATATGCCTCATGGAAAAATCAAGTAACTACACTAAAATTTGTATGTAACGTTTGACTTTTGCTATAATCCATCCAACCATTTATCCATCTATCAATCCATCCAACACTCAATCAATTAATCAATCAATCAATCAAACAATATTTAGCCATGCATAAGATGAGCTATACTTGGTAAAATTTACGAATAGTAATTAAATACACCTCACATAGTGCTGCAACACATGAAACAGACAGACATACATAAACAAACACACATCAAGCAGACGGATGGCCGAACAGACGGGGTCATACTTTTACTGTTGGAAGTGATTTTCCGACATCAAATAATGGCCGGGGGGTTATTATTCTACGGGAGTCAAACATTTACGTTACACCGGAGTCGTTCTAATAGCAGACAATATTGTCCATGTTTAGATACTGAACCATATTAGAGGACCGGTACTTCAGATACGTAAAAGTTTGCGGCGACATGGATTGTCAGCGTAAAATTATCAATGCGTATATCTTTATCACTACGTAATGTGACAAGTAAACATACATTTGAATTAAATGTGGAAAGGACTACTGTATATTTGTATAACAATAACAGAATGACTTAGAAATGTTTAACTTGGGTTAAAGTCTTGTTAATAAAAATCTTAAATGGTGCTCAGAAAAGAATACACTGTAAAACATTAGTTGCAAGTTGAAAAGTTTCAGGCTAGCTTACTGAAGATTTCATAAATAGTTTGACATTTGAAGAAGTAATTAAATAGATTTACGTTGCCGAGTTGCTGTACGGTTTGTAAATTTAAATGTTTTACCATCAGTTTTTTAGTGATTATTCGATTCAAGTTTTTATGTCCTTATTTTGTCTAATTTAATAAATAATTGTTTCATTTCTAAGCCTCAGAAAGACGGGTTAGTAATATAACAAATTGCAACGTTTCATCTTTCGGTAGGCAGGACGTTAACGTTTGTGTTATCGTTTTATTGTAGAACTTACCGAAATCTGATCAGTTGCTTTAATTTAAACTAGTTAATGTCACATGCAGGAGTAATGGACCATGGATATATCACACCCCAATCCCATTTTTTTAATTTTTCTATGTTTAATCCATCCAAAATAGAGGACAATGAAATCGCATTTAAAAAGGATCATAACTATCGCTTCGTAATACATTATCGTTGATGTAACTCATTGTATATCAATGATAGAACATGAATTTTTCTCGAATTCACATAATGAAATGGTTGTCAAGGAGACTTTATTTTCCTGTACAAGTAAATATGTTTTTTATTGAAGTTAAAATCAACAGTTACATATATGCTAACATGCTAATATAAATGAAGTTATAAATTATGTATGTTTAAAGGTTATATGCGCTCGGTGGTCTGTAAACATGTCAAAAGGAGAATGTTTGCAATTCACACAAATGTCTCCCCAAACTGTTATTTTTCTACCGTACCGTTATTCCTTCGTTTTTAATGTATGTATCTTTATAGTAGAAAGCTCAAACCCTTCCAAAACTGGTAGAACTGGTATTTAGAATATGCAATTAACTATTAATATGTATTGCTTCGGAACACCACACATGGCCGTGGCAGAGTGTCAAACTAATAGATCACACGTGTCCCCAAAATGTTAGCATTCACACGATATGCGGGTGTATATGTTATACAAAGCAAAAGCGGAAGTATTGAATGTAATATGTATAGTGTGATAAAGAGATTTGTACTACTTCAGTGTGAAGTGCACATACTTATACAAGTTGAACGTCTGTGTTAAATAAGCAAATAGTTGTGAAATAAAGATAAATACTCTCGACATTCAACTATAAATGTGTATACACGCAGGATTAATTGCACTTTTATTATAATAGGTGGCGATTTATTCTATGTGGTATGGCAGTCTTCATTAAAGAAGTTATTCTGACAGGTCAGTTGTGTTGTATTTGTATTCTATATATGGCTATGTTTAACAATTTTGTTGTGAAAAACGCTTATTATGTGTGAATAGGTGATGTATGTGCGTGTGTACGCATATGTGACATAAATGTGTATCAACATCAAGTAATAACATATTGCGAGCACGATTACGTAATTGGCATATTATATTGTATTGGGATACTACGTGTTGTTTCAAGAACTATTTGAAAGCATATCATAGTAAAATAAATATAGTGGGGCAATGTGATGCAGTATATTGAGAGAATTGTGCCTTTTTTGAGAAAAAGCACCAAACTTTATACAAACACAGTACATGGTTAACTCATTATTTTGACACCAAGACCCACTTTCAAAATGGCGGAAAATCCAAGATGGACGCCAAAATGCCGCCAAATGTTACAAATTTCACGTTTGTCCTTATATTTACAATATGTTATCAACTCCAAGTGGTAAAGCTGTTACAGGCAATTTTTACAATAACTGCCAGTAAGGGTTTAGGAGATATTTATCTGTTACATGACAACGCGGCTGTCCACAATATCAACATTGTCAAAAACTGTTTGAAAGAAGAAAAATCTGTTGAGGTTCCCCATCCACCATATTTTCCAGATTTGAGGTCTTGTGGCTTTTGTCTCTTCACGTTTAACACCAAATGCGCCCCTGCGTTTATATATTAGGATTTGAGAGTGCAAAAGTGTGTTAAAGCTCGGGAAGACTTCTTTGAAGGGCTGAAGTAAAAAAAATTTGCTAAAATATATGCATGAAGAAATAAACTGTATAAGTCTTGTCTTAAAATTTTCTCGTACACCTCGTGCATATCCTTAGACGACCTTACGCTACCTACATACAGAGATATTGTCTCCAGAATAAAGATGTAGTAAGAGAAAGATAAATCCTCTGTAAATGTTTATTTTGTTTTAAGTACATGTATCCCTGTGTTCTTATGTATGTTTTTTCAATTACCCCATAAAATTGTTTGATTTTATAAATAGCGAAAAGTAAACATTTTTAGACTTTAATTTTAATGTATTAATATTTGATATAGTTTTATTAAGAAGCATTTGATGCATACTAAACAAAATAAACTTTATATGTGATCAAGATATATTAACCAAATTGTGGACAATTATAGCCAGTTGCTGATGAAAGAAATATCAATTTATTTTATCAACCCAAAAGTCTTCTATAACACGCAACATTCTTCCGCTTTTAACGAAAAATGATAAAGATACAGTTCGACGATAAAAGTACTGACTATTTGTATATGCTAAAACTAATATATGTTGTTTGATAAGTGAGCGGCCATTTTGGACTTTCTTAGGCAGAACCATGATTCGAGACCATCAATCTCCATTTCCTTGCATCTCGGATGTTTTTCTAGTTATTTTCAAGTTTTATCTTGACGTATTGTGCCAACATACACCATATGGAATTGCATCGTCCAAAAAATAACATGAAATTATTATCTTCAAAATGTATCCTCTACTACAACCTCTTTTAACCTTAAATGTGTAACCTTTTTTTTGCAACAACTTGGTCATCTGGTCAATGGTCAGTGATTGATATATTGTCATTCGACAGTTGAAAAGTACCGTTTGGTCAATAAAAACAGCCAAACACCTACATGTATTACTGTATGCAAAAATAAAGTTATGATGGATAAGGTAACTACACTTGTTTTAAATGAAACAAAAACAACATGATAGGTTTAATTGTATTATTAAACTAATAACCTTCCGAATTAGACATTCATAATGAAACATAAATCACACATGAAAATATTTCAGTTTTCAGTGTGAATTATTTTTTTTATAATTTATATTTCAGAATACATGTTATGACTAAAATAAAAAATCGAATTGTTTTTAAGATGGAATATCTTTACAGCACTCTGTTCTAAAAAAAGAAGACATTTTAATTAACAACGTTTTGTGCTAAAAAAATATATATCTGGTGCAAATAAATTTATGTATATACATGTAACAAAATAGCTTTTTTTATCGCTTATATAAATATTTATGAGATTGTTCAATTGAAAAAATAGCATTACTTTCTATACAAACTTCTTTCATATAACATATAGTTATAATTGCAGCATAATTGATTATTTAATAAATAAATGTATACGAGGGTTGAGCCAGAATTAACGGGGAAATGAATATTACTTATCAATACACCTGGTATATATATATAAAATTTCATTATTTATAGAGCAATATTTCTGGAGCGTATTTGCATAGTTTTATGATCATATATAATTTGGTAAATGAATTATCGATGACCTGTGTCGTCAATAGGCGGGACTACGTAAATTGTGTAAGAGTTAATGTTATTGTTACTCTGTACTGTAATCCCATGTCTATCACTCAGTTACGACAGAATATCATTGCAAAGAATGTCCAGTTTCTCAGAATAATCTTCATTGTTATTGATAAATGTCTGCTCTCGTGATACTCAGTTCAACCTTGATTCAATGTGGAAAATATTTTTTTCACTGTCAAACGCTTGTACATATCAATCAGTTTTTTTACACGTTTAAAGTTCTTATCTGTCGGCGATGTTCTCTACCTCACTAGCAGTCGTTAAATCATCCGCAAATCTGCAATACAGGCGTTAATCGTTAATACATTTTCAATCTCATTTACAACATTATATTTACTTGTTTTCTTTAGCAAATGCCTTATTGATTACATTCACTAATTTATAATCTTTGCGATAGTTAATAAGGAAATTATAAGCATTTGAAGTTGCATGTTGTTAACAAGAAATGTGAAATGTGCACAGCTTATACGAACTTAGAGTTCCGTTAGCAACCATATTTTCGTTCAATCATTTGCAATGTTTCCGATAGTTTGGTCGAGTAACTCCAAGATATATATCTACTACTGATCATAATTTCAATGAAATATTCCTTATAAAATAAAGTTGTTTTTATTTTCTCGTTAATTCTGGTTCAATCATCGTTTACAATTTTTGTGCAATAGAAAATTATAACGATTGTAACACTGATTAAGATATTAATACCTCAAATAACGTCACTTGTGTAAGTAAAGATATTTTCTAAGATAAGTATTACTACAAATACGTCTATTATTTAAGTAGACATTACATCAACAAAGTTGACATAGTAAACACATGTGTAAATATCCATTTCTGAAAACAAAGTTATTTCGGAATTTGAAAATACGATATAAACTTAACATCTAAACATATTTTAAACGGGAGATACATTCCTAGTGAAAAGGCATTTACAAAAATTCGTCCCAGATGGAGATGCGTGTAGAAGTTGTTCGAATTAGCCAAACCAAGTTTAACATCACCAAATCTCAACAACCCAAACACATGAAGTGCTAAATCAAAGAACATGGGAACAAAAAACAACAAACAAATATTTAAGATATTTAAAATCGTAGTTCATGTCTCATGTCATTTCTTCATATGCTTTTTTCTATGTTTATCAGCGATGTTACTCTCAGCTCAAATGCTGGTCTCCGTTGAATCTACAGCTCAAGTGGCAGTTACAGGATCTTCTGTTACACTGATGTGTGATATACAAGGCATCACCTTACCAAGCTGGAGTAGAGTCAAGAACAATGGTATAACAGTCATTACACAAGATGGCATAGAACAGATAAACCCAGCCATCAGCCGTATCACATACGCAGCTGGACTTCGGAATATTGTTATCAGTGATGTGGTGATAGATGACAGTGCCACTTACACATGTGCTAAAGGAACTCCTCTGATAACACATTCCATACTTCTTGAGGTCAGAAGTAGGTATATTTTAAAGCTTCTAAAATATATTTTCAGACGTTTCATTTCTACGCTGCTGCAGTAATACCGCTCGAAGTTTAACTAAAGCTAATATCATTCTTGCCGGTAAAGAAATATATTTAGTATAATATGTAACATTCATATAAATAGGCTAAATAGCGAAGCCATATTACCATGCCTGTACAGATCGTGCTCGTTGTTAATAAGTGTTTGTAATTAACGTAACGAGTGGCAGGTAAACAATAAGGAGGCTTTTAAAAACGTGACTGGCAAAACATGTTTATTAATGCTGTACATACATGTGGAAGGTTTAATTGATATAATAATAATTTATATATAATTGGTCAGTTTTGTAGTTTTAATTTAGATCTGGAAGCGAGAGAAATGAAACGTGAATAAAGTTGTCGTAAAGAATACAATGAAAAGACGTACATTGCACACGTTGGAACACATAGTCAATAGAATGCACCTCTTTTACATCACAAACGACTTCCGAAGAGAGCTCGTTGGCCTGTACCTGAGATAGTATGACCATGGGTTTGATCCTCCGCCAAGTCAATGTGTATTGTCCTTGAGCAAGACACTTTATCCACATATGCTTAATACTACTACTAACCAGGAAGAATCGAGCGTGATTTGTCTAAATTGTAAGAACTTGTTTCACAATCGATATATGATATATATGAAAATATATTTTTATGAAATACTTTTATTTTTATTTTCAAAAAAAAGTGAATTATTTAATATGCATACAACGACAATGACGAAGATGGTGAGACAAATCCGTATACCACTAAATTATTGTACACTTTGTGTATTACATTCCCATCACAATAAACAGAACATCTGAAACAGAATGACATAGTGTATTTTTTGTATTCCCATTCTACCACTACATCTAGTAATATACAGAGCAGCTATAATATAATGTCATAGTGTATTATTTGTTTTAGCATCTACCACTACATCTGGTAATACACAAAGCATATATAACATAATGGCATAGTGAATTATTTGTACTAGTATTCTACCACTACGTCTGTTAATATACAGAGAATTTATAACATAATGTCATAGTGTATTTGTTTTTTTCTTCACAACCGCCAGTTATATACAGCATAGCTATGACATAATGTTATCGTGTATTATCTTACTATTGGGTAATATATACGGCAGCTATAACAATATTTGCATTACATTTTACGACTATCTCTGGTAATATATAGCGTAGTAGTACGATAATGTAAATTCATAGTGTTTGCAATACGTTTTTGTTACATCATCTAATACTAAAGCCACTTTTGATATACTGTGCAACTTTATCACAATATTATATATTGTTTTACAATAACCAGTTTCTATATACATTGATACTATCACATGTTATAGCGTATTTTTTATATCTAAATTGCATTTCTACTAACGACGCTTTTGACACATATATACAGTCCATCTTAGCATAATAATCGTTATTATTTGTATTATATTTCTATCATAACCGCATTTGATATGCTTCGTACAGCGCAACTATAGCATAATCTAACGTTTTATTGGTATTGCATGTCATGTATATTGCAGCCGCTTTTGACACACAGCGTATCTGTAACTGTTATTTTAAGACAATATTATAGTGTATAATTTGTATCGCAGTTTTACCGCAACCTCCAGTGATATCCAGCACAGTAACAATAAACAACAACAGAGTACTTGGAACACAGGATCAGGGTCTGACATTGACATGTACATCTACTGGAGGTTACCCTGCACCAACAGTTAAGTGGTACCGGGGAAATACCGGTGGTTCACCGTTAACTGAGATCAGTTCCGGTACTCTACAGCCAGACAATACAACGACAGTGGCTCTAAATTATGCGTTTATACCACGTAGATCTGATGATAAGATCAACTATACATGCAGGTCGGAGTTCAACACAAATCCGAAATCTCCCAGTGAAAAAAGTGTCTTGATGTTCCTCAACTGTAAGTAATTAAAAGGATCGAATGGTATTATCATATTATTAATAATGTTCAGGATAGCTAATAAGTTTGTCAATAATGCAAAGACAGAAACACCAGTTAGTCTAAATGGACCATTGATATATGTGTACATACATTCGATATGATACGAAATATGCTAAAATTTACAAGGGCCCGGTCTTTTAAACCACTTTCAGTGCGTAAGACTGTCTATCATTTCCTCTTTAGAAAATTATAAACATTTTTCGTCGATATCTGAGTTATTTTTTTTAAATAATTCTATATATTATAAATTGTATTTAAAAGGGTGTTTAAGTCATATTATTTGGATTAGATTCTAGGTTATACCCAGGAAGACTTTGAGCGTGATTGATCTAAGTTGTAAAAACTAGTTTCACAGTCGAAATAAAATGTTTTTTGTAATGGAGTTAATGGTCAATGCTACATGTAATGATTTACACATCAAATAGTTCTACTTTGACAATTTCACAAAATAATAAATATCATGATTACACGATGGAATATCCAGAAATTCGAAAATATTTGCTTATGATAACTCTGGTGCGGAGCGATAGTGTAGTGGATTAGGTGTTGCCCGCTCAAGCCCACATAGTTTGTGGGTTCGAACCCCAATTTCGACCAGATGCCTCAACACGAAGTACTGGTTCTACACAGAAAGCAAACCCGAGAGCGATTTGGATACTTTGAGTTTGCTTCGCAATGGAGCTAAAATGAATAGGATAAACTAACTCTGCAGCATGTTTTTGTATTATTATAAAAATACACACAAACATATTCATATTGATACTATCTATACTATAAATGGTGACGCTCTGTGCAAGGTATGTGAATCCAGGATGGGGCAGTACCTTAGTGATAAACGGCGTCAACGTTAAATTTACTTTTGTTCATATTATCTTTAAACATCCGCCACGGCAACCAATGCACTTTTCGTGCATATAAACCTACTGATTGCATGCATCTTGATAACATTGTTTATCGGAACGAGACTTCCCACTATATATGGCAGTAATTGTGAAAATTATTATTATATTAATGACAACAAAATATATTGATCAAAAACAGTTTGTCATATAACACAGATTAAAGTATTATTGTGCTACGAAAATATAGTAGAAGCATGGTTTCCGTATTTTGGTCAAACTATGGACATGTTTGTGGCTTCGAGAGAGAGAGAGAGAGAGAGAGAGAGAGAGAGAGAGAGAGAGAGAATTCTGATATTGCAAGTGTGTCATAATTATTTAATGTGTTTGAGTACCGATTGCTAATAAAACACTTTATTCTTCAAAATAAAGGTTGAGCTTTTGATTATTTATTTTAACTTCGAGTGTGAAACAAGTTATTACAACTTTGGCAAATCACGCTTGAAGTGTCCCTGGGTAGAACCAGTACTAAGCATATGCGGATAAAGTGTCTTGCTCAAGTACACCACATATAGCTGTAGCCGGGGATCAAACCCATGTTTCTCCGATATTTGATCCGATTCTCTAACACTGTACCATGCACTCCACACTTAGATCACAGGCAAAACCATAAAATCCCAATAACTGAAAACATATGTCTAGCTATTGTGTTTTTACAAAGAATAAATTCAGCTGGTGCATTTTTGCCATGAAAAGTTTTAACATATATTTCAGTAAAGCCTCGTGTAACAAGTGTTACACAAACCAGTATACCTCATGAAAACCAAAACAGACAATTTGGACAATGTGAGACAACAGGTTTCCGGCCATCAACAAGCATTAGTGTTGCATGGATATATAATGGTGCCACAACTCCATACACTGGTCATCCAGCAGTTAATGCTGATGAAACATATAGTTTAACAGCAGAGTTTCAGAGGGCAGTCACCAGACAAGACAATGGGAAGGCCCTTACATGTAGCGTGAAACACGATACCTTATCTACACCTCTTACAAAGTCGGTTAACGTTAATGTTTATTGTAAGTAACGTTACTAAGTTTGCTACGTTTACTAAGAACTATATTGTGATCTGCAATTACTTTTAATATCACAACTATATTTAGCTGCTCTAGCATATACTACGTTATTCTGTATGATGATAATGTTTCTTTAAACAATATCAGTATATGTGAATCAGTAGGCTAAGGGCTGGCGAGCTTGTGTACCATATTCTAGAGTCATGGTGCGATAAGTTTCCTTCTTGCAGTAGACACCACATACTCTTAAAATTATCTTTTGTATTTGTAACTTAATCTAAAACAAATACATAATGATGATATTGTGACGTCGATCGTTTGATTTATTCGGGCCTGGGGCCAGATTGGTTGTGATGTACCGAGAGGTCACTTTCCAATTTGTACAGGGTTTCTAAGAATGGAGAAATTTTTCTTCGCAAGTTTTTAATGACAAAGTTGTTTACTGTCCAGGTTCTTAGCCCGATCGGAATCATTTAAACATATCATTTGTGCAACTATACACATCAGACATGACGCACCTATATAGCATTAATCAAGTGTATAATGACCAGTACGGATAATAATAGTATTTATATGGCGTGAAACGTGTCCATTGACTGCCGTACCGATTTACATTTTGATGATCAACAAAAAATAATCCTGGTGTTTTTTCTGTTTACATAAATGATGTATAGCAGTCAGAGTGCAATTTACACATGCGTGATTTTACCTAGTTCAAGAAAATTTAGTGATATCAAAAGCATGCTATTTAATTGGTAAATATCGGTACGGCTTAATTCGATGTTAAAGTTTGACAATATATTATACAATAAAACAATGAACATGTCTTACCTGAGAAATGAGAAATGAATAATTTCCTTTACAAACATTTAATAACAAAGTTGTTCACTCTTCAGGTTCTTAAACCGAATAACCTAAGACCCTTAACAGCTAAACTAATTCATTTCTCTCCAGACAGCCGAGACACTCCAGCCTATTAAAAACACGCAATTACTGCGATAGATAGTGGGGAGTTTAATCGAATCCCTGTTTTGAGGATTAAGCCAAAGTATATAAAAAAATAACATGTTCTAATACATTTGTAATACCTTGGTGGCGGTGTCGTAAGGGCACGCGGATGGTCTTTGACACGCGCCATTCTTACATGTATGTAACTTTACAGGTACTTACTCTGAATGCTCTTAAATTAGCAGTTAAAGTGACGTGTTGTTAATGATAATGTTAATGTGCATAATGCGAATTGGTATTAATTGAGTTTTTGGAGATACAGATAACTACCTAGATACGGTTAATTTCTGTTAAACCGAATGTCCGTATAAAGTTAGGCATTGCTCCAAACAAAAGAAATGTCGATTTATGTAACATACTATAACCAAAACCAATTTCAGCTTAAAATGAATCAGTTTCCCCTAATGTAAATTAATTTTATCAATGTTTCATGGAATAACATTTATTATTGATAATAAAATGATTAATATGCATGGCGTTTGTATAACTTGCTACCAACATTTAGCTTGGTTATAATATGTTATCTAATGAAATAATATAGCAATTTTTTTTTATTAAATTTCGTTTAAGCTTGATGTTGTGATAGTGTTTTACAGTTGCATCCACCAGTGTGAGTATGTCTGGAAACATCGCAGGTTTCGTTGCTGACGGATCACGTACATTGTCACTGATATGTAAAACAACCACATCGAATCCTACATCTACAATAAACTGGAAGCAAGGTCAGTTAAACCTCACTGATAACCGAAGTCCTACAGACAAAAACGGAATGTATGGCGGCAAGATTCGAACCCAGACGCAGGTTGTTACTCTAACACGACACATGGATGGTCACATTATTTCTTGTATTGCATCTAATGTCGTGAACACGCAGTCACCGGTAACCGATCAGACTACGCTTAACCTTACATGTAAGTTTTTTTAAAACTAAAGTTTAACTAAGGATGTTGTTGGTAGATATTAGATACATCCCTTGCAAGTAATGTTAATATGATCCGTACCCAAACTACGCTTATCGTACATGTAAGTTTGGTTTTTAACTAGAGTTCAACTGAGGATGTTGTTGTAAGATATTAAATACATCCCTTGCAAGTAATGTTAACATGAACCCTAGACAAACTACGCTAACCTTACATGTAAGTTTGGTTTTACCTAGGCTTTAATTCGGAATGTTGAACTAGAATATATTCATCCGAAGTAGGTAGTATAGGGAGTATATTGGCAAATTACACATAGCAGCTTCAAATGGAGACTTTCTCTATATCACGATGACTAACTAAATGTCACGGAACCTTCCGATTAATTATCTTTATGTCTGTTCATGTTTTCACAATATAAAACGCTTGTATTAATATTTGCCATGCCATCAAATTTACTTCTGGCGCATTCTGACGCAATCTGAAAATCATTAAAATAAAATTCTAAACAAATGTATAACGTATAGTGTCTCATTTTAAGAAGAATACTGTGTTATGGTAGGTAGATATACTAATTACTACGTACCACAAATCGTACGTTTATTGAGTCTACAGCTCAATTACAAATCAACGGCTCCCGTTGACTTTACATGATGCTGCTACCACGGACTACCTTTTGCCTTTGCGGCACCGGATTAGTACTCTCAAAATAATTAAAGTAGACGTTAAAAAATTAATATTGACATGTTGCATACTGTAAAAGTATAAACTGCCTTCTGTAATAATGCTAACGGATAAATTCAGTTGTGTTTTGTTTCTCAAATATACGTATTGCAATAATGTTTTAAAGCAGATGGTATTTAATTATCAGAATTCTCATAAACCAAAGTAATATCTTCCAAATGAAAACATACCTTGTAAAATAAGAAATCATGTGTACATACTAATGACATTTCAGAAGAACGGATACAACAAACTACAATTTACAATTCACATCAATAATCAATACGGACATTTTAGAGACATTTGAATATATTTTCTTCGTACATATGTTGCGAGACAAGCTATTGTTAGTTGAAGCTAGCCCTAATCATAACCTTGATTACCACCAGTATTGAAGAGTTGATATCTGCTGCCCTACGTATATTATTACATCAAAAGCTATATGGGTTGTATCCAGAGTTATTAATTCTTCTATAGCTTTTCAGTTTACCAATAATTTATTACGTGTTCTAGGTATACTGCGTATGCCGTAACATAAAACTTCGTAACAAAATAGACATCTGTTGACAAGATTGGACTATTTGATTAGAAACATGATAATGATCTGCTCATTTAATATTTTCGTAAATTAAAATGCAAATGAAATTCACGTATTTTAAAAAACAAATACAAAGTTAAACATGTAATACAATTTATATATAATGATACACTTTAAACATGTACATATATCAGATATAATGTGAAAGGTGTATTTGTTAAATAATGACTAACATATTTTGTACAAATATAATTGTCATTGGTAATTAGCTATTTAACTTGACATAGTGCATTGTCGTTGGTAATTAGCTATTTAACTTGACATAGTGCATTGTCGTTGGTAATTAGCTATTTAATTTGACATAGTGCACGTGTCTAAGGTGTAGTTTGAGATATTATTATTTCACTTGAATGGGTCTGCCATATTTGAATCAATAAGTCTGACACCAAGCGTTTCATTACCTTGTTGAACCGCACATTCTTTTTATATTGTAATTCGTTCATTTGAATACAAGTGCATTCAATATATGACAAACTCATGCGTTCTTTAATTTTCTGTTCAGTGTTAGTTTTATTTGATAATGAAAGGTTCCTATTAAAAAACATTTTTTAATGAAGAAAAGCAGAACAAAAAACATTGCAACTGGATAAGACACTCTTTTTTGTCAAATGTATAATGTTATTAAAGGTAATAAAAATCATTGTTCTGTATGATATTACACAATTTGATTTTAGATAATATAGTTGCCTCTGCATTATTCGATGTTTGTATTAATACCACTCAACATAAAATGTAAAACACTCGATGTAAAACTTACAAAAATAACGATTCTTTATTGTGAAACATATCATGCAGTTTTGAAAAAGAGGATTCAAATTATATTATAACACATCTGTAATGGGAATATCACGGTATATAACATAGTACAACATGCATTTACACAACAGTCAAAAGACAAAATCATTTTTTTTTTATTTTAATTATACTCTCTAATTAACATTCCGCCTCGCAATCGTAACAAATGTCATCAAATATTTGTGAAATGTCTCCATTTGGCGTCTTTATTTTCAACTTTTAAAAAAAATTAGGTATAAACTTGTACTATTTTAGTATTGGCACTGTACTAGTTTTAGATTCAGTTGAATATCGAAACATACCTAGAATAAAGCAATTCTATCAATGTATTGTATATGTATTGATACGTTTACATTAAGACCATAAGACAACTAAACAATAACAATAATCAGTATTTAGAAACATTCATTGTTTTGTTATCTTATTTAAATTACATCATGGTTACACGATTACTTTCATTCTCACACTTATATCTCCAGACTTATCATCGTTACCTATTGTCTTCTATGCAGTAATTATATTTTGGAGAAAAACATGTTTTGGAAATATGGAAATATTAGTAACAAGTGCGTTTATTTGATATTCGTTTCTTACCACTTGCTTTAAGAAATTTATTTTGTTACTTCCAAAAATCATCAACACTCTGTATTTCATATTACAATATGTAAACTATGCTGTTTAACATTTTTAATTATCAAAATGTTGTCTAAAATCTGAACTTGATAGCCTTAACGTGTTTTTCGTACATGTATATTGGGTACATATAGACAATCCGATTGTGACAATCTCTACGGAAAGCGAAAAGGAATTCAAAGAAGGTGACACACAGACGACATCTTTACCTTGTTCTGCTGAGAGCAAACCATCCTCCAAATTTACTTGGTATCACAATGGTAATCTAGTAAGCCAGGGTTCCTCGTCTAACAATGTATTCAACTACAACCTTGCACCTGTCAACAGAACTCACTATGGAACATACAAATGTAGAGCAAGTAATGGTATCCCTTCCGATGATGAGGAAGATATCTTAGTCAGAATACTGTGTAAGTTGAAACAACTAAATCATATTATTTCATTAATATGTGTAGTGTTCGTTATCTGTAAACATATAAAAGCATGTAATGGTAGCATATGGTAATGTGGATACTACCCTGTAATTATACATAAATTACCGATTTAATGAACATGACCTTTCTTATTACTATTCTATTGATATTGAGGATATTTATATCTTAACGGGTTGATCATTTTCAAATCATTTATATTATAACATATATCATATCGTGCACAGCACCTAGTAGTATTACATATCCATTATAGAATACTCAAGACTATGAATATTGATTGACTTCAAAGATGGCCTTGTGTCATATCAACACATTTGCTTTTACAGTGAAGACAATTTAATACGTGCCGTGCTTTCATTATTTTGTTATCAGTTTCGATGCAGTAACATTTTTGCAAAATCATTTATGATGTAACTGTTAAATATACTAGATATTTGATATAAATTTATTATAGCTGGATGGTACTATACTATATTCATTGTTGCAGTCAAACCACTTGCAGTAACGATATCAGGCAACAGTAACATCATTGCGAACGGTGTGAACAACCTTGAACTAACATGTACAACTGGTACATCCAACCCCATATCTGATATCACATGGAAGATAAACAATGTTGTGACTATGAGTACTGCTAGTTTATCAGATGTGAGTGGTGTTTATGGCGGTAAAATACGTAGAAGAAAACTTAAGCTGACACCTACACGTGACGATGATGGTCATGTGATATCCTGTTCTGCAAGTAATACTCTAAGTAACGGAAGTCCTGCAACACAAACGATTATTTTGGACCTTAAATGTAGGTTAAGATATAGTATTATATCACGTTGATTATCGTATATAAACTTCCAGCATTATGATTGGATGTTTACAAATTTTGAATATCCGTTAAGTATTAAAAACTAATACATGATTCAGTAAGCAATAATTTATTTTATTATCTTAATTTTTAAAAGCTTTAAAACCATTAAAAACATATAAAATGTATTGCAAAAAATAACAGTAGCTTATTTGGGTAAATAAATAAAGTTTATTAAATCATTTATAATGCTCTCCAAAATAAAAAGAGAAAATCCAAAAGTGTGTTTTACCCCTACAAATCAGCTGAATTGGACTTAAAGTACGAATGAGACCAAAAAAGTGATATATTTTCATGATATACGCTGTTGTAATACATATTTTACAAGAGAAATTTTCTCTTCTAGAAATATTGTTTAAAACTGCACTCGTTTGAAAGAAAGATTCTTTCAAAACCATCAAGTAGAAAGGAAATGTCTGTTCAGTAGTGTATGTTAAAGCAATGCCCTTCCAGAAGAGAAAATTTCTCTTCTGGGAATGTCTCGTTGTAATCGGAGACGTATGCAGAACAAGACCAATATCTTGTTTGCATAAGTAAAGAAGAAATTTCTCGCTGACAAGATGAGAGACGGTTTCTTTTCTACCAGCAATATTTTACAAGAGAAATTTTCTCTTCTAGAAATAATGTTCAAATGCACACGTTTGAAAGAACGCATCTTTCAAAAGTGTCAAGTAGATAAGAAGCATTGTATGCAAAAGCATGGCTCTCCCAGAAGAGAAAATTTCTCTTCTGGATTATCTCGTTGTAATCAAAGTTACAGGACAAGAGAAATATCTCGCTCGCATAAGAAGAGAAGAAATTTCTCGCTAGCAACATAAGAGAAATTTCTTTTCTGCACTGTATTCGATACGTGCGTTGAATACGACCTTTTTCTAGAGAAGAAATTTTCTCGTCCAGAATTATAGAAGTATATTTTCTATCGAAATTATCTTAAGATAAAGATATCGAAAAAAACATCAGTAAAAAAAACCACATTTCCTTCGAGTCTGACAATCATAATTCATATACATGTATAATCAATAATACTTTTCCATCATAAATATGACCATATTATGAACAAAGTAAATTATTTCTGGGACTTGAAATTAAAAATGAAAAGATAATATAAAGACAATTATATTTTTATACTTCTTTAAATATGTACAAAATTAATGATAAAACGATATACAAACATACAATGAAAACATTTTCTGTAAGGAGAACCCATTATCTAAACACGTCAGACTGGATAATTTTTTAAACAGAATATTTATTTCTTATGGGAGAGATTTAAATGTTTAAACCACTTCCAAAACACATACTTACACTTAAAAATTAGCACGAAACACTTGCGATACTGTGATATGTACAACACATTTTTAGAAAAATTTAAAATGCCTTTGATTATATCCATTTATCGGAATAAATATATCTCATATCTTGATAAACTGCAATTAACTCTATTCAAATCATAATGAAGTATCGTAAAAAGTAAGTTTGTTTAAAAAGATACACTTCTTAGATTGTTTACTGCGACAGTTTTAGAATGTTTTCATCTATTTTAGATGTTTTCATTAATGACTGAATAAAGTCTCTTCTGGACTGTATTATTAATCTAATTATCGTATTTAAACTCGTGTCCTTCCTTTTGAAAATGTACGCTAAAATTATACCATACCATAGAAAACACATTTTATTTCAGCGAAAAAAAAAGAAATAAAGATGTTGATTCGATATTAGAGACTTTTTAAAACCAAACACTGATAGTTTTTAAAATAAATTGTAAATGAAAGTTTGTTCTCCAATTCGAGAGTGTTAAACCAACTTCTTAATCACATGCTTAACCTGGCGAATTGGCAGAGGAAAACAATGGAGATACATATTAATTAATACAAAATTAAAAATAAGTATGTTTTGCATCCAAACAAATACTTTATTAATTAGTATTAATATTAATATTTATCGAAGTGTGTCCATAATGTTTATATGCAACCTTTATTAAGAAAAAAATATTACATATACAATGTATATACTTTATACAGCCATGTAGATACATTTTATACCATTAAACACGTACAATATGCGCAGCAGGTGCCGACGTAATCTTAATATCCTGATATCCGGCATCGATGCAATGCTGCGTAATTGAATTATGATGTTGGAATTATAACACAATGATACCAATTGTATCGTTTGAAATGCATGTACACATTATACAACAGCACATTCAAAACACATCTACCGTCATCGAAATAATAACCTACTTTATATAAAATATATTTATTCCACTGCCACGGAAGGCAAATTTATCAATGTTGTTAATTGTGCACTTTCACAACGTTATATAGGGCATTATCCGAACAAGTTTACTAAACAAATAATACAAATATGAAAGAATAAATAATATGAATTCGAAACAGTTAAATTATTAAAGGTCAATGACTGAGTTAAACAACTAAGACTTAATCATGTGTTTAATATCTTTCACGGAACCGAGCCAAAATATCTAGATAATATGTTCCGTAAAGTATTAACTATTGATACCCGAACCAGAATTAGTGGAATAAACGTCAACGTTTCTAACTGCATGAATTAAATGCCTTATTTTACAAATAATAAACAGTATAAGTATATGAAAATAATTTCAATATTACATAACATCATGGCGACAATGATTACCTTTATACAATGGGAACGACTAAATCAAGATATTTTTATCAAACAATAATGCATTTAAACAATTAACATAATTGAAACAAGACATTGTTGTCTAAATGGCTCCTTAATATACATATATCTTACCAAAACAAAATGCAAGATATCGCGTTTATTAACAATGACTTTCATGTTTGATTGTTTTACATAATATTGTTTTAATATATATACATGTATGCACGCGTGCATGCAAGCCACTCCCCCCTCCTCCCGCACACACACAGCATATGACTCAAGATCATTCAAGCACGAACATACACATGTACACAAACACACACACACACACACACAATGCAGTACTACAAACATTATCTATTTAGTACAACGCACAGTATGGAACTTATTTTATAACAACCTAGTTTCTGCCTTTGATATTTTTTTTATTTTATCACAAAAAAACAAAACAAAAGTAAATTGTTTTAAGTCGGCAGTTTTTATTGCAGTGATATTCAAGACTTGAACAATTAGCTTATATATAATATTATATATATATATATATAATATACAACTTAATTCAATAAGTCTTAAGTACGTTTAAAATCATGTATTTTTTTTACATATGCATAACTTATGAGTTTTTGGGTGACGGCATTATGCCATACATCAAGACGTATTTGATTTTCATAAGAGTCATTATATTTTTAGATAAATACTTATGTCTTATAAATGTCTTCATGTGATATTATGTATACTATGTGATATTATTTCGATGTGATGATTTTTGTGTGATAACTTCAGATATTTACATTTTAAAGACTATATGATTTTCGTTTTAGTATTGGAATTATATTTTAGTATAGGAAAGAAGTGCATTTATGTTGCTTTAACGTGTTATCCAAGGTTGTGAGATCACTCATTTTTTCTTGATTATTATCATTATTTTGCTCCCTACCACCATTTATGATATATAATTAGTATCGTATACGTTATTTTTAAATTCAGTATAGAATTATTGCTACCTATACATCGATAAATCGATATATTCCTGTGAAATAGGTTTTGACAACTAATTTTGTAAAGTACTAATTAATTCACTCACATGATAAACAATATATGTTTACATAGATGCAGCATTTTAAAAATAAAGATGTAAGAAATGACAAATATATAAGAATCCAAGTTTAAAATATTTCAATGCCTTGGGTAACTCAACTATAATGACTACGGTGTTATTAAGACAATTAATGAAAATATTAGTAGAAAAAATATTGCATTTGTTATATGTTATCTTATAAAGTTAGTAGACACACAGTGTTAACAATCATGTGCCTTTTATATGCGATATAAAACAGGGCAACGTTTGTGATATTAAATGTTTATAAAATTACAGCATAATATTACTTGGGATCAATACACATATCAATAACCTTTGTAACCTTAAATTCACATTAAACGATCAGCTAAACTAAATGAAACCGATCCTGAGTGAAAGTGATTGGAAACACAAATCATATTAATTTTAAAATGTTTCATATTTTGCTGACCGCAACTGTCAGAAGTAACTTTTTCAAAGTTTCTATTTAGATTGAACCATTACGTTGTAGCTTGTATAAAATCGTGTTCCAAATCTAAATAGTAACCCTCCAAAACGTTTTCCACCAGATTGAGCCGTGACGTTGGGTATGTAACAGTGATATTCCAAGTCCTTATGGTACATCTCAGGAGTAAGGAAACCTGCAACATTCATAAAAACAAACAAGTATCTTTTCAAAATTATACTAATAAGCATACCAAGACAACTCGGCAGAGGTTAAGGGATCAAAATACCAACAGCGTGTATTACGAGTTTCAAATGTCAAATGCTTTAAATTATGTTTGACTTAATAATACTCCAGATCTCCAAATGATTAACATTTCTAAAATAATTACTAAAAAGAGGATTTCATTAAATTATGATATAATTTTCCATTGATATAAGGTTGGTGATTACTGAACAATATCAGCATGCCTTAAACTTTTAACAGAATGTGTACGTTTTAAAGGGCCATAATTTCGGCATAAAATCAAAATGAAAATATTCCAATTAGCCCCATTCAGATCATTTACGGTAGTTAATATTCACATGAAGTTATATTGAATTATGAGTTGTTGTTACTGAAATATATGAGCATGTTTTAAATCGTTAACAAAAAAGCCAGAACAAGTTCAACAGCTCTCACCTTTTTATAAAAAATCGATCTAAACGTTAGCGTTTTGTTAAGAAGGAAGGGAGGGTTTGGTTGAGGATAATCAAATGGGATTTGAGCTTTTTTATTATTATGTTTAAGTAATGAAAATTATATATATAACACTGATAACTCACCAACTGGATTGTTTTCCCTCCAGTACATCTCACTAAGGTAATACAACTTGTCAAAATAAGCAAGCACAATACGATATTCCAGTTCATTTTTATAAGTCACAATGTATTTAAAATGTATCTTCTATTTAATATTCAGTTAATATAACACAAACTTTACAGAAGATTAACAGGAATAAATGCATCGTTGTTCAAGCTATGCAAACGATCGCGAATTGACCTCTATCGATAGAGTTCGTAAACGTGTGTGTGTTCACACGTGACCGCATCTTGGCTACGCATAACCTGCATGTAAATGTAAAGGTTTTTCTGTAAAGAGAAATATGAGGGGCATCATTTCGAATAGTAGCTGTGTCTTGCAACAATATTGAACTGCGACGTTTTTATCTACAAAAAGTTATTTCCTCAAAATAGCAATAAAGGGGATTTTATTTTTACAAAAACGTCCGCTTTTTACAATTATTATTGCGGTTTGAAATCAACTAGTCACAGTGACCATCTGGTTAACCATCAATAATCATTTGCAAATAAAAGTATCATATTAACAATATGTAGTTATGTTGCGATATAATGATACAAACGTACAACGAGAATAACCACTATTTTTATGTATATGTGATTTAAATGTTCACATCAATTTAAAAAGTAATTGGGGGTTTCTGCATTAGTTCCATATTATGTTAAACACCGTAATAATGGGTGTTTACAATGTTCAGAAATAATCGGCTATATGGATATCTGTGGTGAGCACTTGATTCGGTTAAGTATTCCCCAAGTTATTGTTAGCACTGATTCAATTGAAAAATTGACGTAGGACTTTCTGCTTTTTCGTATTTTGTTTAATCCAACACTGCTCAGTAAGTCAGATTCAATTTTGCACCTGGGTTAAATAACGAACGTCTTTTTCCATAGCAAACTGTCTCGTATACATAAGATCCTTTTCTTACCAAGAAAAAAAAGAGGGGGCTTTCGTGCGAGTTTGTTTAGAAAATATAAAAAAAAGTGGTAGGAGTATAGCCATTGTTTTTTTTCTAAAACTTCAAAAGTTAACATAAGTATTTGAATGCGAATTATATATACTTATAAAAAATGATATCTTAATGGCCTCATATTTGTTAAAAGTACTAAATTACACATTTGACGTAAGTTTTGCCTTAAAATTAAACAACACTAAAACAAGTACATTTATCTGGAAATTTTACGGGTTAACTAGGCCATAAATCGAGACTTTATCTTCTATCAAGATCAGAGGTCATTAACTTGTCAGTTTTAGTATAATCCAATGGTAATTATGGAGGTTGCTTTCTCCAGCCACACACTTAACCGTCCATATGATCAGCCAGATATGAGTTCCACATTTAATCCAAGTATCTGAACACCTGAACACAATTTGTTTCTCAATATTGAAGAAAATATAATTTTGAAAACGATTAAAGATGTATAAGAAGATGAATTTGCGAAGATATCGACAATCCATTGAAATATTTTGAAATAATATAATCGTATATAGGCCGGTAGTGCAATGAATCGAGTGCTGACCGCTCAAGACATAGGCTGCTGGGTTCGATTCCAGATTTGGGCCCCATGGTCTCTCAAACACACCACTCGGTATTGGTTATACTCAGAAAACAGATACGAGAGCGATTCGTGTCCACATGATATTTATTATTTCAACATTTATTATTGCAATACTAAGAAACATGTTAGCCATACTTGTTGAAATGTAAATATTAATCTTTACTTTTTATATCATAAGTTATAGAGAAGCACACAAAACGTTTATTAGTTTAATTTGTGCCTTAAGGACAATCAAACCAAAATCAAATAATTGCAATGACAAAAAATTAAACAGTTTCCTGTAATTATATCCTGAAGAGGTGTATATATATATAGAGAATGGTCTCGTAGTTCAGATATATACACTTTTCGGGATATATATATTATTGCAGGTAAGCAAAAGGTTTTATTTCAAATATTCTGTTTAAATTAAATTACTCTTTTTCAAACTTCTGGTTAAAATATTGAGTTAAAACTGTCCCGATGTAATGATTTTAACTTAAGAAATTATGTTTAAAAATATATTGTTCACCGAACAATTATGATCATTTTGTTATTAAGAAATTAAGAATTACATTTAGTAACTAGACTACTATTACTTTAAGTCGCTTTACCTCATACCTGTCACAATTTCTCACATTAGCGAGTAATTCCCCAGCTATTAAAATTATGTAGTAATGTTTATTGATAAGTGATTCTGTTTTACAACATATGTTAATATGTATTTGAATTCTGTTTAACAACATCTATTTGATTTCTGTTATAACATATATGTATAAAATATTGATATTTCATTTTATATGTAATTGATTTCTGTATGTTAATGTACATAATATATAAAGTTCAAATATACACACTCTTCGGGATATATATATTATTGCAGTAATCGTTTGCTCCCTAACAACTACAACAACAACAACGACGATAACAACAACAAATCCAGTTCAAAACAACATAAGCTCAGAACAAGGTAAAAACCGACCTGTCGGAAAAATGTCTGTCTACTTTGTAATTGAGATAAATTTATGTGTATATAAACCTAATTGTATTGGATTTGATGGCAAGCTAGCGTCCTTGAACATTAATTCAATATATAAGAACATGTGTCGATGTTTTGTCACTTTGCCTGTTCATGAATTATACTATATCGACTCATGTCGGCTAAGGTGGTATTGATGCTAATCTAAATTAAATGGAAATATGTCAAACTATGATACAAACACCATATTCATTATTTAATAAACAATGAATTAATTTATGTTATATCCAATTAACTGTTAATAACATATCAATTATTATTATTTATTTGTTTTATCAGTTATCATAATTTATATATAGATATGTGTTACAAGACTTAAGATTTGCTAATATCAAACAGTCTCTGTTTATACCGTATTTTCTTCAAGTTTTCGAAAAGTCAAAACATTTTTCCATGTGTGTTCAGTGTCATGTATATGTCACAGACAATAACTTAAGTTACACAAGCACACCATTGCTTTTAGCTATGAAGGCTGAAATGCAGGAGTGTCCATACTAATTAACATATCGCATAGCAACAATGAAAATAGTCCTTGAAGCAAATGTAATAATAGCTTTCTGCCTGTCGTCAATCATGGTTGATTTCGAAATGATATTAGATTCAGAAATGTTAAACATTATTACAGAAAAGTTCTAATGTGTAATTGGCCCTACGTCGTATAGATTCAAATTCAGATCAGGTTTTATTTAAAAGTACAGAATAAAGTCGTGGAGTAGACTGGAAGATCGACTCTTTCGTTGAACTAATTTTTATCGTAGTGTATTATTGAAGGCACTTTTTACAAGAAAGCAAAACATTGCAATCGTAAAGGGGTTTTACCAGCATCTAACTTTATCAAATAGGATAAAATCACAACTTGAAACAGTTTATTTTATAAAATAACTGTAGAATACATTGAACCAAAAACTACGAAAATACTCTGATGTCGCTAAACTTTGAGAAACCCGGTCTAAAAGTCTTAGGTTTTAAGACTTAACTATCGATGTCTACTTTAATGACCTTAAAACTTTTTTTAAACACAGGATGGCATATCCATCCCGTACCCACCCAATCTCATTTGTTGTTACATATGTTTCGTTGATAAACACTGAAATGTATATAATATGTTTTTTATTTGAATGAGATACGATTTTCTAACAAGAATTGCTTCATAATGGTCAAAACCAGTATATCCCCCTGTAGTGAGCGTATTACTATCAATCCTATCCGGCCATAGTCTTTGTGATTGATAGACATTACGTCTCCGTGTCACGTCTCTCATCGCTAATTCTAGTGGGAAATCTATTCGTTACTTGCTGAGACGGGTGTACTCGAGTACTGGTTAACCTTCCAGGATCTCAGGAAAGAGAAGTTAACTTATCGTCTTTTAACCTTAGATTGTATAGCAATGACTCTCATTATTCACACAAACACATAAATGACCCCTATCAGGACCTTGAGTATTTTGCTTGATTTTTTACAACTTGCATTGTCAAATAATTTTGAAGATGGAATACAAATATTTATCTCTTTTTAATTACATACAATAGACAATTGTATGCATCCAGTCTTCCGAATAAGTGTACGTTTTAGTATCAGAACTACTGTACATGTCAATCACTCTAAATTTCAACATGACTACCAAATTGTAATCAGTGCTCAAGCACATTCATCTCTGCAAGTGATTTATAATTTTTCACTTGAATCAGCGGTGAGAAACGAATGATAATGAGACGCAATGTTATATCTTAATCATAACGAGGACTGGTCGGACGGGGATTTGACCCCTGGATTGATAGTGAGACGTGGTACCGACTGGGATTACCGGGCCTGGTTATATTATTTAATCATCGCCATTTTCATTATTCTCTCTTTAAAAAAAATACATTAATCTATCACGTTTATTCCAAGTACCATTTACACTAAATTTATCTCTCTGACCATGACAAGAGTCGTGTTATATGCTTACTTTGCATGAAGCTTTGTATTGGATGTATTCGGTTTGCAATTAACTTAATTGTGCATGCAGATAAGATGGCCATTCAGAGACTACAATTTACTTGCAATAGGAAAGGTTTTCAGTGCTGGTAGTCGGCAGATCATAATAAAAAACGGTTGTAAATACTACACTGTCGCGTCGGACTGCTTGAGATAAGCCACACCCACGATTTGATGAACACATTCCTTTTCCTTGTTATTTTAAGTCGATAATAGTGGTGATGTCCAAGTGTTTAATATACACTTTATCCACCTCTCCCCCCCCTCTCTCTCTCTCTCTCTCTCTCTCTCTCTCTCTCTCTCTCCGCCTGTGTATCTTAAAAACGAAAGTAACACTGAATGAATATGCTTTTAATAAAGCATACAAAAATAATCAAACAGCAGCAATACAAACAAATAGGGCGACAAATTTAAATAAACATCATACAACTGTATTATATACGATATCATAAAGGACTTAATATATTGGAGTTTCAGGCTTTGTTCGACTGTATAAATATATATATGAACATACACACAAGTTTATAAAGATAATAAAACTATGACAAAATTTATATTATTATATTTAACATAAAAGTCGTCCAATACGAACAACTAGGTAAAATCTATATCCATTTGATAAAGTCCGATTTCGAAACATACATAACAAGATCAGACAATGGTACATTTACATAAAACTATATCCATGTAGTTGATTTTGTCGCTTTAGAGATCACCCATAAACTTTTTTTACATGGATAGTAAACAGGATAATATGACCCGTATATTCATATGGGTACACTCTTAGTTAAATACTATATTGTTTTTCTAGTTTTAACATTTAGAGTTTAACATTTCAAATTTGCCATCTTGTAAAACTAATTTAACATAATACGTTTAATACGTTTTAACATTTAGTTTTTAGTTTTTAAAATTCATCTTACAGATTTGAAACATTAAGCGTTGTTACAATCGCATACGGAATTACTATATATTTTGTCAATAATACTCTCTAAATAGCAAGCATGTGATCAGATATGATATCAGCTTCTTACTTTCTAAATGTTTGAGACATGTTATCCAGTGACCATCTAATCACTGACTCTGACACACGGCACTGTTGTTACAGAGTTTGTTTGCTCGTTTGGTATTCGACATTTAATTGGCACTTGTGTCACTTTAACACATAATATATAACATGTAATGTGTTGGAATTGTCGTTAGGCACCACTCCCTTAATTCCCTTAATTGCTAAACAAAATTTGACACTTGCACTCCTCCTGATTAATGTTTAATTAAACTTTATGACCGCATACTAACAATATCTTGAAATAGCTGTAAAATTCGAGTAAGCGTTTTCTATAGTAGATCGAATCGTTATAGGTATAAAATAGTATCATATTTATGCTTTATTTAACATAAAATCAATTGTGGCCTAAATATATGTACATTTAATATAAAAAAACAACAACACGTTTTAGAAGAGCACTGATGACTTTTAAGAATACGATATAACCATACATATTTTGAAAGGTAGCACTTTGTACTTGAAAATTCAACATATTTCCTGAATTAAAACCGACTCCACTGCTTTTGTCTTCTTTAAGTTGGTTTCATCTCTTGATCAGATAAAACTGCCTGTAAATTAAACAATCTTATGGACTGTGTGCTGTCATGTTACAATGGCGTCTAACGAGGGACTGTGTGATTTACATATATTTCAAGAAATATTCATTCACATGTTGCTATGCTCTCTTTAGAATTTCGGGGACGAATTCCAACTTAATGGTGAATATGTCACAGTGTGTTTGAAAATGCATATCAGTCCAGCTAGTTATTTTATAGAGCATTCGCCCTGTCAGTGATAAATCCCGGGTTTGAGTCTCGGGTTGCATCCTTTTCTCGTCATGTTACTAGTTTTGTGTAATGTTACATTACGCCGTTTATTCCATAATTATCATACCGTCGGATGCTACTGATAAATCCGCATATAGTCGCATCGGCTAGTTAGGAGAAATACCACCATTGGTATGTGTTTATTGTTAAAATCTAAAAATGAATCTAAAGTGGTACAATATATTTTACATAGTCAGTTGGATTTTATCTATAAAACAAAATCATCTAGTCTTAATCGAAACTCAAATTTATTTGCTTGAAACTCATTTTTTAAATTCATAACACACTTTTTTAACTCGAAACTCGCTCTTTCACTAGAAATTATTTTTTTTACTATAAACCTGTGTTGATTGTTGATTATTCGACATTTAAGCTAAATTAACAGAAATTGATATTAAACGAAGCAATACAGTAAATGTTTTCAAAAAGCATTAAAATATACATCATTGCAATACCTTCCCAAATAACTGGCTTATACGAAGAGTAAATTAATAGATTTAATAATGACTTTGAAATACAGGTATAACATACAGATACCTCTTTAAAATAGCAAATATTCATCAAATTAGACCAAAATAGTGGTCAACTTCTCATCAGGGTTTCAGAAAAATCCTTAAATGGATTATGTCAGTTGGTTTCTCTTTTTAGTTCGTGTAAATCTCAGAAATTTAAAAATGAAATTGGATTCATGGAATTTTAACAACTGTTCAGGGACTAATCTTTTTAAAATTATGATAATTCCAAGGACCAACACTATATTTTTGCAGCCATGTAACTTTTTTATAAAATAAATATAGTTAACTTAATAACTGGGACTCGAATTTCGCTTTTGCTACTCGAAACTCACTTTTCTTACTCGAAACTCACTTTACCTACTCGAAACTCGATACTCGACAAAAAGAAACCCTCATTCTCTTTACACTTAAATGATTGTTACCCTCCTCTATAATTGTATGATGTTTAGCTATTTTTGTCATTTATTTTTCATTTTATAGCGCTGATATGTTTTATAATATGTGTTAATATGTTGTTGTTTTTTAATATGATTTTCCTTCATATTTTCATTTCAT
This sequence comes from Panopea generosa, assembly GCA_029582155.1. NCBI lineage: Eukaryota > Metazoa > Mollusca > Bivalvia > Adapedonta > Hiatellidae > Panopea > Panopea generosa. The sequence goes on from CM055894.1 coordinate 46,125,686, forward strand.
AGATTCAAATTCTTTATTCAGTAAATTTTCAAAAATAAATTCATAAAAAATCTGGTTGTTGGAGATGAAATGTTCATGCCAGGCTAATAAATCTTTGTCACTTGCTCGAAAACTGCTAGAGAAAACTTAAATCAATTTAGTCGTCCATTCCAATGACAATTCCGCTCTCACTTGAAGCATTAATAGCAATTAAGGGCCACAGACACAGTAGATTCTGTGGTCACCTTTATAATTTGCACGGAGTTGTAGTAAGGTATGCTGTCTTGTCTAAGTCATTAACTTGTAATTTTGTAATTATATGCAAAAAAATCATGTTGATACAAAATGTAAAACAATGGAATTGATTGGCGGGAGTTCTGGTATCAACAGGAACCAGTTTGAGGAACCAAATCCAGGAACTAAATAATCATCTGCAACCAATATTGAATTGTCTATATAATAGGCAGGTTGGAATAATAACATTACCATAATACATTGTGTTCTCAGGTTCTCTATAACGTCCTGAAGTATGATGGAAGAGTGGTCAGCCCCCTTACCTCGCCGAGCGAGTAAATTCCCCATAAAAAGAGCCTGATCACATGATCTTCATGATTTTATAGCACACAGCGGTGCAGTAAATTAAATGAGTATACGCATAACGATTTTGTACTCGTTTTCTAGACTGTATATTATGTTATATGCGGTTGATAGTGTGTTAGTCAGCAGTGAAAGTGCGTTCGAAATATATATCGAGATTTTTGCAGCATATTGAAATCAATCGTAATTACATCAAAACTAAAATCTTAGATTCGCAAAAGGTATGCAAGACGATAATCAGTTTACTTTTAAGGGGACACTCTGGCAACAATCTCAGAATATGAATATTTTGGCATTTTATTTAGCAGAAATAGTTTATGTTATAATGCATATGCTCATAATGCAAAAACAAGGTGCGAGAGCGCTTTATAAATTGTTTGTTTTTAATATAAAACGTATCCTTACCAATAGATATGCAAATATATATTTCAGATAGAACTGTTAAACCTTTATTCTTTGTGTTTTTAGCTCGACTATTCGGATAATAAAGAGAGCTATTCTACTCACCCTTGCGTCGGCGTCACACCTTGGTTAAAGTTTTGCATGCAAGTCCCTATCCCAGTAACCACTTGAAACTTTACACAAACCTCCAAAGTCAACAACCCTACTACAATAACTAAGTTAGGCAACAACCACTCAATGTATTCGATTGAAATTTTACACAATCCTTTCCGGTCATAAATTCTACTATACTAACAAAGTTAGATAACTCTTGCATGAATATAATGCAACTTATTACCCTTGTTTGTCTTAGAAAATTCTGATTGAAGTTTTGCGTGCTAGTACTATCAAGTCAATATCTCACCAACCACTCAATGTATTCGATTGAAATTTTACACAATCCTTCCCGGTCATCAATTCTACCATACTAACAAAGTTAGATAACTCTTGCATGAATATAATTCAACTTATTTCCTTTGTTTGACCTAGACATTCCGGTTAACGTTTTGCGTGCAAGTACCACCAAGTCCATATCTCACAAACCACTCAATGTATTTGATTGAAGCTTCACAAAAACCTTCCCAGTCACCAGCCCTTCTACAATAACTAAGTTAGTTAACTCTTGCATGAATATAATTCAAATTATTGCCCTTGTTTCACTTAGAAATTCTGGTTAAAGTTTTGCGTGCAAGTGAAAAGGTGCAAAATGAAAAGGTGTCTGAAAATGGGAAGAAAAACAGACATTTTGATTTAAAAAAAAAATGATATTGTGGAACAAAACTTATTAAACATAACATATTTTAGATAAAATTTCAATATCAGAATGATATGGCAGCAACACAAGCAAACAATTCAAGCTATTTTCATGCTAAAAGTACTCCATTACACTGTCTACACATCAATTCCAATATAAGAAGGGCAACACAGGCCCAATAGATAATGTATACATGACATTCAATGTAAAATTCTGCATATCTATAGCATTTTCTATAAAAATGGAGTACAAGCAAAAACTTCGCCAAATTCAATGATTCGACACAGAATTTAATGCGACGACAACCAAAAACAACCGAAGTTAACCGAAAACTGGCCTCTTGGCAAGATTGCAACTACTATCTTTTCATAATCAAACAATAAAAATTAGTACAAACTCCCAGTCCACTGTAAATATGCAATTTATTTCATTTTGCAAACAATTCTATTTTTGTATGCAGAAATAAGTGGGTGGGGTAATAAATTAATGTAAAAAACAGCTTAAAATTCACAATCTGAGCAATAAGCATGTCCATTGGAATTCAGTGTGATCTTGCAGATACTTCAACCTGAATTAAGGGTTGGTAGCTCTACAGAAATATGGCAAAACCACACATGATGGAGAGAGTGTCACAAATGGGATCTGTCTATGAGGACAGGTGTTCATGAAATATGAGACTGGACACTGCTCATAAACCTAAACATCGGGCAAGGAAACACCAAAATGACCATCTACAGAGTAAACCAGCATTCTGCCATGCATTAAACATGATGTATCTCTCTTTTTGTTTCCACATTTAACAGAATACTAAATCATACATGGATAATATGAATATCAAGAAATTGACATATACAAAGTTTGGTCAATGTGTGTAATCTCTATCATAAATGCATGAAAAAAAATGCAAATCTGCACCATTAGTTATATTGAAATGTTTAAAAACTCTGCTTGTGTTCAACTATTCATAACATGTCCAAATTATAGTTTAATACCTTCTATTTAAAGAAATCAGCATCCCTCAACACTGCAACATGCAGATCTGTCAGCTTTTGTTAACGTCTCACACCACTATTACATTTCCCATAGGGCTCCATTGTAACATTTATGTCCAAAACAGAGTGAAAAATTAAATTCTGCAGCATGTGTCTGGGCTCAAATTCTTCACTGGTTCAAGATATGCAATTATAAAGAAAAAAAGTATACCTTGACCAGGTTTTTTTTTTTAATTCAATGCTTTTGTGAGACCTATCAATCTCCAGAGTAATAATATGTCAACTATTCGCCCTAGATGCCGTTCGAACCAACAATTCTGAAATGACACAGAATTGTCCAGAAAGCTGGTATCAGCATCAAATTTTCAGTGGTGATTTCTAAAATACTGACCATTTAACTCATGCCAGCAAAAAACAAAACATTGCAGTACAAAGCCCTGCAAAAAGAAGAAAAAGAGAACTAAAGTTTTATTTCTACCTCCTTCACCGGAGTACTCAAGGGAGATAATAGTGGTGTGAGTCCTTTTGTGGCAAATATTCGAATAGTCGAGCGCGCTGTCCCTCCGACAGCTATTGTTGCAATTTTGGGTTTCGGAAATGTAGACAGTATAGAAAGAGAACACCTATTTTATATCCCCCAACATTTTTTTGGGATGGCATATAAAAATCGCAGCGTCCGTCCGTCCGTCCTTCCGTCCGGTATTTCGTGACCGGCCTGTAACTTTGTCGGGCATAGATGGATTTTAATGATACTTGCTACAAATGATCAACATAACATGACGACGTATCGCGATTAAGAACCACACCCGTAACTCAAAGGTCAAAGTCACTATTTGAGTTTGTTTGACAACACTTCGAGTTTGTGTGAGATTTCGTGTCCGACCTTTAACTTTGTCATGCATAAATGGATTTTATAAATACTTGCAACAAATGATCAAAATAACATGATGACGTTTCGCGAGTAGACCCACACCTGTACCTCAAAGGTCAAGGTCACAATTTGAGTTTGTTTAACAACACTTTGAGTCTGTGAGATTTGTTGTCCGGCCTGTAACTTTGTCATGCATAGATGGATTTTAATGATATTCGCTACAATTGATCAACATAACATGACGATGTGTCGCGAGTAAGACACTACTTTGAGTCTGTGTGAGATTACGTGTCCGGCCTGCAACTTTGTCATGTAAAGATGGATTTTTATAAATACTTGTTATAAATGATCAACAATACATGACAACGTGTTGCACTTATTACCCAAACTCCTACTTCAAAGGTCAAGATCACAACTTAACTTTGTTTGACAACACTTTCAGTCATTTTGACATTTCTTGTCCGATCTGTCATCTATGGATAAATTTTAAAAATACTTGGCTCAGTTGATCAACATGACATAATTAAGTGTTGATTAACTTTTATATAGACGTAAAATATCTAGATTAATATACTAACAATGTAAATACTGGAAATAACTGACTTTCACATATTATGTGAATGTCTGATATACTTAAAATGTGCTAAATAGTAACAATATAACCGTTTTGTAGATCACAGAAATACACACCGAGGCACCAAACAATACCAAGGTTATTTTCCTGCCACCTCGCTAGGTTATACATGTACCTTGGAAGGTAAGGGAAACCAGTATGTTTGTGTCCAAAAAAAACAAATAAAGTTGAAAAATAAATCACTGTGAAATCGCGCAAATAATTAGTTTTGAAAATAGAATTAAATCTCGCACACACAAATATACATTCATACAGCAGTGTTCGAGTGCTGAAATTAAATGAGGATGCCAACGTTCAACTATGTGTCAAAGACAATCTAATAGATAAAGCACATTTTATATATTTTGCTAGGTTAAAAAGAGTATTTCTAATATATGACTGTAATAATTCTATGAATCGAGACATATTAGGTCTCTGAAAAAAGTAGTTGCTTATATATTGTTGTCTTCCATCTAAATAGCAGGTACATATCAAAACAAAATTGAATTCATCATCTAGATCCTGCGAATTACAATATAGACAGAAGCGTTCATTTCTAGGAGTTCTATTTCTCGCATAACGTCCTGTTTGTATTCTAAATGAATGTGACGATAATAAAATGTTCAAATCGTGTCTTATCTGTAACTCTGTATTTAACTTGGCTGATCAAGATGACATGACCATGTGTCACACGTAAGACCCGTACCTCAAACGTCAATGTCACACTTTGAGTTTGTTCAACAACAAATCTGTGTGAGATTTCATGTCGTGTCTGTAAGTTTATCATACCAGGATGGATTTCAAAAATTATTGGCTCAATTTATCAATTGATCAACATGATATGGAAAAGTGTCGCTTTAAGACTCGGAATATAACCTCAAAGGTCAAGGTCGCACTTTTAGTTTGTTTCATATCTGGTTTGTAATTTTGTTTTACATGGAGGGATTTTTAAATAGCTTGACACAAGTGATCAACATGTCATGATGATGCGTCACCTGCATTAACATATATAAATACTCAGGCCTTTACATGAGATGTCAAGGTCAAGGTTATATAAAGGTAAAGGTCATACTTTAAATTGAAAACAAACAACATGAAATTGAGTGTCTAGTCAGAAACGTCAGTCCATGACTTTTGATAGCCATGAATACATCACTACCTTTTATAAAATTTCGATATTTTCACAGACCATTTGGACATGCGACACTTACCAGTGACATTTCGTATTTTATATATACTTGCTACAAATAATCAACATGATAACGTGTCGCGCGTAACACTCATTCTCACACTTCAAATGTCAAGGTTACAATTTAACTTTGTTCGACGACACTGAGTCTGCTTGAGTTTTCGTGTCTGGTTTCTCACTTTGACACTTATGGATAAATTTAAAAAAAACACTCTGCTCAATTCACCATCATGACATGACGACGTGTTGCGCGTAAGACCCACATCCGTACCTTAAAGGTCAAGGTCACATTTTGAGTTTGTTTGACAACACTTTTAGTGTATGTGGAATTTCGTTTCCGGCCTGTTTCTTTGTCATGCTTAGATTGATTTTATAAATACTTGCTTTAAATGATCAACATAATATGGTGACCTGTGCATGTAACATCCAGACTACCAATTCAAAGGTCAAGGTCACAACTTAACCTGGTTTGACAACACTTTAAATCTGTTTGAGATTTCATGTTCGGCCTGTTACTGTGTCACCTGTTGATAAATTTCAAAAACATTTTGCTGGGTTGATCAACATGACATGATGAAGTGTAGCGTGTAAGCCCCAGAACATTTACTTAAAGGTCAAGGTCACACTTTCAATTTGTTTGATATTTGTGTCTGGTCTGTAACTTTGTCTTCAACTTGGCTCAATTGATCAAGATGACATGACGATGTGACGTACGTAAGACCCAGACCCGTACCTCAAAGGCCATGGTAACACTTTGAGTGTGTTCAACAAAAAAGTAAAAAAAGTTATTCGATAAGAAAACATTCGACCACACGCGACTGTTAATAAAATGCATTCATTTTTAACTTAAACATGTAAATAATATAACGAGTGCCTAGTTTATTTACGCTTATTTTGCTACTGATGAAAATAGTTTTCGAATACGTATTCACAACTTACGATTGTTACTTTATATTAGATTTACATCGATTCCGAAAGTTAATATTGGTATGATAGATAGACTTGCAATGGAAATTCGACTTTTCATTTTTTTTGGCAGAAAATGCACACGACAATATTGTCACAATTATCAATAAATATCATTCACAACGATATTATACGTCTCATTATTTTTTAATATTTGGCACGTTCATGATACAAAACGTACCTTTTCTTGTTTTATCGTATGGTGAGCTCATTATCTTGTACATTCCTACATACAGGGGTAGTGAAACCGCTCAGTACTGAGCAGCTTTTATCTCAGTATAAAGTGCCTAACACTAATGTGTTAATGAGTGTTACTGTTTAGTTCTATCGCCCTGCAATAAAAATGATTATGTTGAACCAAGCAACAATGTTTATACATGACAGGACTGTAAAATAAGCACTACATAGAGTACATTTCTGGAGTTTTATTTTCAGGATTTTGTATCAGTTGATGAATGCTGTTGCAGAGAAATGTTAGTGCATAAATTTATTATAAATATTTTGTTTGTTTGATCTTAGCCTTAATTAAAATATGACGCTATATCAATCAGAACTTTCCTAATTGCGCGGTTTATTTATTTGACAAACATTATAAAGAATGGTGTTTTAAAATGATAAATACATTTTGTAAATAAAGTGTTTTTAAAAAGAATATTTACTTTTTATATTTCTAATTGTGTGCATTTTTCTCCTGCTTTTCGATGTAAAGACTCAACTGGCAGAAATTAACTGACATGTGACATATGTCTCTATCACTATTGCAGCAATAATAAATGATATTTGCAGAGCGAATAATGTATTTTATCAAATTGAATCTGTGCAGCCCTTATGTACTTAATGTAAGCAATGATTTATATATTGTTAATATGGCTCTTATGTAAGAATATTTATTTTTTATTACAATATGTTGAAAGTGTACTGCATACATCTATATAATGTAATGAAATAAGAATAATAACTTCAAAGCCCCAAATAGATAATTTCTCATTATAAGATAGTATCAGTTTGGAAATTTAATGTGTGTTCACGGTTTATTTAGAATAATATTGATTAAAAGAAATTAAAAAAAGCACTTAAGAAAATCATTTGGCTGAAGAAATATTTAAACATAAGATTGTCTTAATATCAGATACATTTTCATAGCAAAAAAAACCCATATATTTTAAAATGCTATTTCAAATGATATGTCTTAATTTCTATACCCGTTCATACTTGAACACGGATAATTATCATAATCACTCATTTAATGACATTTTATATTTCATTCATTGCTTTTGAATACATTATTTTGTTTCTCCCTGTAGTTGTATAGATATGGTAATGTAATCAGAATGCAATCATATTTATAAACATGCAAATAGTCTTTATTGTTATAAATTTGACTCTAGTTAAACAAGTTTATTTTGTTATGTGTGTACTTGAGATTTATGATATTAAATATATAATTTTCAAAAGTTATTGTATGCATTTGTTAAATGTAAAAAATAAATGTTAACAAACTACACTCTATCAATGATAATATTACATATAATATAACAGGTTGCCTACAGATAAATATTCTCCAGATAAACACAGCTGGACAATAACTCAAGTAATTTTATCGGTATTAATTATCACAGTCGGTAGTAATCACCCTCCCTGCTGAGAATGAAAATCTCTCTCACCTCTGTATGCAGGGCTGTGTGGTCGGTTTATGGATACTAAATGAAGCTTAACACACACCAGATAAGATTTGTCCACATTGATTTGAGGATAATCGTGGTGTTAACCGCTAACAGAAAGTATGGCCAATTACTGGTACTGATTGGCACGCAGATATTTGAACAGCTGGAACGCGGGTCATCGGTGGTTATTTCGAGTTTGGTCATGTGTTATGTATATACCTATAGGTAAAACGATACCATAATGGTATGCCATTGATATTTTAAATGTTTCTAAATATGATGTCACCATTACTGCATAGCTATACGATTTGAGTAACAAAAAACTCGAGACGTAGATACAGCTTCCAAAGCAACGAAAAGACGATTAATGTTTGGAACAGTAACATAAGTACAATACATACACCGAGTAGTGACAATTGGACGGTCAGTAGCCAAAGACGACTTGGGACTTTAAAACTCGTTCTTGTCTCTGTGGTCCTATGCCAATAAAAGTTTAATTTCATTACATGCGGAGCTCTGTTGTTCGTGTAAAAAGTATAACATATGAAAAAATTCGTTGATGCCCATTGTCAAATTGAAATAACCTCTTTTAGTTTAAACATATTTTATTGCCAAATAAACACATATTACAATATTTATCATGCATATAAGTCAAATACAATTTAAGGCAAAAGGGTCTGATTGTATATAATAACCTCTTTCGATAAGTTTGGGATACACTAGTCTGATTTGGTAACAACCGTAGAACAAAAGTAATAAAATATTCACTTTATGAAATCGCCTGATTGTAACATACTTGTTAAACTACAAATACACTCGAATTGTGGAATAAAGAGTTTAAAAAACATATTTATGTAAATTATAAAATCACATAAACAGAATGATAAAGTTATTTTTTTTTCCGTTTGCTTTTCTTATTTTCTTTTTTATTTAGCTTGTGCCTCTGAACTCCAAAAAGTTAATTTATGCAGAGTTTAAAGCTTATTGAAATACAACCATCCAATAAATGATCTTGTTGCGCAAACATGTTATAATGGAAAGCAGATTTTATATGATTAAACAATTGTTAAAATTCGCAAATAAAATGAATCCAAATTATTGACATCGGCTTCATAAATATTGTAGCCTATAATAAAATCGTCCTTGAAGCGGTCAAGATGTGCTCGTATAAATAACACCTGCCGGGAAATGCCAGTTCTCCTAATCGTTATGATCACCCAAGTTGGTAAATCATGTCACACTGCAATGCAACTTACAAAACTTAAACTGTAGTAAAACAGGTATGAGAAAATCTTACATCGGCTGGGGGTTCGAATAGAAAATTTCCTCCCGAGAGATAACTTGTTTTAGCAGGGACAAGGCTCAGTTATGTAAGATTATTTTTCTTGCATACCAAACACATTTAATATTAATTTTTATTTCAATTATTGTTAAATTTTACCACGATGGCATTTAATTAAACGTTTTACGTCATATGTTTTGAATATGTCACGTCATAAATTGTTACGTTACAGCAAGGAAGGATGAGCGCATGGAGGGAATGTAGGGTGAAAATTCCGTATCCGGTAGAAATACGCAAAAATCCCTGTCCGGTATGCAAGAAAGATATTCCAACTCTTTGTGTGCCTGGATAACAATTCAAGAATGTTACCGCAAACATCATATTATGATAATGCTTAATTTATAACTTAACAACTTGTATCATGACGTAAGACTTTATACAGTGGTAACTTAAGAAATGCATAGAGTTTTAGGCCCGGAACAAATATCTGTGTCTGTAACTTTACATTTCAATTTAATCCAAGCAATTAAAAAACACACACAATAAAACACTCTAAAGATAGTACTAAGACAATTATTATATAACTGTAAGATCGAAATAATTGTGACTTTCAACTTATAACATATTATATAATGGCTTATAATGGCAAGTTTTAGTGGTGGAGGAACATCCTTGAGACGGTCACGTGGAGTGCATGATTTGGAAAGACATCGAATACTTTATAATATGATTCACTCTGCCATTTTGATAAAACATAGGAGGAGTTAAGCTGCTACAGTCTGCGTTCTATTCGTAACGTCTTCATAAAGTGAGCATTATTTTGTTTCTGGAGGGACAATTAATTATATCACTTAAATAAATCATTATAAGATTATACATACACTTGCGGAAATGTCGAAAGCATGGAGCATTTCAGAAGAGGGACAGCTTGTCATAGGTGATAAAAATCAAATTATACAAAACATTCACGCGGGAAGTCAGTTTTACCATGTGAACGTAAGTTAACATTTTTGATAGTTGATCGTTGTCTAATAACCTTTCTATGAGAGTACATGTACCATATATTGAATCGACAAAGTAAATCTGACAGAATAATTAAAGTCATAAAACTAAAACTATGCAGTTATATAAATGTTCAAAATCTGACAAGCTAATTACTATGTTTACAAATATTTAATGCCAATATTAAAAAAAAATAAAACATTCATTTAATATCAGAATTTGATTAATTTTAATGTAATATTCTTTTTAAGATTACTACAAAGTGTGGTGAAAGTCATGCGCTGAATTTGAAATACTTTCGTGCAACAGATGACATCATTACTGATAAAAGCATTTTAAAAAAGAGAACAGCATTCATGGCATGGACGAAAATTTGATGGTAAGCTTGAATTTAATATCACATTACAAATACGGTATATGCATGATGTAGTCGTTGATGTAAACTTTTGCTTATAAAATTTTATAGCTTTTTAGTATACTTATATTTATGCGTAAATGCTATTTTTATTTATTGTTTTATTCGCTGGTAAATGAATACCGCGATATTGTCAATAGTTCTAGTATGTTTTTAAATAGGAATATGTATTTAAACACGCAACTGTGTCAAAATTTGATATAAATCAGAATAATATATGTGTATCAGTATTACTAAATTAACCTGCATACCGCGATTGTTTGGTAAACATATTTTCTACCATTGCCATGTTTTAAATAGGTATAATATATTGTTAAATGGCAATATGTGTTTAAATCCGAAACTGTGTCGAATTTTATTATATCAAAATCATATGTATGTATCATTAAATGAATCGATCTTATATGGTGTGTTTTGAGTTCTACTTTTTAAGATGTCTTGCACAAAAGAGATAGATAAACATGATCTAAATAAGATGATGGTCTTAATCTATTTATTCAGAATACTAATTGATGAAAACAGTATCATTAATGCAAAATAGGCATACACATGCGTCCCTTCGTATCCAGTTAATTGTTATGCTTAAAATCTAAAACGAGAGGGTCCTCCGAGTGATCTAAGACGCAGTCCTAAGATCATTTCACCGCTAAGGTGGTAGGTTCGAGTCTCGCTCAGTCTAAAATATCATGTGAATGAGTTTGCCAGTTACTTGCGGAGAGACGTTGGTTCTTCTCAGATTTATTCTGAAGTCTTCCTCCACAAATAAAAATGAATATGACATATACAGTCTTATGTTTTCTGGCAAAAGGCCAGAAGAGCTTATACGATGGTGCGTAGAACTTCGTTTGTCTTCGTTCGTTGGCAAAATGTATTAATGTATACATTTCCATAATCAGATTAATATAAGTTCGAACACTAAATATATTCATATTTATAGTTTTAATGTTTGATAGAAAAAATATTTAAATTGCCTGAATGAAAACAAGCCAAATACTTATAGTTTCGTTACTGAGAGATAAAAATATGAACGTTTGATTGTTTTTTCAAATATATTTATTACATTCTAATATACAAACACGTATACTAACAATTATTAGTGTATGGTATTTTATTTGTACAGAACATTTGTACTATCTAAGTTTCATCTATATAACTGCAAGCAATTCACATTTATGAAAAATTTAAACAAAAGCTTTAACTCAGCTGGGATGTCGACATCGGGGCGAGTACACCTCTCTGTCCCAATTCATAGAATAGTTGAGTTAATCGTTTAGTAGCACTAAGGCGAGCAGTAAAGCTTCCATAACAATGAGATTAATATTGATTTATCAGTATTATAATTTGTTAAAGTAGATATACGGTGCTTACAATGTAGGAAATATAAACTGTTATAACTATTATATCTTAATTCCTACTTATTTAGACAAAGAAATACAATAGGTGTTTTATTTAACCACTTATGTATGTTTTTTTTCTACATCAGAAATATATGCAACAAATTCAAACAACTGGTGAAGAGAGTGTGGATCAGATGACAGAACATTGCCTCCTGCTCCAAAATTAAAGTCAGTGACGACAACATCCAAAGTAAGATATATGTGTTATTGAGTTTTACTTTTGTAAAAATAAAATGCAGGACTTCTATTTATATCTAAGGGCTTTTCCAGAATTAAATGGGTGTGTGTGTGTGTGTGTGTGTGTGTGTGTGGGGGGGGGGGGGGGGGGGGGGGGGTCCGACGGCAGTATAATATTAAAATTTTATACTATGCCTGGTTTGTGTTTTCATTAAAAAATGATGCCTAGTGGGGTAAAGGTTTATTAAAATTTATACCCTGTCGGAACTTCCGTCTCTGAACCGATTTTTTTCTTCAAGACCGTTGTTCTTCTAGAAATTGTATACATTTTCTGTCCAAAAATTTCCAAACGATCGTAAACAAAACATAAATTGTTCTTCCCCATGTACTGCAGCGCCTTGATTTCCAAAGTCAGTATCCCGTAGCGTCTAGATTTCGGCGAGCGTCTTATCTGTATCGCAGCAGAAACAGCAGGTCTTTTAAATTTATCTTGATTTGACCTACATGTTTGCCGCTAACACGCGTGTTGGAACAATTGAAATACACAACCTCAAGCCATCAGGACCAAGTGTAACGTTACACGCGACTGCACAGTTGGACACTCGATACACTGGTGTTGTTTATGTTAGGGATTATTTTCAATTAATTTTTTTCATCTCGAACTGATTAATCTTATTTATTATGACCGCTATAATATAATTACAACATCCGACAACAACATATGGTTGAATTGGTTTGTAAAGTATTATTATCTACCTGCGGACTTCCCGAAAGGTGACAAAAACATATTCTTGGTCGTGAATAAATTATTAACACGGAAATGTATTAGAATGATGAGTGACCCATGTGTTTGGTCAGTAATTTCTTTGATACACAAGCCTTGATGCCACACAGACACAAGTGCATTGCATACTCACCGTAACCAAAATATACGCATAGCATTTGAAATTAAAATAAAATTTCTATAACGGTATATTATCGTCGACTTAACTTTAATCCATTATTTTGATATATTTCCTACGAAGTCAGACAAGTGTTTAAAATTTTCAAAAGATGTCTGACACTTTCAAAGAACTTATGCACATTACACCGATGTAATTCCTTTTGTATCCATCAAAAATTTCCAAGATACCCACTTAGCGAAAAAACATGTGTCATAATAATGTTTGTTTTACTGTCAGAGTGACGTCATCGGGCATTGGCACAAGGTGTAAGTGAAAGGGACAGCGTGATCATTCTATACATTACTTTAGGCAAGTGTAGTTATAAAGACTCTTTACATTTTGTATCAATTTCATAGTAATTCGGGTTTTTTTTTAAGAAATTAGTATACTGAAAATAAACACTTTAGAAGACAACTAGTTACAAACAAACACCAACCTTTAGTTATTATTATTATTATGTTGTTGTTGTTTTTCGTTTGTTATCTGTAGTGCCCTTTTATTTAATTTTCGACCTGTGGTAAATTGTGATGTAAACACTTGCATATCGGCATTAAATCAAAAGTGTTATGTCGGCGTACTTCAAAGAAAGTAGGCAACCGCCCAGACTAGTAATTTTGCAAGGTTAACAATAAGAAAACAAAAGAAAGCGGATTTTAGCCTCTTTTTTTTTGTGCATGGTGGTATTTTATCAAATGAAAATTGTATTCATGGTGGTGTATATCACAATTAAAATTTATGCTCTGTGGGTAAAAAAAAAATAATTGCCGTCTGACCCCCCACCCCCATACATACAAACATTTATTTCTAGAAACCCTCTAACAAAAAACAACATTTTCATTGCAATGAGATCATTATTGGTGTGTAGCAATTAGAACTTTGTAAGTTACTTTGTTGAAATTGTCTATTATCTTCTTAATTTTCCTGTTACAGCATGAAATAACCGAATTTATTTCAGAAAACAAACGTCTAACCATGGAAGGTGAACGAGAAGTGTCAATTGCAGTAAGTTCATTATCATTTAAAATGTTATAACGGAATGAATAAGATAAAACAATAATATATTTCAGAAAAGCAAAACCTCTAAGGATTGAAGAGGCGGTCACCAAGGATCATTCTGAAAAAAATGGTATATCTATTTGAATGTCTTATGATTCTGATATTTGTAAACACTGTTATTCAATGGATTTCGTTATGTGTACAAATTATGTTTTTAATCTATGTCTTTAAAATGATTTTTTCATTTTCATTTTGAACATGCAACTAACATGTATAATAACCAGCAATCAAGTATCTGCAACTAAACGAGATGTGCTGAAAAATCATTTTGAATAGGATTTATTGCAGATGTATTTTTCATTTTTAAAAGCAATCAGAAATGATTATTTAGATGGTTATGTTTAATTTGTTCTATTGATTTTCAAATGCATCCGTATAATATTTTAAAGAGTTTTACATGTTTAACAAAGTTTCAATATTTATAATGAAGGAAACCTTGAATTGTTGAATTAGGTATCTTATGAAGTTGTGATTATTACTTTCAGAAAAATAGAAGCAATGGGCGACAACACGCAACAGTCGTATCAGATGAAACAATTGAAGTAAGTATTCATTCATAACATTTTTAATTTTTACATCAATAATCATTTAAAATGTTAGATTAAACTGCATGCGTGTTTAATGTATGTGTGAATGCTCTATCATTTCGGAAAAGAAGACACATCTCACCTGAACAAAGTTATTTTGGTCGTCCTGTATCTATTATCCGTCATACACACTCACATATGAGGTTGTGTGCATTATAGCGCCTTAATTTGTCATTCAATATATATAATCTTAGAATGACCTTATCAAACATCTTTATTAAAGTTATGACGCTTGAATTGTCTTTCCAAGACTTAAAAGGTAATAACAATCTCAAACACGGTTTTGATGTGGTCAAATCGTATAATTAATGTTAGAACTATGTCCGTTCTCTTCAATTATCAAATAATGCTCTAAATCCTCTTGTGTATACTCTTGCACATGCAACATTTATTTAATCTTTACCAAATGTACTAGACGTACACAGTAGTTATACAATAACAATACCCAAAACAAGATATTGAACTGTCAACATCAGATTATTATTGCTAGAGTTATAACCATTGACACATCAAATATTGCACCATGTGACTTTGTGTGCGGTCTTGTACCTTCAATATCGTTGATCTTTATCAAACATACAACTAAAAATTTTTGTAACCATAATGATCCAAATATCACTTTGACACGGTCTCCCATGCAATAGATGTATGATTTAGGGACATCGTGAAGATTGTTACTATATACTTCTGCAACAAAATGTTGACAATTAATACAGTTTTAATGATTATATTATTTATATTGCAGGTTACAATCGGAGTTGTTGAATACAACAACAAAACGATATACCTTGGGGTACTTGAGAATAAAAGATGACCTTTGCTAAAATACCCTGTGGAAAAATAAATAGCACAGCATTTTAATTCACAGATGGTTCAACCACATTAAATTTTAACGACACTATGGATATAGATGACGATTATATTAATGTTTCGGGGTATAAAAATAAACAACCAACTTATTATCTCAGACACTCATTCAAAATATATTATAAAAGCTGTAGACACATATGGAAAGAAGAATCTGAAGAAGTGTTACTTAGTATGCTGTCAGATTAATTATATAATTGAATACAAATTGTAAGCTGGTCCAAAAATTCCAGTTTGTGTATTAAAACATGTTTCGTTTTGATTTGATATGATTTTTTTTATGTTTTATGTCTTTATAATGTATGATGTTGTAATATTTCATTATAGTAAGAAATTTAGGACACACTATGCGACATTAATATGTTACTATGTGTAATTAAAAAAATGACAAATATAAATAATATTGATAATTAATAATTGCATTTTCTATGGCATATAAAATAAAGAAAAATATTTATTGAAACATATTTCAATCACATTCAAATTAAATATATGAACATGTTACCGTTTTGATATTACATGTTACAGTTTTACACATTTTTGAACAAATAGCATTTTGTCTTTTTAAATATATTATGTTTCAGCGCTATTTTAAGAAACATGATAAGTACATGTACACGTATCAAGATTGCACCATTTCAGAGTTATATATCTATAGTCTTTGACAATTAAGTTCCCTTGCATGATATGGTTTTACATTTTTGGCTGTTTAACTTATTCATGGATTGATGAAAATATTAAAAATATGTTATATCTCCTTTACTCTATCTTACCTTTTTAGTTGTTAATAGGCTGCTTGAAAATATGTATTTTTCATGGAGATGTGATTATTTGATTACATGATCCATTGAAAGCAAAGAAACAAAAAATAGTATGTTTGACTAAGTTTGTATTATTATGAGGGGTCATAAATACATTACTGCTCTCACACGCGATCACTGGCTTAATAAATCATGCCAACACAATCAACATACGGCGTGAAACTTTACAATCACTTCACAGCACTAAAAGCTCCTTTTGGAAAAGTCAGTTAGCTAAACTAAGTATCACATTAATTATTTTAGGTTTGATAAAACATTTGCCATTGAATAAACATAATTGTTATTGAAAGGAAATTGAAACGAAACAACATGTGTATGCATGATTGAAACATAATTTTTCGTTTCAATTTCAGTATGAAATGTATTTTAATTGTTGTTGTTTTTGTAAATCTCGAGTCACGAAGAAAAAAATTATATATGCATATCTAATTTAAGATAACACCGTTTGATTCAGTTTCCCGAAAAACTAAGTTTCGCTATAAGCAACAAAAATAATCAATTACTTTCTTATGCTTTTATCATGAACTTTAATAGCAGAAAACGGTAAAAAAGAACTTCTTCTCATTTGCTTTTATTTCTTAATCCTTGGAACCGGTCGCAATTCCCTGCAATGTGTGTATAAAATGTTGAAATATTTCCGATTACCAAATCTATATATTATCGATTTAACAACGAAAAACATTAAGAAGTTTGGAAATGTCTTTTAAGAAAATATATCTCATTATAATATAGACATGCTCAAACGTACACATTTAAGATAATAAGCACGGGGAATATCTCTTCTTATGTATAGTTTTTCATTAGAATGAGTAATTACAAGAAGAGAAAAGTTATGTTATTTTTAAGTGCAAAAGCTTGAATCAGCGTTCACCTTTATGATAGTCTAGAGGAGATATACATTTCTCCTCTGGTAAACGTATCGGTACTTATGGCAATTTCAGAAGTTATATTCTAGACGAGAAAATTTCTTCTCTAGAAAATCGTCGTGTTCAATCGCACGTATCGAATACAGTGCAGAAAAGAAAACTTCTCTTATGTTGCTAGCGAGAAATTTCTTCTCTTCTTATGCGAGCGAGATATTTCTCTTGTCCTGTAACTTTGATTACAACGAGATAATCCCAGAAGAGAAATTTTCTCTTCTGGGAGGGCCTTGCTTTTGCATACACTACTGAGGAGATGCTTCTTTTCTACTTGACACTTTTGAAAGATGCGTTCTTTCAAACGCGTGCATTTGAACATTATTTCTAGAAGAGAAAATTTCTCTTGTAAAATATTGCCGGTAGAAAAGAAACCGTCTCTCGTGTTGTTAGCGAGATATTTCTCTTGTTCTGCATACTTTCCGAGAAGAGAAATTTTCTCGTCTGGAAGGGCATTGCTTTTACATAAACTACTGAACAGATATTTCCTTTCTACTTGATGGTTTTGAAAGTATTTCTTTCAAACGAGTGCAGTATTAAGCAATATTTCTAGAAGAGAAAATTTCTCTTGTAAAATATTGCACTACAACAGCGTATATCATGAAAATATATCACTTTATTGGTCTCATTCGTACTTTAAGTCCAATTCAGCTGATTTGTAGGGGTAAAACACACTTTTGGATTTTCTCTTTTTATTTTGGAGAGCATTTTATGTAGTTTTTATTCACTAATTTTAAAGTAGAGCTGTTTCTTGTCAGTTGGCAATAACTTTCTGATTCATAGGAGATGATAATATCAATGTTTTATGTAATGTTATATGTAACGCTGCGTTTACGAAAATTATTATGACGTTAATGGAATGTTAATAACTTTTTCTTAATCTCAACGTAACATTAATTAATATTGAAATCATTTCATTTTGTATTAAGTGTTTTACAACGGGTACCAAATAGCTGAGGTCGATTTTTAACTCTAAATTCAAACACACATATATACACTATTAATGTTTGACTTGTTCTGGTGTTATTGTTTCTCAAAGCTTGGACATGCGATTGAATGTATACTAAATGATCTATATGCCACTATTCCATTCACATCATAAACATAAGTTATTTTATATTCATACACTTTATTATCATTAATATCACCTTTTTATATGGAAATTGTAAAAGTGTAGTTATAATAATATGTGTTTGAGACATGTCTTATAAACAATGCCGAAAAGTGAAATATACTTTTCAAATGTGTTTATCATATATTTATTCGATATTATAATAGACATTTACTTTCAATAATTCATAGCGTAAACGTATCACGTATATAGTGTAATGGTGCACGTTTTTGAAATGAGTGTTCGCTTTATTTGGAAATCGGTAATATGCCTCTACGACATGAGACACTAATTCTATTTTTGTTTGTCAAATTATGTTTAACTGGTTATGATAAAATTTGCAATGTCTAGTTGCAGGTTTTGACAGGATACAGTAGCTGTAGTAATTGTTGTCTTTAACCTTTCAGTATTCGGTTGAATGTGTAAAGTCGTGGTAGTATATATAACGAAAGTAAAGGTGACTGTTGATATTCTAATTCATAGCATGTATTTAAGTATGTACGACCATTTTTATTAAAACCAGGACTCATGTCATATAATATGACACAATTAAAAATATTTAACAACAGTAATTTACTTCAAATTATTTTAGACAACCCGATTATAAAACCCATGGCAGATGTAACTGTGGTAGAAGATCAACCAACTACATCGCTTCTATGTGAGTCATCTAGCAGGCCACCTTCTACATTTACCTGGTTTAGAGGAAGTATCGAGGTAAACCAAGGTGCTGGTACATCAACGGACAATAAGAATGTTTATACCATCAATAATGTCAACAGGAGTCAAGCTGGAACATACAGATGTAATGCAAAGAACAATGTCGGTACTCCAGACAACAAAAATGTCAAGTTGATTGTTCAATGTAAGTTATTACACAATCTTAATTTATATTTCATTAATAGAGATGTGTATTATAATTGCATTGGAATTAGAAAATAATTCATTCACATGGACTTAAAAATTCAATTGAACTAGTCTCTACATATGTCTACATCATTTTATATAAAAAAAAAAAAGACAAGGAACTCGACTGTTCTATCAGCTCTCTAATTTAACTGTTGTGAATACCAAATTATTAGAAAATTGTTTCAAAGATTCATTACACCTGTTGACGACCTGAGCAGTCTTTTATGTGACATATTTGGAATTTCATCAGAATAATATATTATAAAATCTTAATTACAGAAACACAAAGCGCAAAGAAAATTTTCTCTATACTATAAGCAGTAAGGATTTACTAAAGTCGATGTAAATATATGAACTCATTATTACCAAAAGGATAATAAAAATAAGTAAAGAAACAAAGAATACAAAATAACACTATTGGTAAATAATACAGCTAATGAAGCTTCACAGTACTATCAATATCTGTTTGGATAAAGTTCCGACCTGTTTCTGTTCGGGAGAGATCACTTGAAATAAATGCTGATATTAATTATTGGTGATTTTACGTGTCAAATATAAATAGCTATTTGTGATGCAATAAAGGAACATTACGAAGAAACAAATGTCATTGAGACCACTCATAAAGTTGACAAAATAGGAAAAGTAATGTAAACACTCAATCAAATCAGCTAATTTAATTGTACTCTAACGTGTTGGAGAAGATTGAATGTTCCTGTAAAATAATTTTGATAACTTAACAAGTTAAAATAAGAATAATAATCACACACGCACACACACACACACGCACGCATATACGCACGCACTTACGCACGCACGCACACACACACACACACACACACACACACATTCATTGGTGTAAAAAGATACCAAGTGCCTTAATATTCCATATACACTTAACGCTCGAATGGGACGATATGTTCGATTAGTATGTTATGATTCGAATGTAGGCAATCTCTATTCTAGCACAAATAACCAATCAAACACTATATCAAGAACTGACATAACTATATGTTGGGACATGAATATTCAGCTAGCCAAATTGACCAGTTCAAAGTGCAAGGGTAAACATACATACATATTAAAATCGGAATAATCCTAGTTCTAGAGAGGGATACTGGAAAAATCCTTGTTCTTTTATGAAATAGCGCATTATTCTGATTTCACTGTATCATCTTGATTGAATAGGTTTCCATGTGTGTCCTTTATATCGCCTGTGCGTAGTAACGGATCTTTAACTAGATCCTACTAATACAAGCTACCAGTATATGTATGGAAAATAATCCATACATTCAAGATGTGCTACGTGTTAAACCTTGATACATGTGCATAATATCTGGTTAAAACCAATTCAAATGAGGTGGTTTATTCTATAATATTGTGTTCTTGGCTTGAATTGTTCATAGGCGCACTCTCGTTAAATAAGCTTAGTCTGTAGATTTTTTGTCTGGTTGATCACAAATAATTTTCCATATATGTATATTTTAGTACTATTAGTAATATTCATATTACTCATACTTCTACTACTACTACTATAACTACTACCACCATTTCTATCTATATTTTTAATGGCAGTACTTATGGTAATAATAGTGATTTTGTAGGTACAGGGCAAACATAATAATGAGAATACAATTTATATTGTTATCTATATACATAATAATACTACTTTGGATAACAATAATCATACTATTTATATTTAAACTATATTCAATGTGTAAACTTGCTATTATATATTGCTTTTATACTGTTGCATGATTCAGCCGCTATGAGTTTTCGGCCGCGATTGTAGAATTTGTTTTAAATGATAGATATTTGTATATACCAACTTAATATTAAGTTTAATGCGTTGGACTGTTGTTTACTGATAATGAATTGAATCTTAATATTTTTACAATTTTTATTGTTAGCGGAACGCAAGTTCCGGTAGATGAAAATCGGGCCCAGGATCAGAGAGGCATTGACTCGATCCTCGGCCACGGATATGTGTCTCTAAGCATTTTATCCTCATATGTTTAGTACTGGTTCTACCCAGGAAGGTATCGAGCACATTTTTTCTAAATTGAAAAAATCTTGTGTTCAAATCAATTTAAAATAAATAAGTTTAACAGTAGTTTACCGTATTTTCTTTCAGCTGTTATAGTATTTGGAAAGTAACGTCACATTCCAAAAGATTCTACTTAAAAAGGAATGATTTAATTGTTATCATAAGTTATATGTGATTTATAACACAAATATTACAAAACGAAATATAACGAGTAAAACAAGTAAAATTATATTTAGTTTTGTCGTGTTCTTTTAAAAGCTAGCGTCATTTCATGTCATCGAGGACTAGCATACGATCAGTTAACCTAAGCACTATTTCCTTTGATCCTGGAAGGTTAATCAGTATCCGAGCACTCCCATCTTCGCAAGCAACTGAAAATGTTCCCACTTGGATCAGCGGTGAGAGACGAATGACTATGTGACGTAATGTCGTATAGCAAACATCACAGAGACCGACTATGTCCAGGGGTTGATTCGAACTTACGACCCTGAATTGATAGTCAGACGCGCTACCGACTGAGCACACCGGAACCGGGCTTAAAGATGTCGTTTCAGTTGTGTCAAAGAATACTAATAATATTTTTTAATGTAATACGTAGTTACGTTATATCTCGTTGATTTGCTTGTTTAAAAGAAACGCCCATGGTGCCAATGTAATATTTTTAATGATGGGTACATGGACAACATATATTACACATCATTGTTTAAACAGATCCACCTGATGTAACAGCAACAGCAACAGCAACAAATACGACAACCGA
The DNA here is from genome assembly GCA_029582155.1 of Panopea generosa. Lineage (NCBI taxonomy): Eukaryota > Metazoa > Mollusca > Bivalvia > Adapedonta > Hiatellidae > Panopea > Panopea generosa. Next base: position 46,148,041 of record CM055894.1, read on the forward strand.
TTCACTTGCAATAAATGTGACATGCAAAGCTGTCGGTATCCCACACAATAACTACCAATACAAACCGTGGGTACAGACCTGGCCTGGCTATGGTGAAGTGGCAGAGTGGTCACAGTCACCAATCCTGACCTTAACTAGTCTGACGTATGAACATTCTGGTACATACAGATGTACTGCAAGTAACGGTGTCAAGGTGTATGGTACAAACACAGAATATATGGACGGTACAGTTACGTTCCTGGTCAAATGTGAGTAATATATATATTCATTCAGATAATGAGTAAGTAAACATATCTAGATACAATATGCGTTGCACAAATGCATCACATATTGATGGACCAACAGTCACTCTATTTGTCGTTTGTAAAAATAAGTATTATTGTCAAATGAAACACATTTTAGTTTTAATGTAAAATGTAATGTACCGCAATGATATACAAGAAAGAAGTTGAACCTTTATCACATGACATTGTAATCACAGTTGATTTAAAAGGTAAACCGTTTATACATGTAGTTATCAAATACAATTACATGTAATATATATTATGATTTTACAAATGTAATAAAACAACATTCTATCTTATATGATCATACTACTGGTAAAAAAGAAAGATTACATTTAAATATGTATATACACTAAATGACTTGTATACACATTATATATTTAAATATTCAATAACCGGCTATATTCATGTTTTACTTTTTATTGCCAACCGGTAAATAATTTATTTACACGAACCCCGCCACCACCCCTCCCCCTCCCCCCCCCCCCCCCCCCCCCCCCCCCCCCGATTAACAAATCTAAATGTAAATGCACTGGTTAAGGTTAAATCATATATTTCAACTATGTAATTGCTAGTTCGACAACAGTTTGAAAAAAATATCACGAAAGATACATTCATAATAGTATGCACATCGTTTTTATGTGGTTTATATCTATATTATAATAATATTCTAAACCATCGTAAATTAATTAATTATATGGCGCGTTACAGATGTTTTATGTGCTATTATTTGCAGCATATCCCATCATAACAAGTCCAAAACCGTTTACTGGAGAAAAGCAGAAGGTGACTGGAGATCTTAATATGAACGTGCACATGGAGGTGAAGGTCTACTTGAATACAAAAGTTAACTTGAAGATATCATGTCACCGGAGTGTCAACGGAACAAGACAGCCTTATGAAATAGGAACTATTGGTACCTCAAGTGTTAATGTAAAGCTCAGAGTATTTTCACACGAAATTACGACGCAGGGAATGAAAGTGACAGTCGACATACTTATATTAAATGTAGCTGATTTTGGAGACTACGATATTGTCATATCGAATGAAATCGGAACAACTGTTTGGCCAATAGAAATTAAGCGATTAGGTAATATGTTTTTTATTTTAGTAAGGTGTAAAAACAGTAGTGGAGGCCATCTCTATAGGTTACCTCTTTGTTCTTTGTTTATGTAGATACAGATATCTTGGTTTCGGAGTCAATATTCAATAAGCAATAAGAATCGTCGGCTAATCATGTATAAGCAAACCGAACGGAGATGGTGACATTATGACCGTTGTAGACTCACTATTTTAGAGAGCAGATATAAACAAGCTAGCGAGTATAGACCAGAAAGCCAGTGTTAATACTTATTCATATGCTCACAAATGACCTCCTTATGCTTCTGATCCAAAATGTGCTCGTTGTTCTACTGGTGCTTCCAAATGAGCTCATTGTTCTACTGATGCTCCCAAATGTTTTCGTTGTTCTACTAGTGCTCCCAAATATGCTCATCCTCTCCCAAAGGTGCTTCTAGTGTTCCCAAATTTTCTCATTGGTTCCCACAGGTGCTCGTTGTTCTACTGGTGCTCTTAAATGTGCTCATTGGCTCCCAAAGGTGCTCGTTGCTCTACTGATGCTCCCAAATGTGCTCATCGGCTCCCAATTGTGCTCGGTGTGCTTCTGGTGCTCCCAAATGTGCTCCTTGTGCTCCTGTTATTCTGAATGTACCATTCCGACACGGCTCTGGTATCTGATTAATCAGTATGTGTAAAAGATTCGTTATAAAGATATGTTTTTGACTGACGAAACATTTTGGAAAATATCTATGTGCTTATTCAGTATATGCGTATGAAATATCAGGAGGAAAAAAGTAAGTGGATGATTTTAAGATTTAAAAATCTGTTACGCCTCACAGATTTGAAGGTTCAAACCCTCGGTCATAAAGACAAAACTTCATGGTTTCAAGACGATACCATCCCTACATTACATGGGGACCCCGTGCGCTGTGGATGCAACACAGATTCCTTCTCATGTTGAGGACAGGAAGGGTTTAAACGTACAAGGGTTGCATTTCGTGACCTACCCTTCCTTGCCTTTGAGAAGTACTAACACATGGCACACAGTATGGCGAACCTCTCAGAAAAAATCATATAACAGCATTATGTTACGTAGATATTCAGGGTACATACTTATATTTTTATAAAAATTTTAAGATTAATACTACGGTCAAACCGGGTAAAGTTTAACTGTCAATACGTACATCTGTTTTGTTCTGAGTCGTAAACTATATCACTAATACTTCAATTTTATTGTCAAACTAAGCTTTTTGTAAGCCTATATGTTAGTGTTATCATCTACATGAGTTGTACATAGATTATTGTGACCCAATCATGCATATAAGTACCCATGTCACGAATATAATGCGACGGTAGTACTTATCTTAAGGAGCCATACAGTCATATTTGACTGAACATGACATTTAAACAATCTGATTAATGAACTATTAAGTGATTCGTTAAGAAGGTTGTTAATACATGATAGTATATTAAATGTATGTTTTACATTTGAAGGCCCTCCCAATCCTCCAGTAAATGTTAGAGTAGAAACTGTGAAACAGAGGTCAGCAGTTGTAAAATGGATTCCAGGTTTTCATGATGGCTTAAATCAGACATTTGTGATACAAGTAAGCGAAGATAACACGACACGGCTTAATACGTCAATATTTGGTGGACAATCTGACAGTACAGAAAAGATGTCAAAGGTTATCGAATTTCTCAGACCTTCTACAACTTACTATGCTAGAATGTATGCTTACAACAGTAAAGGACAGAGTCAATATACGCAGATGTTATTCTTTACAACAGAACCAATTGGTAAACAAGTTTTTAATTAATATACTGTGTCAGATATATTTCAAACTACTAATTAAATACATTTGATATACATAAACAGTGGTAGACATGATGTTTTACAGATTGCGTAATACGATTTCAAGACAAATATCTATATTATTTTATTTACAGTTATAACAGTTAATAACTATTAGATTATTAAACTAGCGTACTATTTCAAGATAATTGTAACAGCTGATAAAACGCACTTGATATGCACGCCTTCATTTATTTCGTACTACTTTGCACATGTATTTATGACATTGACGTGATAACCCTTAAAGAAGAAATAAAATATAATTTATATAATGCTTTATGTTACAGATAAAGTTGCAATATTTCATCATTTTAACAGTTCATACATGAAAACTCTTAAAGTGGCCGGTTTGAACTTTCTCAATATTGATAAGAAATGGCATGATAAACTATTTATGATACTCGAATCGTTTTTAAAAAGGTGAAAATAAAAATCAACACCTATCAAATCAATTTGAAATTTTGTATTATCTGTTTATTATACAAACACACTCAATTCAAACACAATTTATAAAACGTTTCCTGTAAGATCAACTTAATGCACTTTTGTTCAATTTTGATTGCGTCCCCTCAAATGAAATGTTTAACATGTATGTGAGCTGCTAGAAGTGTGTATCGGAACGTCAACCAGAACTAGATTATATTTCCCCAAATATACTTACAGCGATACAGTGCTTCAATCAGGTCGAATCGCTTAAAATGGTGTACATACAAAACATGATAGCAATATAAACTTTTACTATGAAGGCGTTGCATTTTCAACGTTGATACATATTTATATCAGATTCTAGATTAAATATGACATTTACAAGCACGTGTCAACGAATAAATCTAGCTGACGAATCTAACTTTTATGCGTATATTATAGCTAGTTGTTTACTCATTTGTAACACTGCTGTGAGGGAAAATATGTCATTCCTATTAGACCATGCACTTTTATTTTACTTGTATTGGAAGTTTTAATTATCTATATATACAATCGTCCACTGGCACGCTATATGTAGTACGAATGTCGTCATATATTTTAGATAAACCAGTGTTATTGAAACATATCTTAAAAGGTCACAGTTTACTTATGATCACATACTAAATAAATCAGTGCACGAATGAACGTATGACCTGTGTTTTTCTGATGAAAAATTATGTTTTCAGCAATTCAAATATCGAATACGAAATCAAACTGTAGTACAGCAGGACTTGTTGCAGCATTCATCGGCGGTATTGCATTTACTATTATGGTTATAGCTGCAATCTTTCTTGTTCGAAGACAAAGGAAACTTGGTAGGTATTAAGGTATTAACTAGAATAAACACTTCGACCTGAAGTTACATATTTAATATAATAGGTGATCAAGCAATGAGTAACTTTATCAAAACATATTGTCATAGAAGTAGGAGTCGGTAAAGGTAGGGGCAGAATAAACTCCTTCCCCCCAATATTTTGTTAAAATGTCTAAATGTCACAAAATACCAAACATCTGGACTAAATGACAACATATTTTTTTACTCTAAAAACGTACTAGAATGCCGCATTTGTTCTTTTATATAAAAAAAATATCCGAGACCCCGTACCGCTGCTTGCCCCCTTCACACTTTCCTTGCGTTTTCACTTGTCAAGCATGTGGTTTAAGATACTTTGGAAGTTCATTTTTTAATACATATTATTTATAAAAATAAAAAAATTTAACGGTCACAAATATATCTAAGTGAACAACAACCAGTCCAAACTTATTGTTACCAAATTGCAGTTTTTTATCTTTAAAATATCAAAGTATTCCAGGGGAAGCCCCTCGTATCCCAACCAGCAACGGACATCCTCACCTACACACGAGAAAATGACAACCGTATATTTGATCTAAGTATTTCTTTTTTTTTTTTTTTTGCATATCAATTTATTTCAGGTGTGCCGCTATTAGCTCGAATACTCTCTCTCACCTTTTAAATCGCAGTGTACTCCCCCTTTGTAAGCAATGTTCAGGGGCTTACAACAACCAGCAGAGAACAACCCACTTTCTCAGTGCTAACAGTGCACGATGTACTAATTTCTTAACTCAGTGGATCTTCATTTTATTTGATACATGTTAAAAGTTAATAAAACATTGTAAAAGTCACAAAATATTCGGTAGTAAATAAACTTTTCTCTCTAAAACTTGCAAAAACACAGCATGAGGTTTTACAGATCACAAAAGTCTCTAGGTACAGCCACCAGCAGGGAACAACCACTCCGAGACCAAACTGCAGTAAATGACACCCATATATTCTATCCAGAAAGCTCATTGAATTCTGCATTAGGTGTTTTATCATTTTCTTTCCGGGGTAGGCCCCGTAGCCCCACAAGCAGGGGACACCTTCCAAACTCGTGTGATTGACAACCATTTCCCCTACCCTAAAAATTGAAAACTAAAATATTGTATTTTCTTACCAACATATCAAATCTTTCGGGGAGAGGTCCCCTTACCCTCACCAGCAGGGAATTTTCAAGAAGGCAACGAATGTCTTTCCTGCTGGATTCTACAATGAACCACAATGCACGATTTGGCACTAAGAAAACCAAAACATCACGGAATTATTTTTTTCAGATACCGATCTAAATTCTGATACATTTTATACCATTCGTGTATAACATAGAAGGACTGACAATACCTGAAACGCATTAAAATGCACGATTTCTCCTCCTCGCAAGCCGCGTGCATTTTCTGAGCCCCTACCAAACGGTTTTCCTGGACGATATGAATTTCTTTCTGGCTTAGTCGGTGCTCTATTTCTTAACAAAACTTGCAAGAATGCAGCATTTGGTTTTCAGTATATTAAACTGTTTCCATATTGCTCCCATTGCATGAGGTACCGGGTTTAAAACCCATTGGAAGTTTGTTAAATACTTCTTATATTTCTTTCTTAATAAAACATTTAAAAGTCACAAAATATTAGTCCCAGGAGTAAATTACAACCATATTTCATCATAAAAATCTCTAAATAATTTAAGATATAAAAATGTTCCAGGGGTTCCCCCAACCATATGTGGGAGAGGGATACAACTTCAATTCTCATACACTCTCTCTTCAGGTTGCTCCCACCACAATAATTGAAACTACGAATAATGGCATCACGCTTACTTAAGTGTGTAATACTTATTACTTTAGTTGTATCATTAAAATGCCTTCGGCTATAATTCTTGTTTGTTCACATTTTCAGGGAAATGTACATGTTTAAACGTATCAAACATAAATGTTCAACATGTTGAAGACACATCAAGAGATCAGCATGCGTACTTAAATATGTCTTCAACAGGTAAGAAGTATACAGACTACGCATGTCTCACATTTTCGTTCGTAAGAGACATAGACAATTATCAATCTCCAGTAATACTTGATATACGCTAAGTGTAAATGTCCTTGAGCGATGACATGTGTTGTTTCAAGATCACCTATCTCTCACCCTTGCAGTTCGAGCGCAGCTCGGAGATCTTCCAGATATATTCTTTGTAATGATATTTAAAATCATAGTTATATTATGCACTCTTTTTATTGGATGAAGAAACTCTTCTTGCGCATGAATATTGAATTGGGAACACATACCAACAAAACTGAACATATAATGACCTGCAGTAGTAATGTTTGACAATTACAACATAAGCGTTATATAATGTGTGCATAGTTTAATTGTAATGAAGTACTTTAAGAGTTTAATGATACACAGATATCTTCTATATACTATTATTGATTTTATTACAAAATGTTAAATGTTCACGCCCTTATCGTGCATATCAAAAACTGTTCATAGATACCGATATAGTTCGTGTAAGCTACGTCAACTTACTCATTTGATTTGTTAATATTCAGAAACTTAATTTGATTGAAATAGAAATTTGAACGTGCTTATGAACAAATGGTTTGTCATACATTACAAAGAGCGTGGTGTTAGATAATGTATCATTTAGTAACTCATTGGCCTTATATTTATCGAACATTGACTATCATTTAGGGCAAACTGTAGAAGGCACCTCCATAAAAGAACCAGACAGGTACATGATATTTTAAACATATTTACTTTTTGTATTAGAAAATGCATTCTCGGCTGAATGCCAGGCTTGTTTTTTTTTAAACATATACGTTTCTTTCTATTTGTGAAAATGATGCTGACGTTACATCGAACAACTTTATTAGAAAAAAACGTTATATATTTTTAAGTTGTTAACATTAAAATAAACAAGCAATTATTCATTTGAAATGTATTGTGGTTAATTGTAATTATTTACAGTGCTTTTTCGATGTATTTTTTTCTTTAAAGATAATTACATCTAATCTCTTTTAAATTTATTTTTCAACATAATATGTTTCATACATTATCCTAATAAAATAGAACGAGCACGTATGTAAAACTAAATGTTACATACATACAGTGTACACTTATTATTAAAAATCATAAAACAATGCGTATAAAAAATGAAAAAAAAAAATAGCACCTCGACTGTTAGTGATTTTGTAAAATGTAAACTCTGTATTTCGTTTCGATGAGATTGTTTATAACATTTTGGTATATTAGACAATATTGTTAAACATTCTCTGAAAATGTAGATATCTGATATACTGATTTTGTACATATACAAATTGTTAATTTTACTATTCTCATTGAATATATTTGTATACTTCAAGACTAATACATTTGAAAGTAAACTACTGCATGAACATGGTGTATTCTCGTTTGATTAAAAGTGTCAAGTTATTCTGATAGCGTTTTTATGTCAATGCATTGCTTATTAAAATATATTAAAATGTACCTTTCAGTGATACCAATGCAGCCACTTATGAAACTACCATGTCCAGTAATCCTAGCGAACATGTGTATACAGATCTTAAGGATTCCCCGCAAGGTATCATTTCTTTTGTTAAGCGTACGTTCTCAACTTTAAACATGTATGTGTCCCTTTGAAACATTTAACAGGACTCCCATTCCATATATACAATCACGCTTGAAGTTAATTTGTCTACCTTTAGTTTTGCCCGTTTGTATAATTCATTTTAATGAACAAATTAAATAAATGGAGGCATGACATATTTATCGCATTAGTACTGCTACTTCTACATATAATACTACTATTAAAATGATAACACGTGTACCAATACGTTCATCAATAATAATAATAATAACAATAATAATAATAACAATGATAAAAATGATAAGTATACTATCACTAGTAATTTATTTCAAGTATTACTAATGCACTTTTTAAATTGCATATTCACATGGTCGGGCATTCGATCCCCAATCAATGTCAGGTGTGTGTCCTTGAGCAAAATAATATATCTGCATATGTTAAGTATCAGTTCTGCCTTGGACGAATTTGCTCGTGCTAATTGTAAAGTTTGTATTCACAATCGATGTTAACCAGATAATTTTCAACTTAAAGCCGGATAGAGGTACTGTGTGTATTGTATCTTGACTGCTCGCATCATAGGTTGCGTGTACGATCCCAGGATCAAAAAGGCAGCCTATCAAATGCCAACACTCAGTACTGGTTCTACTCTAGAAACCGACTCAAGAGCGGTTCCGTTATACTCTAAGCTTAATTTAGTAATCGAACAAAAGAAAGTATAAACTTATCGTTGAATATCAATAGTGGACTAACTTTTAAATTGTAATATTATTTTAAACAGTAATACTCCTGTGTTATACCAGTAAAATATAAAATACTAAATTCAGCTACACAATAGACACCAACTATTAACTATTATATGCTCATATTGCTACATACACAGTACTATGTGCGGGACAGGTGCCGACGTCATGCATTGCATTTCTGGTCTCGTTTTACTCATAGTGCAAACACTGATAAAACAATTGAACTTCAAACCTTCTAACTTGTTACATGGGTGATGTTTAATAAATTGTCTGACTCCATTAAGTTATCTTGGTCATCTTCTATGGAGTTTAATTTATCAGACATTTGTCAGTGCTATGTGTAAACCAAAGAACAATACACGTTCTGGTTTTCGGGTAATTGTCACAGTTTCCAAAGGTAATTTTCGAATTGAAGCACACTACTTAATGACAGTCATCTCCCCCGCCATGTCAAATTCATACGTTTTGTCAGCAGACATACATGCAGTTATGGAAACAGCTTTCGAATGTTAGACAGTGTTACCGTTGGTATTGCAAGTTTTAGAAAATGACTTCAAAGTCACATAAATTGTAACTATAATTTGTTTTACAAGTTTAATACACTGAAAGACTTTAGAAACACAACACTTAGATGAACAGCATTAATACATCGAGTTCTTATCTATAATTTTGAAATGTATTATATAATATAATATGATATATTTCGACCATTCCCAAAAAGTTTTTTCCAAATCTATTGCAATCATTCCTTCTTCTTATTGACTTGAAGCTTAAAACCCTTTTCCAATGTTTTATTGCTGTTTATCTGAGTGTTACGTTTCTCAATAGTACAGTGCAGTATTCTTGTAAAATATATTTCGGTGTAATAATGGTTCTATTTAATGCCTGTATGTAGAAAGGATATATTAATGTTCTTCCTAATGATTTACGACCTGCCCCACCCATAGCAACATCAGTACCTAAGTATTTAAATGGATTTTATTTTAAGTATCCGAATGATTTTATAAGTATTTACGGATATTAGTTTTTAGATAAACAGCATTAATACATTGAGTTCTTTATCGATATTTTTGAAATATATTCGAGAATATAATATGACCATTCCTGAAAAGTTTCACCAAAATCTATTGCAATCATCCCTTCTTCTAATTGACTTGAAACATAACCCTTTTTTTAATGTTTTATTACTGTTTATCTTAGTGTTGCGTTAACATAGCATTAACACGAGTTGTTATGACTGCAATATGAATACTATCGATTAATTTAAATTATATTATCATTTCCATCACTAATACTTCTTCTATCATAACTGCAATATGTACACTTGCTACTTGCTACTGTTACTACACAGACATCTATATGTGCTACAGAGTACAATAACACTAAATTGAATTTAACCGAGATGTTACATAGCACAAAATTTTGTAATATGTGTGTCTTGACCAGCATGTTTTGAACTATGCTGTATAAATATAATTTGTGTTTAATTTTAGGCGCGTGTACACCACAAACAAATATGGAAATGTATGAAAATCTAAATCTCCAGACGAGCCGTTGAATATAGATGAACGTGTGCCCGACGAATATACTATCAGTAACTTGCATTTTTTGAAGAACTCTTTTCCATATATAAATGTTTTGTGTGTATGATACGCTGTCTAATAAAGAATAATCATATATAATGCAGTTTAACAAATAAGACTATTATTGCACTATCAACTTTACAATTCGGCAGTAGCATTATAATCAAGCGGACGCTTATGTTCCATTTTGGTAGCAAAATGAAAATACGAAAAGACAAATTAAACCTGTTTAAAAGGCAAGAGCAAACAGTTCAAAACTGTGTGATGCCAGCCAGTGGGGCTACGCTGCATTTTCTCTTAGTAAAACACTTGGTTTTCAGTTACATGTACTGACGACAGGAATGAAAGTATTCTCAATCAAGATGATGTTGGAGTATTCGATACGTATTTAAGAATGTAAATGCCACGACTGATTAAAAGGAATATATCAGGATTGTTTAAAATTTGAAAATTAGCATTTTTTTCCAATATACCTATGAGATATATAAAATATGTAGTCACTGTCTTAGATTGGTGTATTAAGACATGCCAACATAATATATTGAAAAGGGCTTTCCTAACTTTGGCTCGCGTCTATGTTAGACTAATATAGATTTTGTGACGTCCTAAATGTGTCACATGTTCTCATTTTCATTTCAATTTGATCAGATTTAAGATTTACAATTAGTAAACAATGTTTATATATGAAGGGGGTCAAACAGTATTGAAATGCTCTGATCGATTTTGATACTTATGTTGATTTTTAATACATATATAGCGTTTAAATATCCTGATATGCCACTTTAAGTGTTGTTTAATAAATTGGTTATTTGTATGTCAGTGTGTCTTTATTCTGATTTTTTTCATATATACACTGTAATATTTGTTTTCATATGTTTACTGATGTTGCTGTAATTGTCATTATTCTTGTAATTATACTTTATATATGACATAATGATGGTGACATGTCAATAAACTTGCACTTGAGTTACAATAGTTATAGTGGTGTTAAGACAATTTTCTTACAAAGAAACTTATTTTTTAAAAGTGTGCTTCTAAAACATCGTATGTAAACTCTCCAAATCTTTAGTTTACTAAATGGATTGCATGTTGCATTGTTCATCAGTCATTTCACATACTTTAGGTATAAACATACTTTGACAAGCACTCTGGTATAAATGTGTAATGCATTACATCTGGTATGTATGTTTAGTTGCATTATTGAATTAATGTTATGCTTCACTGAACTATAGCTTACAAAAGGACTTATTACCATGTATTTAATGTTCTGCATTTTGATGAATTATAAACATTTCTCAAATAAATTTTATCAGTTAACTATTTAAATTAAAAACAACATCTATTGATGTTTTCAATCATAAAATCAATAAAAATAAAAATTCCAATGCATTATCAATTACATTTCACTCACCATATTGACATTTGCGTGATGACTGGTCATTGCCTTTATTGAATAAATTAAGCGGCATATTTTCTCTTGCATTTTCGCTTTGGTACATTTTTCCTTAGTTTCGCTTGCTATTCAGACGAAGACTTTACATACTATAGGAAACAAAGAAAGACTTTCGGGACGTTTTACGTGTTATGTATTTAAATTAGATATACATACTTCTTAATACTTGACTACATAATTATAAATTTAGTTTGCACACTTCCTTATATATATCAGAAAAAAAAACAACATTCATTCTACTTTAATTTTTGTTTATTACATTTTCGGAGAAAAATCGCACATTAAGGTCGATCCTTCCATATATATAACTGACGTTACTATCGGAAATTAAAAATAATTGGTACAGTTATGTGAAATGTCAAAGAAAATACTGGAATTGTAAACCGAAACAATATTAGAACATAACACATGTACGGAGAGGAAGAATGAAAAGTCAAGGCGTTTGTCAAAAATAATTGTTCGATTAACTGTGCACATTTTTCAATATTTATAATATATGTATAATCCTTGTGTTTCCTTTAGAATAGAAAAAACGATTTCGAATCTAACAACATTATGACTGAAGATAAATAAAAATTACGAAGATTTGCATCATATAATATTTAGTGACGTCTTTTCTATTTTTGCTTTAATACCTTGTGGAATACTATTGTTAATAAAGTATGTTATTTGGAAGAAATTACCCGGAATGAGACTATGCTTTCAAGATACTATGCGCAGATTTGAAGTATAAGGTTTCACATGCCGAACTTTTTGTTAGACCATTTATAATGAGCCAAAATGATTATGTTCATTACTATTATAAAAGTATTGGCTGTTAGGCTATTACATATACATGTAATGTGATTATCAATATTAACTGAGGTGATTTACATCTACTCCGTTATAGTATATAACGCAGTTATGGCGCAAACATTGATTAAGGGAAACAATTGAGGGTTACTCGTTCAGATGACGAAGTCCATGTTTTATGCCATGTATAACATTGACAAGTATATGTATAGACTGTAAATAGTTCAATAAAAAGTTTGTGAAACAAGGACATACATGGTGACTCGTTCAGATGATGTGTCCATGTTTTATGTTGTGTATGACATTGACCAGTATATGTATAGACTGTAAATATTTTAATAAAAAGTGAGTGAAACAAGGACATACATGGTGACTCGTTCAGATAATGAAGTCCATGCTTTATGTCGTGCATGACATTGACCAGTATGTGTATAGACTGTAAATATTTCAATAAAAAGTGAGTGAAACAAGAACATACATGGTGACTCGTTCAAATGATGAAGTCCATGTTTTATGTCGTGTATGACATTGACCAGTATATGTATAGACTGTAAAAAGTTCATTAAAAGTGAGTGAAACAAGGACATACATGGTGACTCGTTCAGATGATGAATTCCATGTTTTATGTTGTGTATGCCATTGGCGAGTATATGTATAGACTGTAAATATTTCAATAAAAAGTGAGTGAAACAATAATATACATGGTGACTCGTTCAGATGATGAAGACCATGTCTTATGTCGTGTATGACATTGACCAGTATGTGTATAGACTGTAAATATTTCAATAAAAAGTGAGTGAAACAAGAACATACATGGTGACTCGTTCAGATAATGAAGTCCATGCTTTATGTCGTGTATGACATTGACCAGTATGTGTATAGACTGTAAATATTTCAATAAAAAGTGAGTGAAACAAGAACATACATGGTGACTCGTTCAGATGATGAAGACCATGTCTTATGTCGTGTATGACATTGACCAGTATGTGTATAGACTGTAAATATTTCAATAAAAAGTGAGTGAAACAAGAACATACATGGTGACTCGTTCAGATAATGAAGTCCATGTTTTATGTCGTGTATGACATTGACCAGTATATGTATAGACTGTAACTATTTCAATAAAAAGTGTGTGAAACAAGGACATTCATGGTGACTCGTTCAGATGATGAAGTCCATGTTTTATGTCGTGTATGACATTGACCAGTATATGTATAGACTGTAAATACTTCAATAAAAAGTAAGTGAAACAAGGACATACATTGTGACTCGTCAGATGATGAAGTCCATGTTTTATGTCGTGTATGACATTGACCAGTATATGTATAGACTGTAAAAAGTTCATTAAAAGTGAGTGAAACAAGGACATACATGGTGACTCGTTCAGATGATGAAGACCATGTCTTATGTCGTGTATGACATTAACCAGTATATGTATAGACTGTAAATACTTCAATAAAAAGTAAGTGAAACAAGGACATACATGGTGACTCGTTCAGATGATGAAGACCATGTCTTATGTCGTGTATGACATTAACCAGTATATGTATAGACTGTAAATATTTCAATAAAAAGTGATTGAAACAAGGACATGCATGGTGACTCGTTTAGATGATGAAGTCCATGTTTTATGTCGTGTATGACATTGATTAGTATATGTATAGACTGTAAATGTTTCAATAAAAAGTAAGTGAAACAAGGACATACATGGTGACTCGTTCAGATGATGAAGTCCATGCTTTATGTCGTGCATGACATGGACCAGTATGTGTACAGACTGTAAATATTTCAATAAAAAGTGAGTGAAACAAGAATATACATGGTGACTCGTTCAGATGATGAAGTCCATGTTTTATGCCGTGTATGACATTGACCAGTATATGTATAGACTGTAAAAAGTTCAATAAAAAGTGAGTGAAACAAGGACATACATGGTGACTCGTTCAGATGATGAATTCCATGTTTTATGTTGTGTATGCCATTGGCCAGTATATGTATAGACTAAATATTTCAATAGAAAGTGAGTGAAATAAGGACATACATGGTGACTCGTTCAGATGATGAAGACCATGTTTTATGTCGTGTATGACATTGACCAGTATATGTATAGATTGTAAATAGTTCAATAAAACGTGAGTGAAACAAGGACACACATGGTGACTCGTTCAGATGATGAAGTCCATGTTTTTTGTTGTGTATGCCATTGACCAGTACATGTATAGACTGTAAAAAGTTCAATAAAAAGTGAGTGAAATAAGGACATACATGGTGACTCGTTCAGATGATGAAGACCATGTTTTATGTCGTGTATGCCACTGACCAGTATATGTATAGATTGCAAATATTTCAATAAAAAGTAAGTGAAACAAGGATATACATGGTGACTCGTTCAGATGATGTGTCCATGTTTTATGTCGTGTATACCATTGACCAGTATATATATAGACTGTAAATATTTTAATAAAAAGTGAGTGAAACAAGGACATACATGGTGACTCGTTTAGATGGTGAAGTCCATGTTTTATGTCGTGTATGACATTGACCAGTATATGTTTAGACTGTAAATAGTTCAATAAAAAGTGAGTGAAACAGGGAAATACATGGTGACTCGTTCAGATGACGAAGTCCATGTTTTATGTCGTATATACCATTGACCAGTACATGTATAGACTGTAAATAGTTCAATAAAAAGTGAAACAGGGAAAACGTGGTCTGTCTTTCCTAATAAACACCTATAAATGCATCCTTATTCACCGATCTATGTATATGTATGCCAATCATTGGTCGTTATTTGTTTGCTTTGCACATAATTCCACCATACACAGATCATGCTCATTTCTGTTTTAATTCAGTTGTAAATATAAAACAACGTAAAATTCAAAGTATCTATATATTCTAATTATTATTACCCACAGCAAGTACAATAACAATAAATTAAGTCTAAGTATTATTAACTATAATTAATTTCTATAAATCGACAAATATATGCTAACAACGGCCATACGACGGAAGGACGGGCGGACAAAATATAAAATATAATCACGAAAAATAATTTAAATTGGGCATTTTACTTTATTACAACATACATATAAATATAGCATGGTTTTATCTCCCTATATATAATATTAGCTGGATATGTACTTGAAAACAATCAACAGCACATTTCCAGTACCTCTACAAGAGCATTCCCATGTTCCAACATGCTGACCTCTTGTAACAGAACTAATGTTTCAGAACTGGTGATATCAGCAGATTAACTGTATTTTACAGCACTTGAAACACTGAGATTGGAGACGTAATATCAAAACGTCATTTAAAACTATATTGACATCTGCGGTCCAACCTGTTATACTTATTGTTAACAGCAGATTACTGCCTTCCCCGGTCTTACTTTTCCCAAATACAGTGTAACACATTTCTGAAATAGAACATTTAAAGATCTAAAACAATTATAAGTGTTATATATCATTTAGACTTTATATCTCTTGATAGTTTGTATCCATGCAATGAAAGTTATGTTTTATCTACAATATACGTTCATTTGAAATGGGCGATGTTTAACATTTCGTTCATTAATAATGATCTCCTACCATGTTTTAGTATTTACGACCTCATTTTGTTTTTTGTATAATGGCGTCCAAACGATCTATTAAATTTCAAGCTACGAGCAGCAAGCTAATTTTCATAGGGTTGTCATTTCTAGCTGCAGATGAGTGGATCATTAGCTGACAGATCATATACTGTAGTAATTCATCACTAGTGATAAAATTGACTTTTATTGGATGCATTTCAGAGTATTTAATATACATCTGGTTCAAATAATAAAACACAACTCTTTGTTTTTCTTTTATACTTTATTAATATCCATATAAAAAACATATAATTATTAATATAAACAGCAATCATACATGTTAATCATTCCTACAACTCGGCTACACTAATAAACACATATACCATAAAAATACTTATACTTGCCCATGTGTTTATTAGACATCCAATGGCATTGATAGATCTTGATAGGTATTGGCATTTTGATTTTGTCTAAAAAATTGCACAAAACAATAGCTAACAAATAGTCTCTTTTTCTGCAAGGACAAAATTATAATTGAACGAATTTTCTATCACTTTTAAAAATTGTGCATTCAAAAGATTTCCGAGGACAACATTTTAGATTTTGATTTTCTTTACTACATTTTAAGAATAAGAAAAGAAACATTTTAGCCATACTTGTGATTTTTTTTACACTAAATATTTATAACTCACAATAGCTAAACATACGTTTTTTTTTTTTTAATTTGCATTATAAGAAATGGCAGTGCCATTATAACTTTAAAGAATGGGCAGTTAATACTTTTACGGTAAAACATGTTTTTGATTTCAATTACATTATTTGTTGAGGTCACTGGTTCTATAGTTTTGATACTCATTTTGGAGCCTGGTACCAGGGAAAAACGAGCAGGGCTGCAAATTTAACATTATAACTATCATTTCATTCACATCAGTAAGTTTGAAATAAGAGAGCCAGTGAAATAAGTAACATACCCCATTACCTTTGAGCAACTTTATAATGCTTAGAATGGAATACTTTTTCTGGGAAAACTGTGTTGGCTGCTGTAGACATGCAACGCCATAAATAAACGCCATTACTTAGACAGTAAAGATACAGCCTTCATAGCAATAGTTCAAAGTCGTGAACTTGACAGCAAAGGTATGACATCAGCACCAAAGTCATGAACGTAACAAAATAGGCATTGCCTCAACAGCAAATCCATAAATTTAACAACAAATACATTGCCTCAACAGCAAATCCATGAATTTAACAGCAAATACAATGCCTCAACAGCACATCCATGAACTTAATAGCAAATACAATGCCTCAACAGAAATGTCATGAATTTAATAGCAAATATATGATCTTAAACAGCAAAGCCATAAACATATCAGCATATACAATGCCTCAACAGTAAAGTCATGAACTAAACAGCAAATACAATGCCTTAACAGCACAGTTATGAATTTTACAGCAAATCTATGAACTTTACAGCAAAACCATGAACTTAACAGCATCGCCATGAACTTGGCAGCAAATCCATGAACTTAACAGCATCTCTGTGGCTTATTAGCAAATCCATGAACATAACAGCATAGCCATGAGCTTAGCAGCAAAGGCACTACCTCAACAGCAAAGCCATCAACTAAACAGCAATAACAGCAAAGGCATCATCTCAACATTATTTTCTTGGGGGAAAACACCACAAACAATTTTCTCAGAAATGCAATTTATATCATTTCTATCTTATAGTATTTAATATCGTTTCCCAATACTCTTATATCAGATATATCTGATCTTATTATAATACTTCCTTTATTCACTCACAACAGTAAAGTGATCCCTATAGTAACATTTGTTTGTTTGAATGTTAAGCGTCATTTTTATGCCATCGAGGGCTAAAATACAATCAGTTAACCTAACCATTTTTTCCTTGAAAACTGGAAAGTTGGCCAATATTCAAGTACATCCATCTCCGCAAGTAACTGATAACTTGCCAACTTGAGTCAGCAGTGAGACGAATGACAATGAAACACAATTACTATTATCATAAAAGAGACTGTGGTCAGACGGAGATTCGAACTCACAACCCTTTGATTGATGGTAAGACACACTACCAACTAAACTATCCAACCCAGGCTTCCTATAGTAAGATGAGTTACATGATAGAAAATATGCAAATTAACATATGTTATCTCTACTAGACACGAGACCGTGACTGTACAACAGAACATATTCATTAAAACTGCCCAATTACAAGCGAGCAGACTAGTGTACATAATCTAACCAGATCTCAATTTCAATTTTTCGAGACAAAAATAGTTAAGATAAAATATAATTACCATATATTGAAACGGTTATACATTATGACCTCAGGAGAACTGAAGCTCCCAGACAGTGCATGTTATCATATGCTTCTTTATTGCTATTTTGTAACAGAATCAACTATTAACCTGCCAGCCATTACATTTACCATTTAAAGTTTCTTTACGAAAATAATCTTTATTAACTTCATCTGATTTTAAGTGTGAAATAAGACAAACAGCAAATAACACTCTTTGTGGCACCATGCTCACTTGGATTGCTTGTGAATTAATTATTCCCTAACAATTTATACATAGGAATCATTAATGTTTCAACAAATGTGTTCTTCGACAATGAACCTAGGAGACATAAATATTTTTTTTCTGTTGTACAGTTTCACAAATACAGTCAATAGTTGCAGATTTCCGACAAATCATCCAAATGGAGACTGATTACCCGGTATTTTGAAACACTTAAAATAGTTTTGCTACGTTTGATTGGAGTAAAATTTGAAAAAGTAATCAGTAACAGTGATCAATAATGATGTTTATTAGTAAATACATGTATTAATATAACAAAACTTACTTGAAAATAAAAACATCTCTCTTTCTCTCTCTCTCTCCCTCCTCACACACCCATATATATACATGTATATGTAATAGAATACAAATCTAAAAAAACAACTAAAAATAAAATATAAGTATTTTTGAAAAAATTGACATTGCCTATTTTACAGAGACATCTTACTTTGATAGAAAAACTTATCTTTACAACCTATAGACGTATAAAATGGACGGAACCACTATAAACACGATTATCATGGATGGAATTTATTACAATAAAAGTGAAACATTATCCACAAATTAAGCATATAAAACATTAAATAGATCTGTCACATATATCAAACTACACAGATAGCATTTATAAAAAAATATCATTACATTTGAAACATTCTCTTGTTTTACAAGATGATAGGAAGTTTAATACACAACATAAATATTTGTAGATTACATGTACATACATTGTATATAGTGTACATATAATGTGCAGTCGAATCTGTATCATCAATAACTCATGAGCAAAACAATACTATACTACCAACTTTTTCTCATAAAACAAACATGCTCTAACAAATATCAAAATAACTGAAAATGAAATTAAGGATATTATAGATACATTAAATCCCAACAAATCAGTTGGAGAAGATAAAATAAGTCATAAACTTTTAAAATTAACAAAAAACTGTATTTCTAAACCATTGGTTATACTTTATAATAAATCACTAGAAGAATGTACATTTCCAGAGTTATGGAAACATGGTTTAATAATGCCACTATTCAAAAAAGGAAATACGAATACCTTGTCTAATTATAGGCCAATAACACTCTTAAGTTGTGTGGATTAATTAATGGAAAGAGTTGTTTACAAATATATCTATAATTATTTTGTTGCAAATGACTTGATATACAACCGGATGTCAACAAAAGGTCTTTGTAGGTTCAAGTTTGTCCAACCGTCAAGTAACATCCGCTGGAGTTCCTCAAGGTTCTGTTTTAGGACCATTATTTTTTTGAATCTATATTAATGATATTGCCGAACATTTATTATGTATTACTAGAATATTTGCCATTGATACATCTCTTGCATTCACGGCATCTAATATAACAGATATTGAAGGCCTTTAAAACCACTATCTAAGTATGATTTCAGTTTGGTCAAAACAATGGTTGGCTAATTTAAACCAAACAAAACAGTAGCAATTTTAATTACGAAAAAATATCATGTATCCTTCTTTGACTTTTAATAATACTTTGTTCCAGTGTCAAGTTTGTAGATCATCATAAACATTTAGGACTCACATTAAGCAACGATGGGAAATGGCATGAACATATACAAAATATTTTACACTCTGCATCAAAGGTTTTAGGTATGATCAGAAAAATCAAGTTTACAGTTAACAGAACAGCTTTAAATCAAATTTATATGTCCTTTCTTCGACATATTCTAGAATATGGATCTGAAGTGTGGGGTGCATGTAACAAATATGAAAAAAAAAATCTTGAAAAAAATTCAACACGAAGAGGCTCGTATTGTATCCGGTTTAACTCGGTCTACTTCTCCTCGTAACTTATACAAATAACTAGGTTGGCTTTCTTTAGAAGATAGAAGGTTATACCAAAAATTAATTGTTGCATATAAAGTAAAAAAAGGGTTAACTCCAGAATATTTAAACAATATTTTTCCTGAAACTGTAGGAATAACTATACCAAATAATCTAAGAAATAATAGTTAGTATTCTTTATTAAATGCAAGAACTCAATTATTTAGAAATTCGTTTATTCCATCATGTATTTCTTCTTGGAATACTCTTCCGGAACGCTTCCGCAATTCTGAAACTCTACCATCATTTAAACGCCATCTTATGAATCATTTGTTTAAACTCACCAAAATACCATGTTTTTATTTAACAGGTTCTTGTAAATTATCTATTTTTCATGCACGTATACGAAATGGTTGCAGTAACCTTAATTATGATTTATTTGCCAACAAATTCAAATTATATTCAACTTGTGAAAAATGTGGACATGAAAAAGAGGATGCCGAACACTATTTCATGCAATGTCCTTCTTTTTCAAACGATCGACTTTCTCTCTTTCATGCTACACGTCACCTACATCCTTTAAGTGTTAAAAACTCTGTTACACGAGAGAGACGATATTTCAGACGATGAAAATATTGCTGTATTTAACAATGTCCAAACTTAAATTAAAGACACTAAACGTTTTGATAAAGAACATATCTTATTAATTTTAGTATTTACCTCACAATGGAGCCCCTCATTTAAGGTCAGCATCGGAAGCATATATTTAAAGAATGTATCCTATTTCATTTTTTCTTCTTGCTTCATATATGAATATGTTTTATTGCTATCTTGATTGTTTTTGTAAATAATTTATTGTTGGGAAGGGCCGATTTTAATGTTGGATAACTTGTGGTCCAACCCTTTTGCTACTACATGTATATAAAAAAGCTATAAAATATGTTTAAAGTGAATTAGTAAAATCTGTTAGGTCTGTATTCTGAGATAACAAAGACAGCAGTGTCACTTCTATCTTCATATTGCAACCTCATCACTATGTAAACAAAACTCAAGATGTCTTTTATCGCATATGTATAAACACATTTCTTACGCAATATAAAAATTTGTAACACTTACACCACATATTTTATAAACAGTATTACAATCAGTATAATACACACAAATATATTTGTATACGTACACATGATGCGCTTTAAATAAAAAAAATCTCTCTCTATAATATAAACACAATACTTCTAAAGTCAACGCAAAATATAATGATAAAAATCTAGTTTATACTTATTTTACAGTAATTATGAAAGTTTTTATGGCACACATTTTTAAACAATACCCTGGGTAGGCTTATGTTGGACATCCAGCCTCCGTTTCTCGGTCTGATGCTCTACTGCTGGACACATATAAAATTACCTGGCAATTACGTTTATTGATTATAACTTACTTATTATACATCGGTTATAAACCAAGGTCTTACAACTTTAACATATCAAGCCCGAGGTCCTCAAGTACTAAATTAATGCAGACAAATGACTACAAATCAGGGAAAGTAAACTACATTATATATCCTTACAACGCTTTAAACATGGGTCAAACAGGTGACAAGTTTGATATTATTCTATTTTATCAAAATACATGTACATGTACATACTGAAAGGCAGATTTGGGAAAAGGGACAACTTGTTTCAAAATGATACAGGGACTGTTTTTCTATTACTTTTCCATGAAATCAAGACACAAGGCACAAATAGAATTATGAGAAAGCAAATATACGTAATAGGTGTCCTTGTGGCCTGATAATTCTTAGAAGTTGTATATATGATAAACCACTCAGCATTTAGAATAACTGTCATTTTAAAGTGTTCAATCAATTTGTATATGCATAAAAATCAATTAATGAATCACATTTTTATTAATAATACAGATTATAAATCAATCACTTTACAGGGAATTCAGGATATCTCACCCATTCAGTACTTAAAACACATCCTCGATCCCAGTTATCTATGGCATATCAGTTGTGCATACTCTTAATTTCATGAATTATTTAATTATCTCAATATACACTCTTTTGTATATTTACTGTTTGGAGTACATGACACTTACCTTTTAATATTTGTCACAATGAGTTATATTTGTACTTATACTGGACAAGGAAATCAATTTAATCATGGGGCACCAAAAGGGAAACTTAACGCTCAGATAGGGAAAATCCCACACATTTTATATATATATTATTTATTATTATACATTTGTTTCATTGGGAGGAGAATGACCTTAGGATGATACCGAGTAGAACCATTGTCCTTCCCCAAGTAACTGTCAAACTTTCTCATGTAACATTTAAGTATCAAGTAGGATTCGAATCTACAATCTCAGCGGTGAGAGGTATATGATCTTGAGAAGGCGCCTTAAACCACCAGGCCACAGTGGACATCACCACCCATCCTGGAATAGTAAAATGAAATTGATAATTTTATGTGTAGTTATATACGGATAAATTGATACATTGTCTATTTACAGAATCAATAGCAACATGCTATGTAATCTCATGCTATAAATACAACCTATCTCCATGATCAATACAGTTTCTTGTCTAGTAGACTGACCTTATATGGTTATTAAAATATAACCAACCTTGGGGGAAATCTTGTTTAACAATGAACATATCATACTTTGAAAGAAACTTTGATTTACATTTAATTACGGTTCTTGCTTAATGTCACATATTTGCAATAGTCAATAATGTGTACATTTAGTTTAGATTAAACTTGAATTGTGAAACAAGTTATTACTATAACAACTTCGACAAACCTCGCTAAAAGTCTTCCTAGTTAGAACCAGTGGGAACCATATATAGAAAAATTGTCTCGCTTAAAGAAATTACTACAATTTACCTATAATTATTATGATTGTCATGTAGCTGACCCAAATACCTCATACATATCTCGTCTTTTGCAACTTGATTTTGGACATCTGGTCATTTGGCAAAAAATATTCTGGACCCCCCCCCCCCCCCCCCCCACCAACCTATCATGTCCCTTAAAGTTGACATGTCCTAAATAATACACAATAATAACTTTAAGGTTGGTGGATAAAACATGTATAATAGTAACACACAGACAAGTAAATGGCACTGACAACAGGAGTTGATAACATGACCAGCAATTGTATTTAATGTGTGCACCATTTGTTCTACACTACATATTTCACTGTGAACATGGGTGTGAAATAATTACTGCTCTTAAAACAATATAAATTACATAGACTGCAGTTTCCTTTACTTCAAGGACCCTCATATATATACAACCTTGCATGGCTGCACAAGCGGATTTAGAAGTGGGTGGGGGGATCAGAATCTCCCTGTGAGACATGTATCTGAAATATTGCTAAATGACAGCATTTTATTTTCAGCCAAAATATTGAAATAACTCAGTCACCAACAGACACTAAAATGGTGCAGTCCACCTGCCAAAGAATGTGGAGTCTGCCAATGGGGTATGTTATCATACTTATAACAGTAACAGTGTTTTAAATAAACGAGATATTTATCTACACATTGTTACGCATGGTGCACCCACTAAAACTACAAACTGCGTATATTGTACACATATTGATTACAATGTCATACACACTGAATAAAACAACTCGGCATATACTGCACACATAATAATACAATATAAACATGATTCAATATATAAATGTATAACATTAGTATTTACAGGACAATCTATCTTATAGACACTGGTAAATTATGTAAAACATTTTTTTTTTAAAAATCAAACACTTTGAGATCTTAGAGACCATTTGGCACACTGCACTATTATTATTCAAGCTGCTTATATAGAATCAATTAAGTGTCTGTAGACCCCATCTAATATGTACCACTTTCAAAAAAAGGAAGGAAACCTGTCTTAAGCAGCCAATCAAAGGAAGGAGCAAAAGTGGTATTTTAAGACGGGTAGTTTATTTGCTAATACATGTTAATTTGCTTTGAAAGTATAAAAAATGGAAAATAGAAAATAGCAAATATTGTTGCTTAGCACAAGTGGCTTCTTAATACAGGTGACCTCTTACCCAGGCTTGACGTACTGCACTCGTAAAATTAAATTATTTGATTGATTTATGTAATTTTGATTATCACTCAACTTCTTTTTTCATAGACAGGTCAGGAATGTAAGAGGCATACGCATGTGCTCATAATGTTTAAACAAAATGCAAGACACATTAAAAACCGAAGGGATCTGTTTGGGCGTGGGGAAAGTAAAAGTTACCATAAAACTTGAAGCCACATAAATTATACCAGACAGCAATATTTCTGCTATTCTTCTGATATTTTCTCCTACATCCCCACCACCCACAAAAAAATGGATGTCACCCCATGCTCAGCCACACAGACGTACTTCTAGTGTTAACTTAAAATGAAATAGAGGACACATTTAGTTATTGATTTAAAGAATATAAATATATACCACATTAGAGATTCAAACCCACAGCCCCTGAGGCGTCAGCGCCTAGCACATTAATGACGACGTCTGTACCGACTGCGCCACCGCAACAACGCCAAAAAACGTTGCGCAAATAGCGCATATATTGGCGTCGCCATTAATGTACACAGGACATAGGCGCAACGTTTTTTTGGCGTTGTTGTGGTGGCGCAGTCGGTAGAGACGTCGTCATTAATGTGCTAGGCGCTGACTAGGCTAGGCTGTGGGTTCGAATCTCCAAAGTGGCAACAAATATTTCAAAATTGTCCGTGTTCAGGTGAATAAGACATGTGTCGCTCCTCTCCATTGAGTCATTAAAAGTAGGAATAATACAAAATATTGAATGTAAATATTATAAATCCCGCCTATGTCCTGTGTACATTAATGGCGACGCCAATATATGCGCTATTTGCGCAACGTTTATTGGCGTTGTTGCGGTGGCGCAGTCGGTACAGACGTCGTCATTAATGTGCTAGGCGCTGACGCCGCAGGGGCTGTGGGTTCGAATCTCCAAAGTGGCAAAAAATATTTCCGAAATTGTCCGTGGTCAGGTGAATAAGACATGTGTCGCTCCTCTCCATTGAGTCATTAAAAGTAGGAATAATACAAAATATTGAATGTAAATATTATAAATCCCGCCTATGTCCTGTGTACATTAATGGCGACGCCAATATATGCGCTATTTGCGCAACGTTTATTGGCGTTGTTGCGGTGGCGCAGTCGGTACAGACGTCGTCATTAATGTGCTAGGCGCTGACGCCGCAGGGGCTGTGGGTTCGAATCTCCAAAGTGGCAAAAAATATTTCCGAAATTGTCCGTGGTCAGGTGAATAAGACATGTGTCGCTCCTCTCCATTGAGTCATTAAAAGTAGGAATAATACAAAATATTGAATGTTAATATTATAAATCCCGCCTATGTCCTGTGTACATTAATGGCGACGCCAATATATGCGCTATTTGCGCAACGTTTTTTTGGCGTTGTTGCGGTGGCGCAGTCGGTAGAGACGTCGTCATTACTGTGCTAGGCGCTGACGCCGCAGGGGCTGTGGGTTTGAATCTCCAAAGTGGCAAAAAATATTTCGAAATTGTCCGTGGTCAGGTGAATAAGACATGTGTCGCTCCTCTCCATTGAGTCATTAAAAGTAGGAATAATACAAAATATTGAATGTAAATATTGTAAATCCCGCCTATGTCCTGTGTACATTAATGGCGACGCCAATATATGCGCTATTTGCGCATCGTTTTTTGGCGTTGTTGCGGTGGCGCAGTCGGTAGAGACGTCGTCATTAATGTGCTAGGCGCTGACTAGGCTAGGCTGTGGGTTCAAATCTCCATAGTGGCAAAAAATATTTTCGAAATTGTCCGTTGTTAGGTGAATAAGACATGTGTCGCTCCTCTCCATTGAGTCATTAAAAGTAGGAATAATACAAAATATTGAATGTAAATATTATAAATCCCGCCTATGTCCTGTGTACATTAATGGCAACGCCAATATATGCGCTATTTGCGCAACGTTTTTTGGCGTTGTTGCGGTGTCGCAGTCGGTAGAGACGTCGTCATTAATGTGCTAGGTGCTGACGCCGCAGGGGCTGTGGGTTCGAATCTCCAAAGTGGCAAAAATATTTTCGAAATTGTCCGTGGTCAGGTGAATAAGACATGTGTCGCTCCTCTCCATTGAGTCATTAAAAGTAGGACTCTAAATCCTAGTGTGTATATGCAATTTTGGACCTAGCTACTCCCCTGTAGGTGCATACACAATAAAATACAAAAGGATTCAATTCAAGATCACATCCAGGTAAATTCCTGTGCCTATTTCATGGTTTAAATCATGATTTCAAGGTTGCTGATTTTACAAATCTATAAAAGAGATTAAGTTATAGTTGTTATAAATAGAAATCAATTAAAGAATCAATAACTGTAATCTGGGGCTACTTGTGATGTTGTCTGCATCACTCGTTTTATTCTGGCTGTTTGTATCTTATTTGTCTGTCCTAAGAAAACAATGTTGTCCTGGCAACTGCCCTGAGGCGAGCAGCGAATGGCCATGTGGCATTTGTCCAAGTAAATACAATGAAGTGTTTACTTAGAGATTGTTTGCTTGTCTAAGGAAATGAAAAAGTAGCAACCAATATCGATTTTTATTGGATTATCAGCTTGTTTGATTGACAGCCCGCGTCAGGCCAATTGGGTTCCAGATAGGAATAGGTCCACTGATGACCTCTGCAGGGGTGTGGGAGCTGGGGAAAGGGGGATAAAGATGAGTGATGGTGAGAAAAATATAATTTTAGAGAAAACTTCAGTATTCTATTTAAAATTTACTGAAACTAGAAGCAGTTCTGCAGGTATAAATGTTTTAGGTCAATTCTTGTGTCCATTTGTTGGTGTGTGTGTGTGTGTGTGTTTTGTGTGCGTTTTACTACATGTATGTATGTTTGCTGTTTTCATACATGTTTTCCTCCCTGTTGGTTTTAAATAACCTTTTTGTGTTTTTATGCTGTAAACCACCAATTTATTCATAGATTTGTTCTAGCAAAATGGCACAGTAGTAACCAATATCGATTATTATTGGATTATCAAATTGTTTGTTTGACAGCCAAGGTCAGGCCAATTGGGTTCCAGGTAAGAATAGATCCACTAATGATCACTGCTTGGATGTGGGGGCTGGGGAAAGAGGATAAGAATTCTCTAAAAATGACTGATGGTCAGAATAAGATCACTGTAGAGAAAACTTCAGTATTCTATTTAAAATTTACTAAGACTAGATGCAGTTATGCAGGGATCAATGTTCTAGGTCCATTCTATGTGTCCATATGTTTGTGTGTGTGTGTGCGTGTGTGTGTGTGTGTGTGTTTGTTTTACAACATGTATGTTAATTTGTTGTTTTAATACATGGAGAGTGTGCCTAGAACCTTCCTCCCTGTTGGTGTCAAATAAATTTTTTGTGTTTGTATGCCGTAAAACCCATTTATTCAATGATTCATTCAAACAAAACATCTGATATCTGAACAGACAAGCTTGTTGGTTACACACACTGCAACAGATATATGTTGAATGCACATGTACTTAAATCAATATCTGCTCTAGTATTTATGATATAAATAGATGCTTTGAAGGCCATTAATACCATATTGAATTCCTAAATTGGATATATTTTCATATCAATAGTTTCAACAGTCATAACAGAGTATAAAAAATTAATGACAGTTCAATAAAAGCAGATAATAAATAGTTTAAACGATAATCATTAAAGTCACGTCACGTGTTTTCATCAAACCAAATAAATATCTTACCCATAATAACAGAATATAAATAATATATATATATTACATGCAATGCTTTTGTTAAATGTACAATTAAATAATATTAGTATATATTTGTTAAAAACATAAAACATGTTTCATTATTTTCCTTTTATGCCTTTTTTCTGTCATTCTTCCATTTACACATTCTTCTTCATAGCTGCTTTTTTCATAGCACTCATAGTAATATTATAGATTAATCACGAAAGTAAAATCTTTACTATTGTCTTGATGCAAACACCTTCTGTTACAAAGTTTACTGGCGTTATCGATCACCTGATGGAAACATTAGTGCATTCAGCAGAAGCTTACTGCCAATCAAAGTAGTTGTAATATTATTATAACAATACAAAAAACTGATATCACCTTATGCAGAAAATGTTATAAATTTATTTTAAAAAAAATCCTTTTCTTCTCTTGAGTAAGATAATACTTTTTAAAAGGCAATTGTTTCCTTTACTCATATTTAGAATGAAATAATGGCGGATGGATTCTAATTTACAATTGAACAATTTATTATGGCTTATATAACAAATATAAGTGTGGCAGATCTTGGTGCAATATCCCAATATGGACGAAATTTCTTTTATGCTCATGAAACCTATAGGTGACCTTGAAAGCGACCTTTACATTATCTTGTCTGGCCATTGAGAATAATTGTCAAATATAGATACTCATTGATTGATGATTAAAAGAAAAGCAAAAGGGCCAAGATCACCCTGATTGGCTCACCTTGTCAATAAGAACACACATTATGACTGTATTCTGTCATGATGGGGCCAAATTGTACATGGTGTTATTAAAAGTTTTATAACTAAGATATTTATTGTCTTATTTGGCCAGTTTAGAAATTATTTTAGATATTATTAGTGTAATATCATTTTGTCTAAACTTTATTTATTTTACATCCTTGAGAAAACTTTCTTACAAATTAACGTATGCAAATCCTGTTTCAAGTATTCCTGGGTAGAACCAGTAGATAACATGTTTTGCCCAAGGACACCACACAGGCCATGGCAAGGGATTGAACCCATGACCCCCTCAGTCTGATGCTCTACCACTAGATCACGCGCTGCACACGTAAGTTTAACCAGGATCAAAAATGAAAGTACTTGTGTCAGCATGAACAATTATAACTTTGATTAAAACGTTAGGAAGCCACTATTTCTACAACGTAAGGTAATGTAAATATAACTAAAATAAAACAATAGTTCACTCAGTATTCATGTATAAAAGTATGACCCACTCAAACATATAAAAAAATGGACTTTTAAGTTTATTTTATCACAGATAAGAATGGTGTAGTTATGCAAATATATCAATTTTGTCAAAACCTCCCATTAGAGATTGAAGAAAAAAACAAACTGATACATGATGTAAATGTCAAGACCTACCACATGAAATTCTGACATTTTACAAAGTCAAAATAATTGATATGGTAAGATATGGTTTCAGACAGAAAATAGTCTCAAATAATGCAATGGGATCAATATTAAATATAAAACTACTGTCAAACCAGTTTTAAGCAGTCAGTCAATGGAAGGAGCAAAAGTGACCCCTTAAGACAGGTTGTTGCTTAATTTGCTCTGAAAGCATAGAAATGGTAAATAGCAAATGTTGCTGCTTAAGACAAGTGGCTTCTTTATAGAGGTGACCGCTTACATAGGTTTGACTGTAAATTAAGGCACAACCAATCAACGCTGGCTTCCAAAGCCAGATGACTGTTACACTGAGTGTTCCATATTGTCCTACTTGAAGTTACATCTACAGGTCTTCTTGTCTTTATCCAATTTGTGTTGACCTCTACTCATCATCATCACTCTTCCTGCTCTTCTTCTTCTTCTTCTTCTTCCTATCCTCCTCTTCCTCAATGATCATTTCCGACTCAATTGGTGCAAGTTTCTTACTTGGCATGTTGGGGAATTCTTCGAAGTTTGTAGACAAACCTCGTGTCTTTGGACCACTTGGAGGTACTGGCAATGACCTAAAAATAAATAATTAATAAACAAGTTAGTTTGAAATCTAGTCATTTTTGTAAAATCTGTTAGTTTTTTTTGTTGTCATCATTTCAACATTGATCTATAAAGGATTTTTATTGTATGCATAAAAGAACATTTGTTCAAAACACCATCACCTCATTGATATGTTTGTATTACAGTTTTAAGACACAACACACTTGCAGACACTTTCATTTCAACTTTTATAAAAATGCTTAAGAATATCTTCTTTAAGAGTAAGAATTTGCTATTTTTATATTTCATACCTGGTAAGTGGATTTTGTTTGAATATCTAGCATTATTTTTCTGCCATCTAGGGCTATCAGACAATCAATTGATCTAACCACTGTTTCCTGTAAGTTAACCACCTGGCCATAGTCTCCATGATAATTGATATACAACATTGTGTCACTTCATCTCTCACCAATGATACAAGTGGGAAAAATATCAGTAACTTGCAGAGATGGGCATGCTTGAGTTATTGGTTAACCTTCAAGGATCCCAGGAAAGAATGGTTAGGTTCACTGATTGCATGTTAGCCCTCAAAGGCATAAAAATGATATTTAATATTCCAACAAGCAAACAGACGATATCATTCAGCCACTACTGAAGATATTACACGAGTAAGTCAGCATATTGACCTTGCATATATATTAGTCTAAGCCAGAGCATCATGCAGTAAAATAGGAGGGCATAATTATAAACAAGTGTTGCATAAATACAAGAAATTTGATTTTATTACAAAATCTGAAATTCGGTCCTTCAACAGTATACACAGTCATGTATGTCATTAAGCAGATATGTCCAAAGAAGCATTCTTTTCATATACATTTCGCACAGACATATAAAATATTGAACACTGGCCCATAGTCAATCAACTTTGGCATAAAAAACTTCGTCTCGTAAGAACACAGCAAATATTTAACTTCATATAATGTTGCAAACCCATGAATAAATGCTATCCTATCCCTAATAAATAACCCGTTGCCTCTGATGTTTTTATTTCAAGGGTCCAATTTTTTTCTTAAAAATGCATCACCCCTGAGGGTAGCTATTTTTGGGTAACAATTTATGCATTTCATTACCATCCAACAGACTAAGTTTATCACCTAAGCAAGGTCAGAATATTAATTCTTGTTAACCCATTAGTAATTCAAGGGCCATCACTCTGACATTGATTGTCAGGTTTGGCCAGTTTATAAAATATTTCAAATGTTATGCTTATATAATTTATAACTACTGTAACTATAAGATTGGTCAAGATCCAATGAGTATATAGA
This sequence comes from Panopea generosa, assembly GCA_029582155.1. Lineage (NCBI taxonomy): Eukaryota > Metazoa > Mollusca > Bivalvia > Adapedonta > Hiatellidae > Panopea > Panopea generosa. The sequence continues at coordinate 46,179,693 of CM055894.1, forward strand.
TGAACAAAAGGTGACCTTTAGTCTTCGGCCGAGGTGAGCTAATTAATTTTTGGTTATGGGATTCCATAAAGACTGAAAAAAGATGTCATCATAGATGACAGTGATGACACCAATGACCAAACATTAACTATTACAATAGCTTAGGCAGAGAGCAATTATGTTACATATTCTAGCAAAGCCTCTTTATAACACAACTGCATTGAATATACACCATACAGATTATGGAGGAGGCATTGAATTAACAAGAGAGAACAAAAACTGTTCTGACATGGCCTTAGTTTATCCCAATTTATTTTAGCACAATTGCACAGAAAACTCAAAGCTTACATGAGCCACTCTTGAATCCTGGGTAGAACCAGTACTGAGTGTTGTTAGAAGCATAAGGTCAAGCTGGGGATCAAACCGGAAAATTATGGCATAGGCAGCCAACACTCTATCTACTATACTACCAGCCCGCTATACCTTGATTTTGACAAGTTATTTTGCAGCAAACTTTGACAAGAACATTTATAAAGATGATAACATAGCCTTGCAGGTATTAGTGAATTAATTGTTAGTACTATAATATCTATATATAATGGTTAACATGTTTGGTTCACTTATATTATTTATGACAATTTGGTCAAGATAACTTGGGTGATCAAGCAAACAACTTACGTTCGTTGTTTACGTTTCTTTTTCTTTCTCTTTTTTCTTTCACTTAATTCAATGTACAAAATATTGTTAGTTAAAGCTGTTATTAATGCAAGAGTTTGCAACCAGAACCTGTGAAAACTCTACTGGCCACAATAAAGCATTTTGCATATCTATGTATGTGATAGCCTAAGGAGGAAACTTCCATGCATATTTGTCTAATGTTTAATAATTGGTGCAGAAATCTGTGAGCTCTTAGCCCTTTACTCTATAGATACACGTTTTTCCGCACCAATCACAGGGTCTTTGAAAACAGTGCAGTTCCACTCTGTCAGTTAATATAAACATAATTCACCCAATAATTCAAAAGCCTTCTATATTAGGTGTTCAAAGGCATCTATATGAAGTAAAGGGTTAAACAGTAACAAATTGACATAAACATCCAAAATAATAATATAGGATATAATAAGTATTGCTAATTATGATGTTCACAAAAATGAACTCACAGAAACTTGATAGCCAGAGGTGATGATGGAATTGCACTGATACACTATATTACTACATGGATAGGCTTCGACCAGTAGAGCTTAGAATAATAATCTAAAATCAAGAAATCAAGCAGTGTTTTTTGTTGTACTCCATTTTTCTTTATTATTTTTTCTTTAAACTCTCTTTTCTTAATTATATGAAGTCTATAATGAACATTATCATACAAGAGATGTCAGAAGGCACAGCATGCTCGACTATTCTAAAATACTTACAAACACTTAGGTGCAAAGGAGTTAATACTTGAAAAGAATATTTGTTCATGTTATTAAGTGAACACCTGAATAATATGTAAATTTAACTTTTTTAATGAGATACAAACTTGGAAAGAGAATTGAAAGTTGTTAAAAAAAGTAATATATTATCAACAACAAAAATGTTGCTTTAACCAATACAGTGTCTTAAACAGAACTGTAATACATTAATAAGAAATTGCATTAAAACAAAATAAAAAGAGAATAAAAGCGTTGCACGCAAGCAAAGAAACTAATTTACAAATAATTACAACAATCACTTTACAAAGTTAACATTCTTACAAATATTATACATCCACTACATTTTGTTTTTTTTTATTAAAAAACAAAAAAAGAGTTTTGTATAAAATATTCAAAAACACAACACAAATCTTCAAGAATGTTTGGAAAAATAGCGGCCGAAATATTTGGACCTAAGTCGCTCATCTGATTTCACCTGCCACTTGTTATCAAACTTTGAATTTATTAATATAATATTATGTAGATGGAAAAAACAAACTGAAATTATCTGTTTTCCTTTAGCATTGTTACGTAAAAACCAAAGTCCCTTTATTTGGACAAACTTGAAACCCATAATCAAAGGGATCATTCAAAACAAATCTGGTTGGTCAGTTCTTGAAAGAGATTTTTTTAAAAATAAATAAAATAAGCTCCGGAGGTGGACCCAAATTTGACCACAGGGTCATGATATGAACAAACTTGAGAGAACTTCTGTGAAATAAAGTATCACACAAAATTTGGTAAAATTCTGTCAAGCGGATGTAGAGATAAAGTTGTTTGAAACTAAAGTCAACGATTGGTGCAGAATGATCACAATACCCTAGTTCACCCTAAGCTTTGCACAGATGAGCAAAAAACTACATAAGAGACAAATGACAAACTACAATCTATTTTCTTACACATACAATTAAAGTATCATACCTTTCATCCTCCTCTCTGACAACAGTAGGCTGTGGTCTGACAGATGACATTGCTACTGCACCACCAGTGCCTCCAGATCTTCCTGTACCTCCATCGTCTCTGTTTTTAGTAGCTGAAAAAGCAGTATCACATTTTTGACATCAATAATAATGCACAGGTGAGAAGAGAAGGATGCAGGGCTGTCTGGATTATATTCAAGTCTTACTACAAATCAGTTTTTTCTAAATATTTGTCTACTGGTAATTTCAATATAACAATGTTGGATAATGGATGGTGATAAGTTTTTGTCACCACTCACAATGTAGTCAGGTTTATTAGCTTTTATTAATTACTGAATGCTGTTCTAAAGTACATGTACTGGTCTTTTTTATTTTACACAATTTACTATTGTGGGTACAACAATGTAAAATTATTAAGCTCATTTTATGCCGTTGAGGGTTAACAGATGATCAGTTAACCTAACCACTATTTTCTGGGATCCTGGAAGGTCAATAAGTAATCCACAAGTAACTTGAATCAGTGGTGAGAGACTAATGATAATGAGACGCAATGTCAAATATCAAACATCTCGGACACTGCCCTGACGAGGATTCTAACACACGACCCTAGATTGATAGTCAGATGCACACTGACTGAGCTAATTGGGCCCCAGTAACTGGCTACAAAGCTGTGAAGGATTGACTCAGTATCATGCATATGAATTTTGATCAGCACTGAATTTCAGGTGATTATTGTTTTATTTTTATTAGTTAAAGCAATCAGTCTTGATTGTAATGCAACAACGAGAATTACATTAATTTTGAAGGACACATTATACAAGTTTGGACCCAACAAAACACAAACTTAAAGGTGACAATGACCGTGCAACTCATTCCCATTGCTCTTAACCGTGCTGTGAGTTTTTATGGAATGTCTTTCAATATTTTACAGTAACAACAACTCAATGCGTTTTTTTTGTCTTACAGTAAAGATGACCTTGGCCTTGAATGTATAATCATAATTTTGTGCATAACACACCTTCACATTGTCATAGATGTTTCAGTATGGATATAAATGGAATTATTCTTTTTTTGTATTTTTTCTATAATTATATAAATTTGATTTGTAATTTACAAACAGCTGACATTTACAGGTGACCTTGACCTTGAATGTTGGTATCTGAATTTTGTTAACACACCACCTCCTCATTGTCTAGACAAATTTCATTCAAATTGATGGAATTCCTGTATAGTAACAGTCGAGACATTATTGACAACACATGAACCTGAAACAGACTGACTAACAAACTCTAGAACAACATCCTATATTTCGTGTGGGTATGATTTGTTTATTTGAATATCTAGGGCCATTTTTATGCCATCAAACACTAAAAGATGTGTGGTTATGAAAATAATGATGACAAGGCACTGTCACTAAAGGAATTACACACTGTCATAAAGAACAATCACAATTTGTACATGACATTGTCACTGGCCTCTTTTGGCCCCTAATAGTGTTTGTCTTCACGAAAGACATAGAGGTCATGAATGAGCCTGTTTTCTTGTCAATGTTGCATCCGCACAGTGCCATTGGATTTTAATAGTATGTATAAATCCTCCATTGAGTAAGTTTAATTACCATTTTACAAGATGTATGCATGTAGACGTACTAAATAAAGAAACAGGGATCACAGTATACAGAATCTTTCTTGAAACTTTCAGCATCAACACCATAGTTACAGATGAAACACTTTATGTATGATTATGAAGCAGTTTCCGATAACCAACATCTTCAAGAGCAGAACTATCTGTGGTCATCATCAGATAAGCAAGAGAAATGTTGAAATCTAAAAACAGTAGCTTTTAACAGAATTGTGGATACATCAAACATCAAAATACCCCTTACTCCCAATTTAATACTATCTAAAGAATGAAATCAACCTTACAGTGTAGGAATCTTAATTTTAATTGAGATTCCAATCAAATAGTTGCAGTTGTCTGCATAACAACAAATACAAACAAGAAAAATCGGTAACAAACTGCATAGCAGGTAATGATGCATCCTAGCAAGTTTCACAAAATTCCAACATGGGTTTGTAGAGAAATAGCGCGGGCAATAATTTGGTCACAGACTCAATCAAAGGTTCATAACTCCGTGAAAAAACATCGAACCAGAACACATAGACAATATGCGCATCTGCACTTGGTAATGATACATTCTAGCAAGTTTCACAAAATTCCAACATGGGGTTGTAGAGAAATAGCGCGGACAACAATTTCGTCACAGACTCAATCAAAGGGCCATCACTCCGTGAAAAATCACCGAACTGGAACTCTTAGACAATATGCGCATTTGCACTTGGTAATGATACATCCTAGCAAGTTTCATAAATTTCCAACATGGGTTTGTAGAGAAATAGCACGGACAAGAGTTTGGTCACAAATAAAATCAAAGGGCCATAACTCCGTGAAAAATCATTGAACCGGAACACAAAGCCAGTATGCGGATCTGCACTTGGTAATGGTACATCCTAGTAAGTTTCATAAAATTCCAACCAGATGTTGTAGAGAAAAAGCCCGGAACAAAAATTTGGTCACAAACAGAATCAAAGGGCCATAGCTCCGTGAAAAATCATCGAACCGGAACACAAAGGCAACGTGCGAATCTGCACTTGGTAAAAATAAATCTTAAAATAAAATTCTAACCAGAGGTTGTAGAGAAATAGCCCAGACAAAAACTAGGGGACGCACGGACGGACACACGCACGGACGCACGGACGAAGCGGCGACTATATGCTTCCCCCCTTTGGGGGAACATAAAAAAGCAGAAAAAATTATAGTAAATCAATGTTTGAGTAAAAAAAAAATTGATCAATGTTCAAGCCCAAGGCTACTCATTAGCTCTCAGGCTTAACTAACAGGTCTTTCAAAATAATTCAATACTGGTTCTATCTTGATTCAAAAATAACTTAAATACTGGTTCTATCCAGATTTAAAAACTAATTAATCTTTATTCTTAATAGATAAAACTTCACCAAAAAACATTTAGAAGCAGACATTTACACAGCATACCAAGACCAAAAGTTTATACCACAACAAGAGGAAAGATGATTCAAGGCCCACTTCCCACTTACACAGAAAAGATAACATTTGAAATTGAAACAAAGAATATGCACAATAAACCTAAAATATGGATACCTGTTTAAATGAGTTTCCTGGTTTTTACTCTATTTATAGGTTATCACCATATGCAAGATCCACAGTTTCTACTTTTACCATCATTCAGGCAGTGCCCAGGAAGCACACAGAGGTTGATGAATTAACCACAATGTTATAATGAACCTGAAAAAAAGTTGTGAAATGTACTTGATGATCAATTAGAGGAGAAACAGAGTCAGCTTGTGTAGCTGAGCATAAAATGATGTGCAAGCCTATCAGATTATAGGGTGGTTGTGGGACTTGCCCCATCAACAAAGGTTTAATTTTTTAGGATGCACTTCATGTGTTTTGTGGGGTATTTTCAGGAGATATAACCATGCATTTGCAAAAACACATGCATGTGCAAGCCAGGGCATTGTGTTGTTCAAGACTCACACCACTATTATATCCCTGGAAGATAAAGGAGGTAGAAATAAAACTTTAGTTCTCTTTTTCTTCTTTTTTCAGGGCTTTTACTGCAATTGTTTGTTTTTTGCTAGCATGAGTTAAATGGTCAGTTTTTTAGAAATCATCACTGAAAATTTGATGCTGATACCAGCTTTCTGGACAATTATGTGTCATTTCAGAGTTGTTGGTTTGAAACGCATCTAGGGCAAATAGTTGACATATTATTACTCTGGAAATTGATAGGTCTCACAAAAGCATTGAATTTAAAAAAAAAAAACCTGGACAAGGTATGCTTTTTTTCCTTTATAATTGCATATCTTGAACCAGTGAAGAATTTGAGCCCAGACATATGCTGCAGAATTTGATTTTTCACTCTGTTTTGGACATTAATGTTACAATGGAGCCCTATGGGAAATGTAATAGTAGTGTGAGACGTGAGGACAGCTGATGATGGTCCTATTCTAGCTGGAAGTAAATAGCAGCAGAAACAGAAAGTGCACAAAGAAATAGTGTTCATTCTCTGAACAGCAGTTTAAGAATTTCTATTGAAATCTAGAAGCTGTTCTGAAGAAAGCATGCACATTGAATATATCAGTAAGATATCCTTGTTCTATTGTGGACTGTGACAACACAAATAACACAACACAAACCTTAAAGGATAGCAACTTAGGTAATTGTTGTCAACTTAACAATGTAGACCTTGTCAGACAGTGAGTTACTTGCTAAAAGCTAAGAGTTGGTTATAAAAGTTGACATGTTAGTTACCATGTTAGTTACCATAGTTACCATTTTAGCTACCATGGATGACATGTTAGTTACCATGGATGACATATTGCCATAGTTACCATAATTGACGTTAGTTACCATTGTTGGTTACTAACACAAAAAGCCAGGTAAAAGAGGTAATGTATGTATAACATACACAGGGACTTGATGCTATATGAAGGTTATGTCGACATTGAGAAAGAATAATCTCCTGCTGCTATATTCCAAAACAAAATTGACTCTGCCCCTAAATTAAATTTTTAAAATATCACAAAAAACATTTATTTCTCTTTCTTTCATGTTGATGAACTGTTTACCAGTTAAATGTTGTCCAGTATCAAATACGTTTCTCTCATGTTGCAGAAGTTAAATCTTTGCTAGATAAAATGACTACATGTATAATACCAGTCCTGGCAAAATGACGTAAAAATAACATTTAGTTGAAGACTTCTATCATCCTTTAGAACACAAAACTTCAACAACGTAGATGTTGGAACATGGATTTAATACGAATTCATCAAGTCAATGTAATTGTGTTATTTCATTAAAGGTATTATTTGCTCAGAACCATAACAATGCATACAATTTAGGACAATACAAACATATCCAAAAGTTCTTTCTTTTAAATGGGGTTTTATGCCATTTAACACGTTTAAGTTGATATATGTCAAATCCAGTTTTTTTTGGTGGAGGAAGACTGACAGAGTAAATCTGAGTAGAACCAAGTAAATGACAAACTTTCTCACATAAAGTTTTTGGAGCGTTGAGAGGTAATTGAACTTAAGACAGCCCCTTAGACCACTAGGCCACGTAGGACCCTCTTCCCAAGAAGTAGCACATTGTTTGAATACTGGAACCTTGCAAAACCACCACAAAGAAGCTTTTTACCTGGCTTAGAAATAAATGAGCAGAAACACATGCAGCAAACATAATAATGGAATATAATTTGTGCATCGAAATCAGGGCCTTTTTACAGAATTTTGGAAAGGCACTATGGTTTGATTTACACACACAATTTTCAAACATCGGAAGACAAAAACAAATGTCTAACTCTTTTGAGATATATATTTTATTTGGGGAAACAGTTTTACTTAGGGAAGAAGCTGACAATCAACAAATGAGTAAACGAGGCCCTGGAGTTAAAACTTGGTTTGACGACTGGAACAAGCAAGATCTACAATGGTATAAAACATTGGACCGAAGCTTTGACTTTAATAACATGCAAGCTCTTTTAGAAGTGTTATACAGATTAAGATAAGTGCATACAAATAACATTGTTGTGACAATCTGTTTAAGTTGATCAGCTTGGTGCCATGTTCATATATAACAATAATCAAAGGACAAGGTGTAACTGATATAACAATAATCAAAAGACTAGATGTAACTGATATAACAATAATCAAAGGACTCGATGTAACTGATATAACAATAATCAAAGGACTAGATGTAACTGATATAACAATAATCAAAGGACTCGATGTAACTGATATAACAATAATCAAAGGACTGGATGTAACTGATATAACAATAATCAAAGGACTAGATGCTAACATGAGTGTAGTGGTAGTTTAATAGAAAGTGTATTTGTGAGGTTCATTCCCAGGGTTGGCTTGATGGCCTCTCAAAAACAATAGTCGGTACTGTCAGAAATGGTTGACTCTCCCTGCTGGCGTCCTTTACTAAGCTTACAGTGACATGTTACGAGCACCCTGGTTGTTAGTCAATCAGCTAAAGGTGATCCATGTCGGTATTTGGTAAACACATTAGAGTGCTATAAATTGTGGATATAGAATAGGGAGATGCCAGGTACTGAGATAAACTGGGTTTCCCCTAGAAGACAGACTTCAGAGTGATTTATTAAAGCTCTGAGTTTACTTAGCATTTGAGCTATATAAACGAATCATGAGTGCTGGTCCAGTCATAATATCCTGAGCATTTTTGATGCCAAACTTATACCATCCTATAGTTCAAATCTCATCCTTGGCTGAAAGGGGAGAAGAAACTACTCCATTTTTCTAATCTGACAGAATGCTCTTTCGACATTTCCAACATCCGATATTTATATACATCTTATATTTATATACATATTCTATTCATATAACTCTATTGAGAGTTCTGTAAAATATGATGAAGTTTTCCAAGGACAAGTGGATTTGAAATGTTTTAGTTTATTAAAGTTGTAATTGAGAGATATTCTGCTACATGGTTGTTAATCAATGTGTAATTGTGCTAATGAACCAAATGTTTTATTTGAAATAACAGCCTTTGAATTGAATGAATTGGGGTTTTATGGTGCATTAACACATTAAGGTTATATGAAGACCAACTGGAAGGACGATTCCAGACTCACTCTCCATGTACAAAAACAAATTATCATGCAGGTGAAAAGAGAGGTAGTTCTACCAGTATTCTTACCATCAAACAAGGTAAATTGATAACCTAATCGTAATAAACATGATAAAATGGACGGGTTAGCAGCATTGAAAAGTTTCCAAACAGTTGATGCTTTTTACCGACCCATTCCCCCTCCAATAAAAGAATAATCACACAAAAAAAAGGAAAACAGAACATGAACTCAAATAACAACTGCAATTCTAAACAACAAAAACAATTTTTGAAACACAAAAAATTACTATTCAAGCGTTTAATAAATTAAAAATAACTGACTGATTGTGTTCAGGGTGACATAAAACTGGTACTAAAAAGAAACTAGACACTGGTTCCAACTAAAACATTTATTAAAACAAGCTTAAAGGCAAAGTGCCACCATTGCAAAAAGGAAGTGCTTCCGTGGGGTAGTCGCATAATGGCGGTTATAAATAATCCTCAATTCTTCTTCTTTAAAAATGCATTTTCCTTATTTTAATGCTCATTTTTTTATTTGAATGGCATTATTGATGTATTTTGAACATTTTGATAGCATTGTCATGTTTGAATTGTGAATTTAGAAAAAAAAAATGATGCTTGGAAATTGGGGTATGAATTCATGATTTCGGAAGTCTACTTTCACTTTGTCACCAGTGTACACACTGAGCAGAAAAAAAATCTCTTATATGACACATGACCCCTACTTTTCTCATCATATTTTGATAGTGCAGAGGTTGACAAACAGTAAAATGTAGGTTTCACTTCTTTCATTTGGGACCCTCTATGAATGACAAGCCTTCAAACTTTTAATATTTACTATAGAATAAAGAACAAAAATCAATGGTGGGGTTACACCTATAAGAGAGACTTGAGTGAATTGGGGGTGATTTTCCAAAATGTTAATTGTAGGTAAAACAACCTCTTTTTTACACTCTCATAGTATTAAATGACAAATCGGAGACATTTACTTCATAAAAAAACACATTTTGGCAAGTGTATGCCTCAAATAAAGCATATATGTGCATATTTACATTGAAATTTCATGAAAAATCACAAAATTTTGAAGATTTTTTATTTTGGATGATTTAAATGTGCAATTTTAAGCATGTACATTGTATTGAATAATGTATTTTGGTAAGATAATGTCTTCAGTGTATCATGAGGCTATTTTGGTGTAAAAATTTTAATGGAATTAGGTAAAAAAAAATTGTTTTTGATAAAATTAGTCAAACACATCAAAATTGCATGTCGGTCAACATCTAGCGCCTGTATATAATGATCATGTAAAAAGTGGTATTTTGACAAAAGTTTCAGTATTTAATGCCTGCATCTTGGCAGTATTACTTCAAATTGGTAGTACTTAGTAAAAATGAGGTAATTATGAAATTAAAAAAAAAAGAATTTTCCTTATAGGCATAGTGCCTCCATTGCAAAAAGGAAGTGCTTCCGTGGGGTAGTCGCATAATGGCGGTTATAAATAATCCTCAATTCTTCTTCTTTAAAAATGCATTTTCCTTATTTTAATGCTCATTTTTTTATTTGAATGGCATTATTGATGTATTTTGAACATTTTGATAGCATTGTCATGTTTGAATTGTGAATTTAGAAAAAAAAAATGATGCTTGGAAATTGGGGTATGAATTCATGATTTCGGAAGTCTACTTTCACTTTGTCACCAGTGTACACACTGAGCAGAAAAAAAAATCTCTTATATGACACATGACCCCTACTTTTCTCATCATATTTTGATAGTGCAGAGGTTGACAAACAGTAAAATGTAGGTTTCACTTCTTTCATTGGGACCCTCTATGAATGACAAGCCTTCAAACTTTTATTATTTACTATAGAATAAAGAACAAAAATCAATGGTGGGGTTACACCTAAATACAAGTTTACTGTAACTATGAGGTTTAAAACTTTGTCCAAATCTTCCCAATATTTTATTGATAAGAAATATGACAGTGTAGAAGGGGCCAAGCCAAGTCGTTGATATGCTTTCTCATCTGAAGCAAGTGAAACCATTTAACTAGTGTAAAATGTAATGGCTGCATCAAAAGTTGACTTGATAGAGGTCTAGTATATCATAGTATCTGTATTAACTAATCCTGGGGGCATTACATTTACCAAATGGGCATGCCTTTGTTAGTCTGAAAGTAAGTTTGCTTTTCCTATTTTTTTATAATTTTCCTTTTCTTTTTTAATATGTGAAAACTAAAACATATAATCATTATAATTATTATCAATTTTTATTTTATTTCAAAAAACATTTTGGGATGTTCATTAGAAAGGGGATATTTAAAAGGTATTTAACGTAAAATGAAATCTTGTAAGAAACATTATTTGGCCTACTTTGGTGACGGTTGGTACATTATTATTTGTTTTGTCTTGACAATGATTGCAGCCTTAGAGATTTTAACCTAATATTGATGTTCATACAGTTTAGAGTGGTTGTCATGTTTTGTTTACATATAACATTGTCTAGATTGTTCACATATGTTATGCAATTCTCTAAATTGTAACATTAAAACTGTAATGATGACCAAGAAACATGCGTATGGACTTTTTAATGGTTTTTGATATTAAGTCAAACTTTTTAGACAAATAACACCCTAAATTACCAAACTTACCTTAATTTACCAAAATTGTAACACCGTGAAAAAGACAAATAAAAACAGGTTCAGTGGTTACAGAAAATGTTAAGCAATTACCTACCAACATACCCAAGTACTGGTACAGAGGACAAACGGAGAGCTACCCAATGCTATCACGGCTCAGTGGTATTTTGCTCAGACGATATTTCACACAACAAAATAAATCAATGCATTTTCCTGCATTTTGTTCATGTAAAATTGTACATAAAATCTTATTTAGAATTTGGACAAAGTTTTACATTTTTTCTTTTCCCTAATTATCATAACAACAGTTATAAGAAATACTTAACTCAGAAAAAAAACTATTTAATCAATATCTAAAAACAACCAAATATAATACACAATCATAGTAAAAAGTAGGATTATTTACATTTCCAATTACACGCAAAGTTGTGACAAATCAACAACTGTGTCATCTCTTGTGCTGATAACTGTTACTATTAACAGCATGTGTTACAATTTCCACTGTAATTTTGTAGTGAAAAATGTAGAAATTTATGTTATATTCTCGCCTGTTCCACTGTAATTGTGTAGCATATGTAGAAATTTATGTTATATTTCTCTTGTTCCACTGTAATTGTGTAGTGAGAGATGTAGAAATTGTTGTTATATTTTCTCTTGTTACACTGTAATTGTGAAGCATATTTACAATAAATACTTAACTCAGAAGAAAACTATTTAATCAATTTCTTAAAACAACCTAATATAATAGACAATCATAATAAAAAGTAGGATTATTTACATTTCCAATTACACGCAAAGTCAACAACTGTGTCATGTCTTGTGCTGATCACCGTTATTATTAACAGCATGTGTTACAATTTCCACTGTAATTGTGAAGTGAAAGATGTAGAAAATATATGTTATATTTCTCTTGTTCCACTGTAATTATGTAGCATATGTAGAAATTTATGTATATTTTATTGTTCCACTGTAATTTTGTATTTAAAGATGTAGAACATTTATGTTATATTTCTCTTGTCCCACTGTAATTGTGTAGTGAAATATAGAAATTTATGTAATATTTTCTCTTGTTCCACTGTAATTGTGTAGTGAAAGATGTAAAAAATTATGTTATATTGTTTCTTGTTCCACTGTAATTGTGTAGTGAAAGATGTAGAAATTTATGTAATATTTTTTCTTGTTCCACTGTAATTTTGTAGTGAAAGATGTAGAAATTTATGTTATATTTCTCTTGTCCCACTGTAGTTGTGTAGTGAAAGATAGAAATTTATGTAATATTTTCTCTTGTTCCACTGTAATTGTGTATTGAAAGATGTAAAAAACTATGTTATATTTTCTCTTGTTCCACTGTAATTGAGTAGTGAAAGATGTAAAAATTTATGTAATATTTTCTCTTGTTACACTATAATTGTGTAAAATGAGCTCCAAAATAAAAAGAGAAAATCCAAAAGTGTGTTTTGCTCCTTCAAATGAGCTGAATTGGACTTAAAATACGAATGAGACCAATAAAATGAGATATTTTTTAAGAAATACGCTGTTGTTATGAAATATTTTACAAGAGAACTTTTCTCTTCTAGAAATTGAATCCAAATGCACGCGTTTGAAAGAATGAATCTTTCAAAACAGTCAAGTAGAAAAGGAAACGTCTCTTTAGTATAATATGTAAAAGCGAAATCCTCCCAGAAGAGAAAATTTCTCTTCTATGATTGTATCGTTGTGATCGGAGAAGTATGCAGAACTGGCCCCGGTTTCACGAAAAAACTTAAGTTATTACTCATGAGCTGACTCATTTATGAACTTAAGTCCGTTAACAAACTCAACTGAGTAAAATCGTATGAGACTGTTTCATGAAACAACTTAAGTTTTGTCTCTGCAAATTTAGAGGATCATCCCAGGGTGCAAAAGCAAAGGAAGACAAATGGCAGGAGATTGCCTTAGGTTTAAATGCGTAAGTACGTACATAGACACTGTGTCACATACGGGTCTGTAGCAGGAGATTGCCTTAGGTTTAAATGCGTAAGTACGTACATAGACACTGTGTCACATACGGGTCTGTAGCAGGAGATTGCCTTAGGTTTAAATGCGTAAGTACGTACATAGACACTGTGTCACATACGGGTCTGTAGCAGGAGATTACCTTAGGTTTAAATGCGTAAGTACGTACATAGACACTGTGTCACATACGGGTCTGTAGCAGGAGATTACCTTAGGGTTTAAACGCGTAAGTACGTACATAGACACTGTGCCATATACGGGTCTGTAGCACTGACCTATGACCGGAGAAATATCGCACAATGGAATAATAGAGCTTGAGTACCAAATTGAGAAGTTTCGTACCACATTTAGTTTCATGTATATAAACTTTACTGTATAGTGCGCAATGGGTTATTATGAGAATAAACTATAATCAGTGACTTTATTATATAATTTATATTTTTTTATTTTATCAATTGTAGCGAATGTACATGGGTCATTTACAACAGCCTCGCTGTTAAGCTAGCTTTTATAGCGACATGGTTTAAGTACACTGACTGTATTAGAAGTTAAGCAACGAAGTAAGGGGTTAGTACATGGATGGGTGACCGCTGTCACTTTAATGGTGACAAGGATTAACTTTTTAACCTGCATATGCACGAATCTATCTTTCCTTGGGATGGGGCGGAATATGGCCAGGAACTGCGGGTAGCCACGGGTTGTGTAGTTGGGGCTAAGCCCTAAAGGTTAAAGAGGGGAGAAGTGTAGTGAATGTACATGGGTCACTTACAACAGCGTCGCTGTTAAGCTAGCAACATGGTTTAAGTGCACTGACTGTATTGGAATTTAAGCAACGAAGTACGGGGTTAGTACTTGGATGGGTGACCGCTGTCACTTTACAATGATAAATATTGATATCTTATACCCTTTGCATTTGTTTCTATTTATGCATTTTTTTATCAATCCGATAAACTGAACAAAGATACAAATATACTTGAGATGAGGTACATGTACTGATAAGATTTTATATTCTTATTGTTTTTCCAAAAGCCAGTAGTGGTACAAGAATACATTTTATTTCTAAAACATCATTGAATATTAGATACATATTTTCATTTCATATGTCGTTTGTTTTTATTTTACAAAGGGCTGGGAAAACATCCTGCTTGAGAAGCACTGCTGATATAAAGAAGATGTATAGCAACATGAAAAGTCGAGGTATGTTTTAATCTCAGTTTAGAAAAATGTATATGTGTAGCAGTTTCTAAATCTAAGTGTATGTTTTTAAAGAGCAAGAATTTATTTTATACTCAATTTTATTAAACTGTCACCGTTATTTCTCAGCTTCATATTGATAAACCTATTGTGATAAAACTTCGTATAGCATGGACAAAGTTTAAAGTACACAAGGAACATATTTTTACCCTCTTTTCCCTGTGTGTAGGACTCACGCCACTATTATCTCCCTTGAGTACTCCAGACCTACAGATGAAGTAGGTAGAAATAAAACTTTAGATCTCTTTTTCTTCTTTTTTTTCAGGGCTTTGTACTGCAATGGTTTGTTTTTTGCTAGCATGAGTTAAATGGTCAGTATTTTCGAAATTCACCACTGAAAATTTGATGCTGATACCAGCTTTCTGGACAATTCTGTGTCATTTCAGAATTGTTGGTTCGAACCGCATCTAGGGCAAATAGTTGACGTATTATTACTCTGGAAATTGATAGGTCTCGCAAAAGCATTGAATTAAAAAAACAAAAAAACCTAGTCAAGATATGCTTTTTTTCCTTTATAATTGCATATCTTGAACCAGTGAAGAATTTGAGCCCAGACACATGCTGCAGAATTTGATTTTTCACTCTGTTTTGGACATAAATGTTACAATGGAGCCCTATGGGAAATGTAATAGTGGTGTGAGACGTGTAGGAAAAATATGTAAGCATAATCTTTCCCTCCTCACCAACAGTTTTATGTTTACTTTATACATATCGCACCAAATCTCTTCCTTTGCACTTGCATATTAAGGGACTGCTAATATCAAGTCAACCAGGATCAAACCCGCAACCTCTGGCATGAGTTGCCGACACTCTTTCTGTCTCACTACCACGGTACCACCCCTTGCTTAGTTAAATATTTATCTTGCTTTCTTGAATTATTTTTCTTCCAAATGATGTAAATTGTACATTAATCTTACTTTATTTAAGTTAAAGAAAAATATGATAGGAACAAAAAGACAGGTGGTGGAGCACATGTTGGTTTAAGTCCAGCAGAAGATTTGGTGTTGCAACATCTCCTTAGTTTCAACAGGGAATCTGTTGAAGGCATTCAGCATGGGATTGATTCTTTTCAGGGTAGGTTTAATTTAAAAGAAAACAAATGTAGCATGTTTATCAAATTCTAAAAACAGCTTTGGTGTTTTTAATTTTCATTTTATTCAAGCATTATTTGTATAAATTGTGAGAATTTGTTTCACAATTAATGTAAACAAATGTAATAATAAGGCTAGAAAATGCCACTGTGTGTAGTGTATTGACACTTGCAGACATTTAATGATTCTAAAGTGTATTCAAAACAAAGTGATACGGCTGATGGACCATGTAAATAATGGCAAACTTTGTAATGAAATAACTTGTTAAATATTCCATATTATGTGAACTCTGTTTAATAACACTGTCTGTCTATAGATCTACAACACATCTAAGTAAGGCCTATTTTATATTTAAACAAGTAATTTGAATTTTAAATACTTTAAACAAGGCAATATCCACTCATTATATGATACATATTATCAATACATAATTTATATACACTAATTATGAAAACTATATGATAAAAAAAATTAAATTCAATAACTGAAAGATCATCCAACAACTTGATGACATTGAATTTTAACATTACCAACAAAGTATTGAATATGAGGACAGATCAAAATGGAGGTTTGTATGGTATTGAAGAAAAGGGACCACTTTATCTTTTTTGGAAGATTATTTATGATATAAATCATTGGTATGTACAAACTATAATATCCTTGTAAAATGTATTATTTAACTTGACATGGAAGTAAAATGATTTCTTTAAAATATGTTTATTTTCTTTTTACCAGACTGTGTTGTCTCACTCCCAGATGATTTAGATGGCTTTGAAGTCTTCCCAGGCAACAACATTATTATAAGGTATATATATGTTTAAATATTAATGAATTTAGAAGATGAAAATGCTTATTCTAAATAGATATCAATATAAAGACTTCTCTTTGAAACTACACCATTAATAGTATTCACATAATCTTTTTTGAGTCTTTTATATACATTTTGCAATAGCTTCCTTCCAGAAATGGGTCATTATTAAGGACTTTTTGTTGATGATAAACATACAATATTTGTAATTATAGTTGTATTTTAAGGCCATTGTAAAAAGTTCAAGTTGTCATTGATTTGATTGAGTCATATGAACTATTTCCTTAGCTTGAATCAACCAGTTAATGGTCAGATACTGTTTTGACAAGGCTGCATTATAATGTATAAGTAGAATAATCAAATGTCCATGGCCACGAAGACTTTATCTCATTTTAACCTTTACACATGTAATGTTTGAGACAATCAATTTACCGTATACAAGTATTAGACTTCTTTTACTTTAGTAGTACAGAGGACAACTGGTATATTTTTTTTTTTCACAGCACTGCAGAACACACTGCGACAGGTCAAGGGGATGCCAGTGACGCATTCGGCTGCACACCACATGTAGATGTGCAAAGCAACAGCTGCATAACAGGTAATTACTTACTCAGATTATTTGAACACATTGTACTTGGAAAGAGGAAATAATTAGGTAGATAAGTATTCTTTCTTAGTGTCCCTAATTCATATTATTTGTAATATAATCATAATATATGTCATGATAATTATGATTATTTTGAAAAAAATAAATTTTACTCAAACATTAAAAAACATGTTGGAAAGATACAGTTTTCATAGCTGGACATGGCTAGCTCAGTTGTTAATGTGTTATTTCTGGGGTCATGAGTTTGAATACCTCAGTCTCTGTCATACAATCAAAAACAAACAAAATTTTCTTATTATGTTTTGCAATAATGGGCAATGAGTTAAGTCCATGTATTTCAATTTGGATTTGAAAAATTTCAGGAGTTAAAAAAACAAAGTCAAGCAAAAGGCAAGTGGAAGAGAGGGAAAGTAATCTGTACAATCTTGAAAGAAAACGCATTGAAGCTGAAATAAAAAAATTTGAAGCCGAGGAACTTTACTACAAAGAAAAAATGAAACGTGAAGAATTTATGTTCTCTTTAAAAAAGAGAAAATTATTAAAAGAATTAGAACAATAGAATGTGTCCAAACAAAATTTGATTAAAGCTGCATAACAAATAATTTTTACTTATGTTGACAAGAACAGAAATAAATGTATTGTCATGATAAAACAAAAAAACAACATGTTATTATTTGCATGCTTATAGTTTAGATGTTGAAAATTATCGATGCCAAGTTTTGTTTGAATCGAAACACTAAAAGACATATTTCTAAATGCATCCTATTACTTTTGGGACATACCTTGTATTACTAATGTTTTATTAAGATGTGGAATACCACTGAAGCGCGTGTATGGAGTGCGTGGTTCAGTGGTAGAGCACCGAACCCATGATCGTAGGGTCGTGTGTTTGATCCTCCACAACAACTATGTGTCGTGTCCTTGAGCAAGGCACTTTTCCGCATATGCTTAGTACTGGTTCTAACCAGGAATACTTAGAGCGTGATTTGCCTACATTGCAAGAACTTGTTTCACAATTGAAGTAAAATAAATAAGTTTAAACTATAAACTACCACTGAAGGGTTATTCTATCCTATCTTGTTTCTATGCTTTGAAAAGTCTAATATTGCTAATCATTTTAAAACATTTTTACTAGTGTAGACAAATTACCTTTACCTCAAAATCTGTTCAATTTAGAATCTGATTGTTTTAAACAATTTTACAGAGAAAGAAACCCTGACTGTATTAGATTCAGGCTTCACACAGTTAGTGAAGAATTATATCACTGGTTTAGATAATATCCTAGCACGATTCTTAAAATATAAATGTTAATCATACAATGTCAGATTTCATGAACATTTCATGTGGTGTTCCTCAAAGAAGTATATTAGGTCCATTGCTTTTCTTATGTTATGTCAATGAAATGAGTATCAGCATAAGTAAAAAAAATGTTAATTAATCTTATATGCAGATGATAGTGCTATCCTATTCTCTCACAAAGATCCTGATTTTACTAGAATTTTATGTACTTAGTAATGAACTTGAAAATTATGTAACTCTTTAATACAGTGTGCAATTGCAACTTACTGAGAGGATGAAATCATATGTAGAACAAGCAGATTTTATTTTTTATTAATTATTTAAATACTTATTCAAAATATTCAAGAATTTATTTGTGATATGTATGACATCATTCAAATCTTTATGTGATAATTAATTTAAATATAAATATTTGATATATTCTGTGATAAAAAAAAAACATATGTGAATGTTACACAATTAAAATATTAAATGAACTACAAAGAGTCAGAGCTCTTGTGTTTTATTAAAAGTAACATGTACTTTTTTTATATAGTTTTTCCCTGTTATATTAGGTCCATAAAGCTACTATGGCAAACTTTTGTGACCTTGATATGTATTTATTATTTTCATAAGGACCCCATTGGCAATAAGTTATATATATGTCTCAAATATTTGTACCTTATTGTAACAGTAATATATTGTCAAAAATTTTGATTGTTAGGAAAGATTGTAATACTGTGATGTAATAATTGTTTTTTTGTGATATTTATCTGTGATTATTGTTTGTATTACAATTTATAATTGACTTGTAAGATAAATTTGTTTTTAAGATCATTTAAACCAATGGTTCACAGAAATCATTTTTTTATGATTCTGCAATCAACTGAATATGTTTTAAAAACTGAATTTGACGAACTTATAAGAAATCAAAATAAAAGTTATGAAACTAAGAATATGCTGTTTGTATTCCATTTTATTTTTGAATTAATTGAATGTATTTATAAAAATTGAATAAATGATAAACTTTTTTGATTGTTATTTGAATTTATTAAAATTTCCTACTACTTATAGGACTTCTATAGTCTTTATATTATTACATTAATTATAATGTTTGTTTAATTTATGCTATTAATGACAATTAAAAATGAACTTTTACGCAAAGTATGTTGCGGCCAGAAAATCTCTATACTGTGGACCGTTTCCACCAGCATGTGCAACATCATTGTTGGGCTGCACTAAAGGGATATCAACCCAGCGTTCTAGAGAATCGCCTCTCTCTATCGACAAATTGTGCAATATAACACAGGCTGCTGTGGTCTGGCATGCCCGGAGAGGCGAACCACGGAAACCATACGCCAGACATGGAAATCGCCTCTTTATGTAACCAAATGTCTGCTCAATTAGAACCCGCGTCTTTACTAGAGCTGCATTAAATCTGAAACAGTAAAATGACAAAAGTTGTCGTCTTCACAAAACACTGACTTATAAGTGTATACTTATATTTTCTTATTCGATTACAAAGTAAGCTTATAGCTTATATGAATCTATCTCAAGTCCCTTTTATAGGTAGAACCTTTCCTGTTATTTTTTAGCTCTATTTTTTTTTTTTAAAAGGAAATGATTTTGCCTATATCTTCACAGAGCATTGTTTGGTGAAGGAGGTTCAGATTTGTAAAAATGATTGGGTTCCACTGTCTTAAGGGGTCAGGAGAGGCCCCAAAAGGGTACAAATTGGGAATTAGTAAAATTGTTTTCTTAAGAACCGGTATGTCAGATTTGTACATATTTGATAAAAATTATCCCTAAGTGTAGGGGTTTGATTGCAGATAAGATTTTAGGGTCTAAAATATAAAGGGGCCCTGTAAGGGGACTCAGAATTTTATATAGGGATACTGTGGGAAAACAGAAAATTCTCTTTTTTTTCATTTACATGAAACCGCTAGGCCAATTAAAGACTAGGAGACTATACAAAAGATTTATTTTTTCTTTCTAAAATTCAAGATGGCCACCATTACTAAAAATAGTCCAAAACTTGTTCAAATGGTGTCCCTAGAGTTAAAAATGACCCCGCCCCGATGTTTCTATTGCATCGTAGAATTTCAAAAAGTGCTATGGCCACTATGAGTCTGTAGAGCGTCCTCAGGCCCTCTTGTGCCTTTTGTTTTATTTTCAAGAGGACAAATGGGATAACTTGCTTTAAATTGTAAACATAATTTTTGCCCCTTTTATACTGAATTTAAAAATTATGTTTCAAGTTTATAACAAGCTATTGATTTAGTATACCTTTCTTGAGGTCCATTTCGAGGGTTTAGGTATGGTGTCATTAAATAGTCTTTGCACGCATAGCCTGAATCTCCCAGCAACAGTCCATCCACTTCTCCTTTATAAATCAGAAATAAATTAATGGAAAATGCAATCTTATGTGCAAGCCTAATAAAACACACAACACAATTATGCATAAAAAATTGTCGGTCTGCTTCTCTTTCTGTTTGTCTGACTGTTTTAAAAGGTAACCTTATTTTATTGTTGCTCCTGCATTCAACAACGAAAATTGCCACAATACGAAATAGAACCCGATTCTTCAGTGGATCAGGGAGGACGTTTCGATATTTTAATATCAGACTGGACTACATATTCCATGGATTTTGTCCAAATATATGACTCACTGATTTACATACTTGTTTACATATTCTGGAAAGTTTCAGGTGTGGTGGAGGTCGTCCCTGTCTTAAATACCAAAATGGATTTGCCAAAAATAATGTTTGTCAGCTTACCTCTCTCAAATCTATTGCCCAATTCACACTCTCTGAATATCCGACTATCGTGCACACTACCTGGCCACTTTGCCACTATGTTTCTCACTCTAAACCGTGCGTCACAAACCATCTATAAGAGAAATGGCACATTGATGCTTATATTCAAACGGTCGTATGCTGCATAGTTTCATGGAATTGTCTGTCATAACAGAAGAAAATGCAACTGTATGAAATTATGTTAAATCAATTTTTATAAATGATTTCATAATCTTTAATTAAAATATCTAGGTCAGCAATGTACGCACAAAGGAACAAATTATACCTGTACATTTACTGAGTGAAATCCCTTCCTGTTAACGTAATCTGGTTCATTAAATGAAGGCCCTTTAATTGGAATGTGTGTTCCATCTATCAGCCCGACTACTTTGGGGAATCCTGCAAAGATAACACAAGTTCAATATGTAATTATTTCAATGATATACATGTAACATTATCGGATGAATTTGTATGCACGTGGACATTTTATGAGGCCATCCTTTTTTTTTTGGTGGGGGGGGGGGGGGGGGGGCAACATGATTTTATAAAAAATATTAGCATTGCATGTCAATAAAAAGTTTTGATAGCTGCAATTTTGAGTGAGTAGGTAGACGTACGACAAACGATATTTTTAAGGATGGCCTAAGATAAAACGTCCCATTCTCGAGGGCTAATTTTATTTGGTATAACCTATAATCGGTGAGAAAATCTATGGACGCAAGGTGGTTGTGACAGTCGTAATACAATTGGGAATATACTTTTTTTTTTAAGTCTGTCAGTTATTTTTATTTTCGTTTTTCAAGTTTTAATATACAGATGGTATTTTGACCGTAAATGTCAGGTGAAATCTAAGAAGGGTAGCATCTATGGATATGATATTTTAGTCACTGAAATATGTGTCTTATCTTAATAGTTTATGATTACCGTTAGGTGAAAAGATTACATCTCTATATCCGTCAATATAGCGTATTAAACTGATAATTAAACTTTAAAAAATATATACATGTATCGGACAGTATGCCGACTGTAATATAAATGTTTTCATATAAATATTGTTATAAAATAAAGAACTAATTTAACCCAGATGTTATTCCTTTAGTTAGAATGTATAATAGACTGTGGCAAATTTTGAAATTTTATATAAAGGTAGGTGTCGTTTTAATAAGACATATTTATTTTCCTTTACTTTCGTTTTAAAGCAAGCAAAAAGAAATTCGACACGGTAATCATGAATTGTTTTATCAGTTTACACTGAAATGATATTAATAAGGGGAGGGTGGTATTTAGTGAAATAATAACAATTTTTTTAAGGTAAAGACCTACTAAAAAATGCTTACCCATTACGAAATGGTAGTGGTACGAAACTACAAACAGATCAACGGAAAAATGTTTATATAACACATTAAAATTATAAATAATTAATGACAATTGGCAGTAATAACATGGAACGGCTGTCTATTGGTAGGCAGTTGTCCCGTTGCGTACCCCATATTAAGGGAATCCTAAGTTGTCTCCCTTCGCCATATGTTTACATTGGAAACCAACCAAAATCCGTGCTTACTTGCTATGTTGTAAAATTCTCTCTGAACGTCCATTATCTCGTGGCCTGACGGAAAATTTACGTATCTGTCAATGCATATACAGAGTTCTTTGGTAGTTTTTATAACAGCTCTACAAACTGATGACTTGGAAAGTCCATGGGCGTCCCCAATAACGATGTAGTGAGCGTCGCTCGCAAAAAACTGCAAAGTCACGAGTACGCACAAAAGTGGTGGCACAGGTGCAGAGCGTCTCGTTGGCGCATCTAAAGCATTAAACAGCATTCCCACGATGAAAATGATGCTCTCAGGCTCAAATCTGTAACGGTCGCGAATCTCAGACCGAGAAAGATACTCAAGAGGGTTGTTCCGATCACGAAAAACCCTCCCAATCGGTTCTCGCCGGCGCAAGCGTTGAAGACGTCGCTGAAAGTCGGCCATATTTGAGACGTTTATTTACTTTGAGGACGCTCTTAAGCTTCCTCAAAATAACGTACTCAACTCAACATTTAAGCAAAGTACTGAGTACACTATTTTTCGTGAAACGCTTCACAAATATCTTACTCAACTTAAGTCAGAAATTGAGCAAGATACTCAAGTTGAGTCAAATAACAAACTTAAGTTTTTTCGTGAAACCGGGGCCAGAGAAATATCTCGTAAACATACGAGAAGAAGAAATTTTTCGCTAGCAACATACCAGACGTTTCATTTCTGCCGATAATATTTTACAAGAGAAATTTTCTCTTCTAGAAAAAGTGTTCAAATGCACGCGTTTGAAAGAATGGATAACTCAAATCTGTCAAGCAGAAAAGAAACTTCTCTTCAGTATTGTCTGTAAAAGCGAGACCCTCCTAAAAGAGAAAATTTCTCTTCTGGGATTGTCTCTTTGTAATCTGAAAAAGTATGCATAACGAGAGAAATATCTCGTAAACATACTGAAAGAAGAAATGTCATTTTTTTTTGTCGATAATATTTTAAAAGAGAAATTTTCTCTTCTAGAAAAAGTGTTCAAATGCAGACGTTTGAATGAATGGATATTTCGAATCTGTTAAGCACAGAAAAGAAACTTCTCTTCAGTATTGTCTGTAAAAGCGAGATCCTTCCAGAAGAGAAAATTTCTCTTCTAGGAGTGTCTCGTTGTAATCGGAGAAGTATGCAGGACAATATAAATATCACGTAAATATACTTAAACAGAAATCTTTCGTTAGTAACATAAGAGATGTTTCTTTCTGCCGATATTTTACAAGAGAAATTGTCTAACCATCTTTTGAAGCTACACAGACGATGCTATAATTTTTTTACTACGGTGGCGAGTCTACGTGACCTTATGTAAAAGTCATTGGAAATGTCCCTGTTTCTGGTAACATTTTTTTGCAGATTACTTTCTTAAAATTAACATCTCATGAAAAGATACAAAACAATGACGAACGCTGTCTCTTTAAAAAGATGGACATTCAATGCTATTACATATGTAACGGGCCATGCAAAACTCATATATATTTGCAAAATGTGTAACGGCGTATGTTATTTTATTTTTATTTTTTTGTAAATTTCAACACCCCATCTTTTCAACTGATCAAAATACGACGTTACACTTTTTGCAGTTAATACGACTTTTCCATGCCAACTAAAGTCAGTTGAGTTTAAACGTTTTACTTCGACTGTGAAACAAGTCACGCTCAAAATTTTATTTGGCAGAACCAGTTATATGCGTGTGCTCACATAACCATGACGGTGGATCGAATCTACAACCCTCCGATCATGGATCTGATGCTCTGCTACTGGACCACGCGCTCCATTTAATAGCACCGATATGTTCAACTCCATGCAGAGACGGCGTTCGTCTATGTTTTGTGAATTTCATGAAATATTATGAAAGCGATTAGCAAAATGTTACCTGAAGCGGACACTTTCTTTCGATTTTCACACCAGTCCATAATATCAAATCACGTGGATTCATTGCAACATGCAACTACAAAATAATCGTGGCTGCCGCATGAAACTACACAAATATCGCAATCCCTCAAATTCACATTCATCTTCAATGATAAACACGCCCCCTTAATTCATTTAATCCAATGAGGAGCACGCGAAGTATTTATTTTGAAACAAACTGTCAATCAATGTTTGTGTCTATCAAGGGCTTAATTCTGTCAATACAAATTATGCAATAAGACGATGACTGGTAACCAGGAACGAGAAAATAGAACAACAGCTAAGCTGGTTAGAAGTTACATGGAATTTGCTTCTGTCGTAGAAAATATAATAAAACTTCTAACCTATACATTGGTAGTTGTAACTGCATTAAAACGTTAACAAAAAGCTACGCCAACGTGGGACGAATTCAACAGTTCCCACTCTTTTAAAACAAAATCCCACTAAAACGATTGAATAAGAAGGCAGGGGGAGTTAAGTTGAAAATAAGTAAATGAGGTTGATCGTTTTACTATTATTTTGTTTAACTAAATGATAATTAAATATAACGTTGATAACTCACCAAATGTATTTCCCCTTCCAGTATATCTCACTCAGTTAATACAATTTGTCAAAATTAAATAAGCACAATGTAACAGTTCATTTTTATGAGTCGCAATGTATCAAAACGTATTTAAAATGTATCTTCTATTAAATATACAGTTAATGTATTTATAGCACAAAATTCTCAGAAGATGAAAAGTGAATAAACACATCGTTGTCCAAACTATGCAAACGATTGCGAATTGACCTCTAACGAAAGAGTTCGTAAACGTGTGTTTACACTAGTAACCGCATCTGGGCTACACATAGCCTGCATATAAACGGATAGGTTTTTCCGTAAAGAAAAGTGAGGGGCCCCATTTCGAACAGTGGTTGTTTATTGCAGCAATGCTGATTTTGAAAGTTGTTATCTGTAAATGATAATAATGAGTTGTTATTACCTTAAAGACGTATGCCTTTCACAATTATTATTGCGCCTTGAAATCAACTTATAATTGTGACTCTCAGGCGTATGTCATCCTAATCTATATAGCGGAAATTTGCACGGCACATTTGTTATTCTAAAGGATAATGGCAAGAAAGTTTCAGATTTCCGTGTTCACGGATGTTATAAATTAAATTGAAGTTTCATTTCTTTAAGAGACCGGTACAGTGAAACTTTAATAAACACCGTCCATTGGACCAGGTGTTTGTGTCGTCATAGGTAAATTATCGTTACGGTCTGGTTTAATAGTAAATCATCAATAATCCAGCATTTGCAAATGAAATGGAACTGTATCTTATTTACGATATGTAGTTCTTTCATGATATACATGTAAAGGTACAAATATACAATGTTCACATTCAAATAAAAAACTGATGGAGGGTTTCATTTATTAGTTCCATATTAATATGTTTGATCAAACATCGGAATAACGGAAGTTTACAATGTTCAGAAATAATCGCCTGTAGGGATATCTGTAATAAGCAATTATATCGGTTATCAAAACGAGGCAGGTATTCTCCATGTTATTTTAGCACAACATTAATAGAACTGTTTGATATGTCAGTGCCGACTTTGGTATCAGACCGAAACATTACACTAATTATCAACCAACGAGCCAGCAGAAAAACGATCAATGTTAAATCCTTGCTTAATGTGTCGTTATACTCCGGTTTGAAAAACGCACTATTGACCAAAGAGGTGCAGAAATATTGCTGTTTTATGCGTTAAGCATGTTCTGTTATACAGGGGCCTTGTATATATAGTATATATATAGTAACAAGTTTGCTGTTTTTTAAATTTATCCACTAGTAAGGTCTTTTAAATGAGGTTTAGTACGAAATAATCTTGTTAAATAGTGTAAAATGAAGTATTTCAGTGAATGCTGGAAAGATAAAAACATCCGTATTAAATACACAGGTGATTCTGTACCAAAAGGTTCAAGCTGACCATGTCAAATTCGACTGGAGGGAAAACAAAAATGTGTTGCGTTTAATAGTAAATAATTTTATGGTGTTTAAATGCACAAATCTCAATCATTATACATATCCATTTGCATATTCAGTACGAAAATATCTGGAAAAATGTCTTGGAACTTACATTAATATATATTTTCAAACTGATTAACCTTAAAATTCTTTTCAATTAACTATTGTGAAAATATATTTTTTTGAAATTAATTTGTGGATATATTTATTAATAACAAGTTCAAATAAATGTTTTTTTTTTAAAAATTGTGCAAGTAGGGCAATGTGTCTGTTTCTTATAACGTGCTAAACGCCATAAAGGAAAAAAACAAACCGATTAAACCGTTTTGTTTTTTAAAAAAAAATATATCATTTTATCAAGCAAAATAAACAATTGTATATTGTTGATTGTGTTATTTCCATTGTTATGTGTACAGCATACTAGCATAATTTGTTGCTTAAAAACATGTTTATTTGAAAATAGTTTAAATCACTAAGCAGGAATTTCATGAATTTTTATGTCCCCCAAAACTGTTTGAGTGGCATATTGCAATCGCAGCGTCCGACCGTTCGTCCGGTATTTCGTGTCCGGCCTGTAACTATGCTATGCATGAATGGATTTTATTGATACTTACTACAAATGATCAACATAATATGACAACTCGTCCGGTGTAAGACCCATACCCATAACTCAAAGGTCAAGGCCACACTTTCAGTTTGTTTGACAACACTTTGAGTCTGTGTGAGATTTCGTGTCCGGCCTGTAACTTTGTGTTGCATAGATGAATTTTATGAATACTTGCAACATACCAATGATCGCGCGTAACACCCATACTCCCACAAAGATCAAGGTAATAATTTTGAAATTTCGTGTCCGGTCTTTTACTTTGTCACCTATGGATACATTTCAAAAACACTTCGCTCAGTTCATGACATAGCGATGTTGCATACGTAAAACCGAGGCCCGTTCCTTAAAACTCAAGGCCACACTTTGAGTTTGTTTGACAACTCTTTGAGATTTCATGTCCGGCCTGTAACTGTCATGCATACATGGATTTTATATAAACTCGCTAAATATGATCAGCATACTATGGCGACATGTCGCACGTAAGACCCATACTTCCACTTCACAGTTCAAGGTCACAATTTAACTTTGTTTTGCAACACGTTCAGTCTGTTTGAGATTTAATATCCGTCCTGTAACTTTGTCACCTATTGATAAATTTTAAAAAACACTTGGCTGAGTTGATCAACATGACGAAGTGTCGCGAGCAAGACTCAGTACCTTTTCTTAAATATTAAAGTCACACTTTCAATTTGTTTGATATTTTGTGTCTGGTCTGTAACTTTGTCTTTAACTTGGCTCAAATGATCAACATGACATGTCGATGTATCGCACGTAATACCCAGACACGTACCTCAAAGGCCAATGTCACACTTTGAGTTTGTTCGACAACAATTTGGGTCTGTTTGAGATTTTAAGTCCAGTTTGTAGCTTTATCATACATGGATGGATTTCATAAACACTTGACTCAATTCATCAATTGATCAACATGACACGACGAAGTGTCACATTAAAACCCAAAATCTTACCTCAGAGGTCAAGGTAAAACTTTCAGTTTGTTTGATATTTCATCTCTGGTCTGTAACTTTGTTATACATGGAGAAAACTAGCTTTACACAAGTGATCAACATGCCATGATTACGTGTCACCTGCATTTATCTGTAGAAATACCCAGACCTTTACATTAGATGTCATGGTCCAGGTTATACAAAGGTCAAGGTGACACTTTAATGTAACAAAAAGAAAGAAATTGGTTGTCTAACCTGAAACATCAGTCCATTTTCACTTACCACTTTGGGGGTGGGGATGGGGGTGAAGCGACACTTACCAGTGACATTATTTTTCATTGTTTTTATTTGATATACAAATAGCAATCCATAATGATTAGAATTAGTGCTAAAACTGCCATAATCATTATATCATGTACCGATTTAAGCCACAAACTTTAACATACACATTATATACTTTCTTTTCTATAAGCATCCTTTTCTTACCTAGAGAAAAGGGGAGTGAGGGTGTTGTTGTAAGTTTGATAAAAAATAAATATTAAAAAGTGGGTCCAGTACGTATAGCCAATGATTTTTTTTTCTAAAAATTTAATACATGTATGTCTGATAAAGACTAAAATCTCAGTGTAGTTTTAACAAAGTTAATATAGAGTATACCAATTGTTATAATAATGTTCATTTTTGTAATTTCATACATACGTATGTAAAATTGAAATCTTAATGAACTCATATTTATCAAAATTAACAAAAAATACATTTGACGAAAGTTTCATCATAAAATTGAACAGCACTAATTCAAGCAACTGGAAAGTAAACGAGCTAACTTGGCCATTAATCGTGATTTGGCCTCTTATCAAGATCAGGTCATTAACTTATCAGTTTAAGTACATTTCGATTATTATCTTTAGATTACGTTCTCCAGCCACACACTACACTGACCATATGGTCAACCAGATAGGAGTTCCACATTTAATCCAAGTATCTGAAAACCTGAACAAAATTTGTGTCCGAAGATTGAAAGAAAATATCACTTTGATAAGAAAAAAATATTAAAAGATGTATTAGAAGATGGATATAGCAAAGCTATATACAATCCATTTAATTAGTTTAAAATAATTTAATTCTATGTAATTGGTTATTAAAGCAGTGCGGAAGTGCATGCAAATAGTGTTGACCGCTCATACATAGACTGCTGGGTTCGATCCCTAACTCGGGCCTGATTGTCTCTCAAACATACCACTCAATATTGGTTATACACAAGAAACAGACTCGAGAGCGATGTGTATAAGGTCTGCAACTGCTTTGCAATTAGCAAAAAATATTTGATTAGAATAAACTTATTCAATCCAATGGTATTAAATTGTTTGCCATCGATTCAATACGCAATAACGTGTGTTGTTACAGTATCTGTTCATGAATTATACTTATCGATAACGATTCATGTCCAAGGCGGCATTTAATGCTTCATGTTATTTAACTGAAATGGATTTTAAAATATTGGTAATATATTCAACTATGAAACTAACACCATATTCGTTTTATACTGGATTGATTTATGCAATAACCTTAGATACACTTTAGATAACATTATCAATACTATAGTTTTCAAGTAGTTACTTTAATCTATATATAGATATGTATTACCAGAACTTAAGATTTGCTCCTTTAAACTATAAATAGTCTCTGTTTACACCGTATATTTTCCAAGTTTTCAATGCATGTGTATCCAGTATCATGTATATGTCACAAGCGATAAATTAGGTTACAAAAGCACGTTCCAGTGGAGGGGAATGAGCGATTCACCATCGCAGTCAAGGGATGCCATGTGTTTTGGAACAGATACGTATATTATACCTAACACGAAAGAAAAACATACATGGAATATAAATGGAAACATATAGTTTTTAAAACATCGACATGGATTATAGTCACCTATAATATCTGATTGTACATGTACTACATTTTCAGTTTTAAATTCAATTCTACTTAATTGTACAATTGCATATAATGATAAAAGTATGCTGGATTTTTTGCAACTTGCATTAAGAAACAACTCACCCGCTGTTAAGATGGAATACAAACATTTTTGTCTTCTTTTTTAACTTAATACATTACCCAAATGTATTCATTCAACCCTAAAAATTAATGTGTGTGTGTGTGTGTGTGTGTGTGTGTGTGTATGTGTGTGAATGTGTGTATCATCCAAAACAAGCATTCACCCAAGCCATGTTATTGACCAATCGGAACAATTTTGCCCGATACTGTAATGTTATTGCTGCCTTATAGAATAATAGGCTCAGAACTGCTGTACATGTCAATCACTCTAACAACATTCAACATGACTACCAAGATTAAACCAGTGTTCGAACAAATTCATATTCATCTCTGCAGAATGTAATCATTTTCCCGCTTGAATCAGCGGTGGTAGTTGAATGATATTGAGATGCAATGCCATATATCAATCATCACGAAGACTGGTCGGGAAGGGATTCGAACTCATGACGACCCCTGTATTTGTATTCAGACGTGCTACCGACTGAGACTACAATGCCTGGTTAAATAATAAATCATCGCCATTTTCATTTTTTCTCTCTCCAAATATATTATGTATTGATCATTCACGTTAATTCCAAGTACCATTTACACCTAAGTTGTCTCTCTGACCATGACTAGGGGTGTGTTATATGCTAACTCGGTATAGAGCTTAACATTGGATGTATTCTGTTAGCAATTACATTAATTGTGCATGCAGTTAGATGGCCATTCAGAGACTGTACAATTTACTTGCAAAAGGAAAGGTTTTCAGTACTGGTAGTCAGCAGATCATAATAAATACTACACTGTAGCGTCGGACTGCTGAATATAAGCCACACCCACGATGCAATGTATAGCTTCTACCAGCGATAGTTCTTAAACATTAATCATATAAAGTATACAGATTTTATCTAAAATGATATGTTCTCCAATTTGGAATGAATAACTGATGTTATTTAAATTGCTATTAAATGTTTTAGTTGAGCAAACATAAATAAAGCGTATTTCCGTCGACTCGAGGTGATTCAAGTAAATATATCAAAACGAATAGGAAAACAGAACATAACCTTCTCTTTTACTTTATTCTGAAGTCATTAAAGCAATCTCAGTAGACATCAACATAAAATATGTAACTGTTAATAAAATTTGAGGCAGGAGCCCGAAATATCGGAGAACAGAGTTGTTTTTCTTTAATAATATAAACGCTCAATTTTAAAACTTCCGGTAAATGTTAAAACTTATCCCCCACAAATATTAAAATCTTAAACGTTAAATATTAAAATGTTTTCGCAAAACGGCAAAAGTGTAATATCAAATGTTTAAAAGTAAAACTAAAGAATGTATAGTACATGCACACTTTATGTAATTACAGCTCATATTATATGAGTCACATAGTATGTTACTGTTGAAACGAATGAAATAATAAAACAAGTGGCAACACTGCACATCTGTCACCCAAGATAACTGCGAGGGCCTTACTTTGATTAAACGATTGAAACCACCTTTTTTATACATTTTTTTATATCATTATGTTTGTAATGTGCACTGACCACTGTAATATATTTATCGCACTGTATATATAGTCAATCTATTAATAAGAGGTCAGTAGAAGCTGTATATTTCTGTCGTTAGACCAGCTGTGCTAGTATTTACATGAACTCTGCTATCTTATTTAATCTATTTTCGTTTCGAAAGGGTCTTATCACTCTCTTAATTCCGTAAGGTATCTCAATTGTTTATATTTAACTGTTTGGATCTGAGATTCAATTTAATTTTTTTACTACATAATCGTGTGCTGTCATATGTTTGCCTTTTTAGAGCTAATAATCGTATATGTTATTATAAAACGGTAGAATCTGACAGAATAATTTAGTTTAAACATATTTTATTTTAATATCTTTATGTTACAATACAATGATACACAGGTACATAGAAAATAGATTGGATTACATGCTTATGTAAATCCGATCCATGCTCAAATAAGATACAACGTTTAATGCAATTGGTAATGTTTCAGAACCTTATTAACGTTAACAAATTTTGTAGACAATTTGAAGAAAGGAAAGTTGTAGTTATTATATAAACTTTGTAATGAGAGAGAGAGAGAGAGAGAGAGATAGAGAGAGAGAGATATGACAATTTCTTAAGGTTTGTCAAACAGTTTAACTGAGAGAGAGAGAGAGAGAGAGAGAGAGAGAGAGTCATTCGGGCTTTTACTGTTGATGTTAACAATATATTAGGATAAACAGCAGCTGCTGACAATATAATTTGAAGTTTTAATGTTATCAATATGGTAATACTATGATACACATCAGTGACTTGCAGAATAATTTTTAGTCGTTTATGTTACCAAACAATTAATAATGATAAACAGCAATGACTAATAGTTTAACTTTAATCAGTATTATTATGATGAAAAGCATTGGCTGACAAAATATTTTGAAATGTTTGTGTAAACAATATGATGAACAGCAGTTTATTTTAAAATCCAAATGTTATATTCTAAGTTTTAGTAGGATATGGTTGTTAATAAAGTCTGACTTTTAAACGCTTGAGATGTATTAAAAAAATAATTCACGGGATTTTAAACACGGTTCCTCGTGCAATCTAGGCCAACACATGGAAAATAGTTTGGGAAGGAGTCTCCTGATGGTGGTGGTTCTCCTCAGGAAAATGTTGATATCTTAAAAACCTTATGTTATATTCTGGTAAGTTTTAAGTGAAAAATTATTATTTACTCCAATATTTTGTGATTTTAAACGTTTCGTTTTAGAAATAATTATCAGATGTATTAAAAATGAACTTCCACTGGGTTTTAAACCTGGAACATCATATCAAGTACTGTATGAAAAGTCATAGGGTAGAAGTCTTTGAAGGAATGTCCCTTCTTGTGGCAGTCGACCTCCGGACTATTTTAGATATAATAAAAAACAAATGTTGTATTCTAGTTAGTCTTAAGGCGGTTGGGTGTTTTTTGTTGTTTTTTTTTCCAATATTTCATTGTTTGTTTTTTTTTTATAAAATTATACACACAAAAAGATATAAGAAAAAAACTGTCAGATTCATTGAAAAAGTGCAAAGTTTGTAGGGCAAAGATGTACAATCTTAAGCCCTCCAGCTTACACATCTATGCATATTAAACTATTATAATATCATATAAAAATTGGTAGCATCACAAAACGACAGTATCATCATTTAGAAAAAAAAAACATTGCAACAAATAGTTAATAAACAGCATCATGCATCATATAAGTAAAATAATATACAACATCACATATAACTGATGTACAGCATCATATACCAAAAGTACTGCATCATATAGAAAAGAACACCGCATCTCATAGTAGATATACAGCATCACGTACAGCAAATGTACAGCATCATATACCAAACGTACTAAATCATATAGAAAAAATACCGCATTTAGTAAATATACGGCATCACGCACAACATACTTACATCATTATATACCGAAAGTACTGCATCATACAGAAACCAAACCGCGTTTCATAGTATGAAACCATCGCATCACATAACTAATCAACAACATCACATATAACTAATGTACAGCATCGTATACAGAAAATACTGCATCATATAGAAAAACACCACATCACGAACAACCTATATACAATATCACACTGAAAAATAACCGCATCTCATAGTTATATACAGCATCATATAATACTGATGTACAGCATGAATAACC
The DNA here is from genome assembly GCA_029582155.1 of Panopea generosa. Classification (NCBI taxonomy): domain Eukaryota; kingdom Metazoa; phylum Mollusca; class Bivalvia; order Adapedonta; family Hiatellidae; genus Panopea; species Panopea generosa. The sequence goes on from CM055894.1 coordinate 46,213,986, forward strand.
GAAAAAACATCATCATATAGACAAACCACTGCCACTCATAGTAAATATGCAGCACCACGTTAAACTAATGAACATCATTATAAACCGAAATAACTGCATCATACAGAAAAGCCACCGTATCTCATAGTAAATATACAACATCACGTACAACGTATATAAGCATCATATACCAAAAGTATTGCATCATACAGTAAAACACCGCATCTCGTAGTTAATATACAGCACCATGTACAACGTATGTCCAGCATCATATACCGAAAGTATTAAATCATATAGAAAAACTACCGTATCTCATAGTAAAAATACAGCATCATTTATGACTAATGTACAGCACTATGAACCGAATGTACTGCATCATATTTCAGAAAACCATGCTTCTCATAGTAAATTAACAGCATCACAAACGCATAATGTACAGCTTTTATACAGAGCATATAACATTTCATAGTAAATCTACAGCATCACGTACAACTAGAGTATAGCATAATATACCGAATGTATTGCATCATACAGCAAAAAACATCAAATCTCATAGTTGATACTCAGCATCACGTACAACTAATGTACAACATCATATACCAAAGTACTGCATCATACAGTAAAACACGGCATCACATAGTAAAAATACAGCATCATGTTCAACTTATGTCCAGCATCAAATACGGAAAGTACAGCATCATATAAAAACCACCCGCATCCCAGAGTTAATATACAGCATCCGGTACAACTACTTTACAGCATAATGTACCGAAAGTATTGCATCATACAGTAAAACACCGCATCTCAATGTTAATATACAGCATCATGTACAACTATTTTACAGCATCATATACCGAAAGTATTGCATCATACAGTAAAACACCGCATCTCGTAGTTAATATACAGCATCCCGTACAACTATTTTACAGCATCATATACCGAAAGTATTGCATCATACAGTAAAACACCGCATCTCGTAGTTAATATACAGTAGCATGTAAAACGTATGTCTAGCATCACATACCGAAAGTATTGCATCATACAGTAAAACACCGCATCTCGTAGTTAATATACAGCATCATGTAAAACGTATGTCTAGCATCACATACCGAAAGTATTGCATCATACAGTAAAACACCGCATCTCGTAGTTAATATACAGCATCATGTACAACGTATGTCTAGCATCATATACCGATAGTATTGCGTCATACAGTTAAACACCGCATCTCGTAGTTAATATACAGCATCATGTGCAACGTATATCCAGCATCATATACCGAAAGTATTGCATCATACAGTTAAACACCGCATCTCGTAGTTAATATACAGCATCATGTACAACGTATGTCTAGCATCATATACCGATAGTATTGCGTCATACAGTTAAACACCGCATCTCGTAGTTAACATACAGCATCATGTGCAACGTATGTCCAGCATCATGTACCGAAAGTATTGCATCATACAGTAAAACACCGCATCTCGTAGTTAACATACAGCATCATGTGCAACGTATGTCCAGCATCATGTACCGAAAGTATTGCATTATATAGTAAAACACCGCATCTCATAGTTAATATACAGCATCATGTACAACGCATGTCCAGCATCTATACCGAAAGTATTGCATTATACAGTAAAACACCGCATCTAATAGTTAATATACAACACCATGTACAACGTATGTCCAGCATCTATACCGAAAGTATTGCATAATACAGTAAAACAACTGCATCTCATAATAAATATACAGCATCACAAGCAATTAATGTACCGTATCATATACCGTAAGTGCTTCATCATACAGTAAAATCACATTTTATAATAAATAAACACAATCACGTTTAACTTATGTACAGTGTATTATACCAAAAGTACTGCATCATATAGAAAAACACCGCATCTCATAGTAGATATACAGCATCACATATAACAAGTGTACAGCATCATATACCAAACGTACTGCATCATATAGAGAAAAAAAGACCGCATCTTATAGTAAATATACGGCATCACGCACAACGTATTTACAGCATTATTTACCGAAAGTACTGCATCATACAGAAACACAACCGCGTCTCATAGTGAAAAAACATCGCATCACATAACTAATCAACAGCATCAAATATAACTAATGTACAGCATCGTATACAGAGCATACCGCATCGTACAGAAAAAGCACAGCATCCCATCGTTAATATACGCATGATGTTCAACTAATGTACAGTATTATTTACCGAAAGTACCGTATCATACAGAAAAACACCGTATCTCATAGTATATACAGCAATCATAACAAGTACAGCACAGTGATGAAAAGAAATGACAACATTGATCACACCATTTACATATAATGAGAAGAAATGACAGCATTGGTACCAACAGATACCATAACAACACAAATACAAAGGTATATACAACAATCATAATTAGTACAGCACATGTAATGATAAGAAATAACAGCATTGGTCCCATCAGCAACAACAACTGCACACACACAATACTTTAAACAACAATCATATAAGTACAGTACATGTAATGAGAAGAAATGGCAACATTGGTCTCATCAGCTACCATAACAGTACAAACATAGCAGTCAACTCAACAACCACAATTAGTACAGCACATGTAATTAGAAGAAATGACAGCATTGGTCACACAAGCTACCATAACAACACAGACAACATAATAAATAACACAATCAAAACTGTATCATATAGAAACTCCACGGCATCTCATAGTAAATACATGTATACAGTATCACGTACAACTATTGTACAGCATCATATACCGATATTACTGCATCATATAGAAACACCAGCGCATTTCATAGTAAATATACAACATCACGTATAACCTACGTACCCCATCATATACCGAAAGTACTGCATCATATTAAAACAACCTCATGTCAAAGTAAATATACAGCATCACGTTCAACTAATGTACACCATCATATACCGAAAGTACTGCCCCATATAGAAAAAAACAGCGCATTAGTAAATTTACAGCATCACGTACAACGTATGTACACCATCATATACCGAAATGCTGTCCAGACACGTTTTCTGAACAGCTGGTCTCATTATTAAAAAAGTGTTGAACAACAGTTATTAAAACTCTACAGGGTTTGAAACATTATACTGTAAATTGTTGATTTATATGATTGTCTGTATGATTCCTAAATATTAGAATCATATTATTTTTTTTTGTTTGACGTTTACGAATCATGAGACGAGAAGCCTGAGGAAAATTTATATATATTATATAGCTTGAACAAAATTATTTAACATAGTTTCAAGCTAGGCTGTTTTTACAGCTTAATCCATTGAAGACACAATCACCTTACAGAAGATCCCGTTTTAAGCTCAAGAGACTCACCCAAAATCTTGACACAAGGCTTTAAACAACAAGTTTTTTTTGAGAGAAAGAATATTGAACTGGAAGTTGTTCTTAAAAATCTCAGCATGAATAGACACATCCCTTCCTTTCTACGGTAGGAGCATAAGTAGAAGTAGTAATAGTAGTAGTAGTAGTAGAAGTAATAGCAGCAGCAACAGCAGCAGCAGTAGTAGCATGTTCACATTATTTTAAATGCAAAAATAAAATCACATTTTATACTCGATTCGAACAAGAATAATTTATTATTCAAAATGCAAATGAAAAAAACTTACAATTTCTAAATTAAGATCTAAACAGTCACGATTTTATTTGTATATACTGGCCAAACCTAATACCGCGAGTTTATAATAAACAGTAATAAGGTTAGCAGTAGCAGTAGAAGAGTAGCAATAGAAATAGATTGTTATGGTAATCGCTGTCGTTATAGTTTTCGTTATTAATGTCATTGTTATTGTGTTATTATGTTACTATGTTATTGTAATTGCTATTACCTTTAACAGTAGCCTTAGTATAAGCTTTACATCAATTTGATATTAATGATTGATTGCTGGTATATAAATTTTCCTCAGGCTTCTTGCCTCATGATCAGTAAACTTCAAACAAAATAAAGATAATAAAATAATATCTAGAAAGCATACAGACAAATGATCATAGTTTACCAATCAACTATATACAGTATAATGTTTCAAACCCTGTATAGTTGAACTAACTGTTGTTCAACACTATATTACTAATGAGACCAGCTGTTCAGACGACGTGTCTGGACAGCATACGTTTGAGATTTGTTTCAAACTCAAACCAAAACTGTATGTCTAGAACACTGTTCAGTTCCAGCATCAGAGTACACCTATATGTTTGAAGACTGTTTCAAACCTTAGTCTTCAAACTAAACCAAAGCGCATGAAACAAATACAAGTTTCAGCACGAAACCTAAAGTTATTGTTTTAGTTTCAAACTAATAACAAAAATGTTTGCTTGGAACAAAGCTCAGTTCCAGCATGAATATACACTTATACGTTTGGAGACTGTTCCAAACTTAAGTTTTCAAACTAACTAAAAAAAAATCCAATTCCAGCACAAAACTAACCTGTTATGTTTGAGAACGGTTTCAAACTAAAAGCATCAGACTAAAACAAATGTGCATGAAACAATTAACAGTTCCAGCTCTGTAATTATTCCTATGAGTTTCAAACACAAGCCTTCCCAAAGCCTATCGTTCGAAAGAATCTTTGTCGCAGTGCACACTTAAGCTCCTCAGAGGTTTAAAGCTCACTTTGACGCTGAACATCTCAAGCAGACTTCTTGTAACTTACGTCGAAAGAAACTAACAATATATGGTATTGCTTTATTACGAAGCAGTCAATCGTTCATTGCTAAAGAATAAAATATCTTACTTTTATTTTCAGAAAAACAACTATTTTAAAATGGTGACCAATTCACGATTAATATTTCAATAATTGATTATAATTATATCATTCATCTTTTTGTGATGAATTATCTTTTAAAACTTATATCTGGTATAATATTGTATAATAGTAGCGAAAAAATAGAGTTTATTACCTTAACTTATAATAATTGCTATATACAGACATTTATGCTATAAAACAAAACATTATTTTGACACGGTGTCAGTATATAAAATTTTTATTAATCATCCCGTCAAAATGATCTCGTCATCATAAATCATAGGAAGTTTTGACATAGTATAATGAAGAATGCACATAGTATAATAAACTTTAGACAAGATATAATAAAGTTTCGACATAATGTAATAAAGTTTCTACATAATATAATAAACTTTCGACAAGATATAATAAAGTTTCGACATAATGTAATGAAGTATCTACAGAATATAATAAACTTTTGACAAGATATAATAAAGTTTCGACATAATGTAATGAAGTATCTATATAAAATAATAAACTTTTGACAAGATATCATAAAGTTTCGATATAATGTAAAGAAGTATCTACAGAATATAATAAAGTTTCTACATAATATAATAAACTTTTGACAAAATATAATAAAGTTTCGACATAATATAATGAAGTATCTACATAATATAATAAACTTTCGACATAATGTAATGAAGTATCTACATAATATAATAAACTTTCGACAGGATATAATAAAGTTTCGACATAATGTAATGAAGTATCTACACAATATAATGACGTGTCTACATAATTTAATAAACAGTCTACATAATATAATAAAGTATCTACAAAATATAATGAAGTATCGATATAATGTAATAACGTTTCTAAATAATATAATAAACTTTCGACAAGATATAATAAAGTTTCGACATAATGTACATTTGAAGTATCTACATAATATAATAAACTTTCGACAGGATATAATAAAGTTTCGACATAATGTTATGAAGTATCTACATAATATAATGACGTGTCTACATAATGTAATAAACAGTCTACATAATATAATAAAGTATCTACAAAATATAATGAAGTATCAACATAATGTAATAACGTTTCTAAATAATATAATAAACAATGCACATAATATAATGATGAATGCACATAATATAATAAGGAATGCACATAAAACATATAAAATGGACCGCATAAGACAGCTATGGCGTTCCATAGCATCATTTTAAAACAATCTTATGTCAAAGTAAATATACAGTATCACGTATAACGTATGTACACCATCATATACTAAAAGTACTGCACCATATAGAAAAAACAGCGCATTTCAAAGTAAAATTACAGCATCACTAACAACTAATTTAAAGATCATATACCAAAAGTATTGCATCTTACAGTAAATACCACCGGATCGCATAGTAGATATACACCATCAGATGTAACTAAAGTACATATCATATATCGAATTTACTGCATCATACAGTAAAACCCTACGGATTTCACAGTAAATACAACATCACGTTCATCTAATATACAACATTATATACCGAAAGTACTGCATCATATAGAATAAAACACGGCAGCTCATAGTAAATATACAGCATCATGTGCAAATAATGTACCGCATCATATACCGAAAGTACTGCATCATAAAGAAAATCCACAGCATCCTATATTAAAAATCAAGAAACACGTACAATAATTAACAACAGTGTAAACCGAAAGTATCGTTTATAGAAGAAAAAAACCATCGCGTACCATAGTAAATTTACAGCATTACCTTAAATTTGTGAACAACAACATATAAAAAAACACCGAGTATCATAGTTAATATACAGCATCATGTACAACATATGTACAGAATCATTTACCGAAAATACTGCATCATTTACTGAAAATACCGCATCATATAGAAAAAACAAAGCATAATCACGTACAACTAATGTTCACTATTATATATCGAAAGTATTGCATCATATAGAGAAAACACCGCATCCAATAGCATATAAACAGCATTACATTAAACTTATGCACAATATCATATAGAAAAACAACCGTATCTTGTAGTAAATATGCAGTATCGCGTCGACTTATGTACATCATCATAAAGAAATCTGCTTCATCTCACAGTAAATAAATAGTATCACGTACAACGTATGTACAGCATCATTTACCGAAAGAACTGCATCTTACAGTAAAAACCACTGGAGCTCATCATAAATATACAGCATCACGTACAACCATTTTACAGCATCATATACCGAAAGAACTGCATCTTACAGTACAAACCATCGGATCTAATAGTAAATATATAGCATCACGTACACCATATACATGTATGCATCTTCAAGTACAACTAATGTACTTCATCATATACCGGAAGAACTGCATCTTACAGTAAAAACCACGGGAGCTCATCATAAATATACAGCATCACGTACAACCATTGTAAAGCATCATATACCGAAAGAACTGCATCTTACAGTAAAAACCACCGGATCTAAAAGTACATATATAGCATCACGTACAACATATACATGTATGCATCTTCAAGTACAACTAATGTACTTCATCATATACCGGAAGAAAAACAACCAAATATCGTAGTAAATATACAGTATCACGTACAACGCATGTACAGCAAAGTACTGCGTCAAATAAAACCAACTTTATCTCATAGAAAAAGTCACGTACTACTTATGTACACCGTCTTATACCAGTGTACTACATCATATAGAAAAAACAACAACCGCATCTCATAGAAAAAATCTAGCATCACGTACAACGTGTGTACCGCATCATATACCAAATGTACTGCATCATATAAAAAACATAAATACCGCATAGCAAAACTACATAACAAAATTACAGTATCAATATAATTGAACAGCATTATGTAGCAAGATTACAGCATAGTAAAATAATTGAACAGTATACTATAACAAGAAATGTCACTGGTAAGAGTCCCCCCCCCCCCCACACACACACCTACACCCACACACAACCCCCAAATGGTCTGTGAAAATAACGATATTTTTTATAATAGGTAGCGATGTTTCCATAAATATCAAGAGTCATGGACTGACGTTTCAGACTAAAATGCAATCTCATGTGTTATTTTTACATTAAAAAGGTGGCTTGACCTCTGTGTAACCTTGACCAAGACATATATGTAAAGGTCTGGATATTTCTTTAGGAAAATACAGGTACACATTATCATAACATATTGATCACATGTATAAAGCTATTCTAAAATCCTTTCATGTAGAACAAAGTTACAGACCAGAAATGCAATATAAAAAAAACTTAAATTGTGACCTTGACCTCTGATAGTGTTCTGGGTCTTAACGCGACACTCTGTCATCTCATTTTTGACAAATGCAGTATTTTTTTAAATCCATTCATGTATGATAACGTTACAGACAGGACTTTCAATCTCAAACAAACTTAAAGTGTTGTTTAACAAACTCAAAGTGTGACATTGGCCTTTGAGGTACGGGTCTGGGTCTTACGGTGCGACAAATTGTCATGTCATCTTGGTCAATTGAGCCAAGTTAAAGACAAAGTTACAGACCAGACACAAAATATCAAACAAATTGAAAGTGTGACCTTGACCTTTAAGGCAATATTCAGGATCTTTCACGCGACACTTCATCATGTCATGTTTATCAACTCGCCAAGTGTTTTTGAAATTTATGTGATAAAGTTACAGGCCGGACATGAAATCTCAAACTTACTGAAAGTGTTGTCAAACAAAGTTAAATTGTGACCTTGACCTTTGAAGTGGGAGTGTTTTGCACGCTATGTCGCCATGTTGTTATGTGTTTGTGTTTAATTATTTACATGTTATAACAACAATGTACTTTGATGTAAAGCTATGTATAGTTTAAATCAATAATTTCTTCTTCTTCTTCTTCTAATTAAAATTATAAGAAATGTTTTATCCGGATTTGCACTCGATCCCAGTACCGTAACTGTCTGAACCAAATATTGACAATTGAGCAATTGAATTGTAATGATTTTATAGATAATATCTATAAATAAATAATTATGAAAATATGTTTACGAGTGAGATTTACTACATGTAATGAAAAGGTGTATATTTCTCAGGATTATTTCTAATCCAACGATTTTGTTTTCAAAATGTAAAACAGATATTTGATAAGAAAACATCTGACCACTAGTTACAGTTATTAAAATGTTGTCATGATTTGCTTTAATATATAATTTATTTAACGGGCGTTCTGCTAATCTACCCTTAAATTGCTACTTATGAAAATGGTTTTTCGAATACATACCGGCAGTATTTTTTGACATATGAGTTATATCGATTCCAAAAGTTAATATTGGTACGAAAATGCTTGTAATGGAAATTCGACAATAGTGAATATATTTTACAGTAATATTATCCGTCTCATTATTACTAAATATTTGGCACGCCCATCATAAAATTGGCACGTTTTCTTGTGTTGTTGTATGATAGGCTCATCATTATCTTGTGGATCGATTTATGGATACTAAATGAAGCATCAATAAACACCAGATAAGAATTGCCCACATTAATTTTAGAATAATCGTGGTGTTACCGCTAACAGAATTTATGGCAAATTACTGCGACTGGTGTGCTGGCAAATTTGGCGCACAAAGCGTGTGTTGCAATGCATGTATGTAGTTAAAGGTAAAACGACGTCATTACGATATGTCATTGATATCTTTAACGTTATCTATATTTTCCAAAATTTGATGGCACCATTACTGCGTAGCTTTACGATTTTAGTTACACCAACCTGAGTGCTTAAATGGAACGGCTTCCAAAGCAACGTAGTCATGACTAATATTAGGAATAATTAAAATATGTACAATACACCGAATAGTCAGTAGCCAAAGACGACTTTAAACTCGTTCTTCCCTCTGTGGTCCCATCACAAAAATCGATAATGCAAATGAAAATAAATTATTTCATGTAAAGCTATGTTATTCATGTATAAAGTATAAAATATGAAGAAAAAAAATACTCTGTTGTACATCATCAAATTAAATTTAACTTGCTTCGATAAGTATAGGATATAATAGTCTTATTCAGCCATAGAATAAAAGTTATACCATATTTACTATATGCCATCACCGTTTGTAACACAATCGATAAACTCAGAAATAAACTTCAATTGTCGAATCAAGAATAACAAAACAACATATTTTATGTATCACTTCAACAGAATAATAATGTGTTCTGTTTCGTTATAAAGTATAACTAATCTATATTTATGAGCAGGTGGTTACTTATATTGGAGAACGGATACTCATGACTAAGCAATTGTTAAAATTCGCATATGAAATTAATCTTAATTATCGACATCGGCTTCTTGAATATTGTATAATAAAATTCATGTATGTTAATGTTTCATAAAACATTTGCGGTCATGATGTGATCATATATATAACCAGTTTTCCCAGTCTTTATAACCACTAAAATGATAAGGTCTGTATTGGTAAATCATGTCGAACTGCAATGAAACTTCCAAAACTGAAGCTGGCTGAGACAAGATTCTCTATTTCTTGTTGTGTCTGACTAACAATTCAAGAATGAATGGTACCACAAGCATCATACTGTGCAAATATTTTATTCGTAATCGAAATATGATACAACATATTATACATGGCTATCAGATTTTTATGTTAGAGGAAGCTCCTTGAGAAGGTCACGCGGAGTGCATGCCTTTGAAAGATATCTAATACTTTATAACACGATTCAAATAGCCAACTAGATAAAACACGGGAGGGGTTTAACTGCTACAGACTGCGTTCTATTCGTAACGTATTTATGAAGTGAGCATTCCATTTTGTCCCGCTGGACATCAATTCTATCACTAAAATAAATTGATTCCTTTGCAATGTTATCATAGGTGATAAAAGTCAAATTATAAGAAACATTTACGCGGGAAGTCAGTTTTACCATGTAAACGTAAGTTATAAATTTTGATTGTTAAACTTTTTATAATAACTTTTTATTGAATGTGCATGTACTACATATAGCTGAAATATTGAATTGGCAATGTACTAAAACTATACAGTTATATAAATGTCCAATATCTGACAAACTATGTACTATGTTTACCAATATTTTATGTATAAAAAACTAAAACATTCATTTAATATCAGGGTAACATAAAAACTTTGATTATGGTTAATGTTATGCACTATTTTAAGATCAATACACTGCGTTTAAGATATAGATATGCATGTACTAAATAAGTTGTTGGTCTATATTAGTCTATTTATTCCGAACACTAATCGATCAAGTCATTTATGCAAAAAAGCATACATATGCGCCTCTTCGATTTCAGCTTACTGTTATGTAAATAATATATGATGCAAATACATGTATGCATATAACGATTTAGTCCTACTGGCCAAAGGCCAGGAGAGCTTATACGATGGTGCGTTGTCCTTCTTCCGTCGTCGTCCGTTAGCAACACTTTCTCTGAAACCACCAGGCCAGTTATATTCAAACGTCACATGGATGTTTCTCATGTACGACATTACACATAATTAATTTTCGATTTAAAATTCAAGATGACCACCGAAATATAGCTTTAGATTGTTCTAATTTAATATATTATTATCAACTTTTATTCCCCCATTTCTGGAGATTTTACAAACATTTGGATTTTATACATATAATATTACAATATAAATACTATGATCACATTGTGAATTACAAAATAATTGTTAATATTTACAAAGTCTATGGTTTTATCATCGATGTAGATATAAATAACTGTCTTTATTCGTGAATTAAAGTAAATTATTTAAATCTGTTGTCTTGTTGTAGGACTCTAGTTTGAATGATTTATATGCACAATTAGGTTATTTCACCGAAACGAAACATGAAAATGTTTAAAGTGTGTATATCTTGTTTCAGGTCTTAATTCATTTTAATATCAGTGTCTACATGTAAATCATATAGACGTGCATTTATTAACAAGCGTATATTGATCTCAGGAAAGCAGCATTAAAGTTCATAAATTCTGAGATTTGCTTTACTGTTAACAGTGAAGATAAAAGTATATCTACATATCCAATCAAGAATAGTAATTGAATGTCTTTGGTACTGTTCCGTAGAAATAAGCATAGATCACTTGGAAACTGAATATTGAGAGAGTTCCAGTACGCCATCCTCGTGGATTGATGTTTATTACTGCTACAATCAAAAACTTTATGAAACAGTTCATCTGTATATATTGCCTTGCATGTTAAACAGTTCTTTATTTGGTTTGGTTTTGGTGCACAGCATAATTTGGCTAAGAATGTCATGGACTCGATGGAAGACGGATTCTCTAATGCAGTTAGCCATACTGTTCCAGGAGATAGTTTATTGTGGACCCTTCGAAACCGGAAGCAATCATCGTTTGCGTTAATTCGTAATAACCAATGCTGTTCTTCGAAGTTTATTATTGTTTTTTTTACAAACACTTTTCCATGGTTCTTTTGCAGGAAATGTTGTTGATAACATGAATTGCTCGATATATTGTTCCAGTTTGTATTTTCTGAGTATTTGTAGGATATCGTTTATAAAGCCATTGTTTCGTTTTGTACACATGTTTTTGCATTGGTAAAGTCTATTGAGAAATAGCTGGAGCGTAATGTCTGTTGCTTTAAGTCTACAAATCGTACCAAGGAACGATAACTTTTGTAAGTCTATGTATGCTTCTAATGACGTGACCCAAGTAAACCGGTGACCATGTCTGAGCGGGTAAGATGGGGTAGGTTCTGGATGCGTTTTAGACAGAAATGGTGAGTAGCCTCTAAGTGAGACATGTCAGTTTTTGTTATATCATTCCATAGTTCACAACCAAATAGAGCTCGTGGTAGGACAATGGACGTGTAAAGTTTTGCTGCCGTTATAGGGTTGACGCCATTACTATGGATACCGCAGTTTATTAACGAGAACAGCGATCCCCGCGTAGTTTGACGCACCATATCTACATTTGCAGGGGAGTTCCTTCTGTTATTCTGGATTATTCCAAGATGTTTGTATTCTTTGACGACTGGAAGTGGTTGATTTGCATAACACAGAGTATTGTCTTCCGGCCGATGACGTTGTTTCTGATTATGTATAAGTACAGTACATTTTGAGGCATTATACGAATAACGCCATTTGTTTGCGTAAGTGCTGCAAATTTTTATTAGTTCATTAAGTCCGTTTTTCGACAATGACATCAGAACAATATCATCTGCTTGTGTAGGCGCGCAGAGAGACACGGAGTTTATTTTCAGTCCGTGGTTTGAAGCCTCGAGAGTATGTAGAAGTTCGTCAATGAGAACGGTATATAAGAACGGGGACCAAATGCTTCCTTGTCTGGTTCCCTGGTGGATTTGGAATCGAGATGACAAATGCCCACAGGCATACACACGACTTGACCCTCCACGTAACATGTCGTTAAATATGCGCAATGCTTTACCACATATTCCGAGGTGATACAGTTTGTAGAGAACCCCGGAGATCCATGTACGGTCGAACGCTTTCATAGCGTCCATAAAGCATGAATACATAACTTGATTACGTTCGTAAGTGTAATTGATTGCCTCTTGGTAGAGAAAAGAGACCATTTTACTGCTTTTTCCCTTTTGAAATCCATGTTGTAGTGAGTGTAATTTGGTTTGTAGATTCGTGTTACCTTCGATTCTTGTCAAAATTAATTTTTCAAAGATTTTTGAGATCACTGGAAGTAAGGATATAGCCCTATAATTGTTTGGGTCTGTTTTTGATTTTCCACTACCTTTATGTAAAGTTATGGTTATACCGTTTTTAAATGATAATGGTACTTTTTCATGCCTTAAAATTTTGTTAAATAAACTTGTTATGTAGTTCACCAGTATTTCACCTCCGTGTTTTATGTGTTCATATGTAATGTTATCGCTGGAGGCACTTTTCCCATTTGGTAAGTTTTGTACTATTTTTAACAACTCTTTCGGGTTTAATGGTTTTATTAAGCAACTTGATAGATAGTTGTTTTCGTTTAAGTCGATTTTAGACTCGAGTTCCTTTTCCACTTTTGTTTTAAAAGTTTCATCAAAATGTGTATCGCAAGAAAATGCATAAAGATCGTTAAAATAATCTCGCCAGCCGTCTAGTATTCTTTCTGGATTTTTTTCAAGTTTATCTTTAAATATTATTTCACTGCCATTTTTTGCATTTCCTTTGTTTTTTCGTTTCGCTTTGATCACTTTCCAGAAACCCTTATGATCTAGTTCTGCCAACTTATCAATTCTTTCGTATTCTTCTCGATCAAACAGCCTTCCTGCAAGTCTCAGTTCATGTCTGAATATACGTTTTTGATTTTTATATTTTTTGTGAATTTCTCCAATTCTCGGCCGGTCATTTTTTAACCATTCGATACGTGACGTAACCATGGATTTATGTAAGTTTTCTACCACTGGTGACCAGTATGGTTTAAGATATTTCTTAAATTTTCTCTTTTTGATACTGATTTCTGCGCTATTTTGTAAACAAGCGATAATTTTCTCATACGAATCATTAACATTTTCAAAGTTAAAGGATGTGTTTTCCAAGCTTTTTTTAACCTGTGATCTGTACATTTCCCTTTGCACATTCGATGACCAGTTGAAACAGTGTTTTGTAAATTGTTCAGATGTAACAAAAGCATTGTCAGTATCTAAATCAACCTGTATTTGCATAAATATAGGCAGGTGACGAGAAACATTAAGTGGAGCTTCTTCTTCAATATAACACTCACGTACACAAGAGATCAGAGATTCATCAACCAGTACATGATCGATCAGACTTGGTGACATATTTACCCCTGGGATAAATGAGTAATTTGGGCCATTGCACATATCAGTTCCTGTTAACACTATTAGGTTATTCATTTCGGAGAGTGATCGAATATATTTATCTCGTGTTTTCGATATTATGGACGTTTTATTTCCAAGAAATTTAGCATTAAAGTCACCCATTAGAATAGTTTTATCGCCATTGTCTATCACAGATAGTATGTCGTTCACTCTATCTACTTCCGATTTAAAAATGTCTATCTTTTCACTAGAACATGGTAAGTATACTTGAATGACGTACAGATTGCAAGTTTTAAATGAAATCTTTATAGCAGCTATGCGTTCACTGAATGTTTCTATAGTTTGAACATAATCATTTAGTGATTTGTGCCAAAGAATTGCCACACCGCCCTTTCCAAACAATCTACCATTAATTGATTTTGGGTTGGATGTTGATATAACATGTGCTTCATAGTCATTGCTTAAACTGTCTAGTATGTACGCGTTCTGCTGCAGGAGCCAGTGTTCTGATATGCCACAAACAGTAATATTCTTATTTTTTAGTTCCTTAAGCAGATAAGGAATGCCGGTCATAAGTCCAGTGCAGTTCCATGACATAATGTTATGATTCATGGTTTATTAAATTAATTTTGATCAATATTTAAATACCTAGTACGGTACTCAGAACGTTGTAACCAGGGGCGACAACTGATCCCCGGTGGCCAAATGTCGGGATTTTCTACTAATACGGATTGATCTTCACTGATGACTATTTGTGCAGATTGACTATCGGACCTGCGTGTATATAGAAATTTTGCCGATTTATACACTACACCTAAATCAGTGAGAAATTCTTCAAGTCCATCCTGATCGCTTTCCAAGTCAATGCCTGTAATTATGTAAGATTTCGATCTTTTTCTTATAACACCTTTAAAAGCATGACTACTGCGAAATGGCACGTTTATTTGAATTTCCATAGGATCGTCGTTTCTTCTAGCAGACGTTACCGGCGTCGTCGGGTGTGTGAGGTCTATTAACGGCGCTTCCGGTTGTTTGGATGCGTGATTGTCGGCTACTTCCGGTAACTTACTCATATGTATAAGCGGTGAAGCCCGTTGTCCTATTTTATTTTCGAGTTCCTCGCATTGAAGCGATTGTCCATTTGTGTTCACCAGTTTTTCTACCGACGACTGCAGATTATGACTAAGTGCGTCAAATTTTGAGGCGATATCTTCGGAAAATAAAGAAAATGCCTTTTTAAAACACGACAACGGGTCATTCTGGGATATTTTCTTTTCCATTGTTTTAACTTTAGAGTCTAATGTTTTGATATGCTGATTTTCAATTGACACGATATTTTCACTTACAGTTTTTACATGTGTTTCTAGTTTGTCGTCTACATTTTTTAAATGCATTTTAAGACTCGTTTTCTCTTGTGTCTCAGAATCAAGGAGGTTTTCAATATTTATTGAATTGTCACTGTTTTTTTTACTTAATTCCTCTAGTTCATTATAAACATGAGAACGACTATTGTCAAGTTTATTTACAAGTTTTGCTAAAGCGTCCAAGCCGTTTGACAGTTTTGTAGACTCGTCTGGTTTGACACTTTTGATATGCTTGGTCAGTATATTACTACATGAGATTAATTCTCCTTTCAGTTCTTCTAAGTCAGATTTTAAATCAATTGTGAATGTATTTAATTTATTTTTCGTTTCAGCAGCATCGACTTTTAACACATGAACCTCAGACTGAAGATGCGCGACATTATTTTTGAGAATGTTCATATCGTGCAGTAGATCTGTGTTAAACTTTGGAGTTTGTGATACCGAGTTTCTTTGGGAAAATGATTGGTTTTGCTGCAAAGGGGGCTTTTTGAATAGTTCCTCAATATCGGTAACGTTACCCTCAAGAAATTGAGATAAAAGATAACAATCTTGTGCGTATTTATCAGCAATTGAAAACTTTGAAGATTTACATCTGTCCTTTAAAATTCCGACCGGCGGATTATTACAGTGACGGGCCCGTAAGGCCAGTTCATTCCGATAAAGGGCTAAAGTTTCCTCGCACTTGCCTGTAATGTCTAAGATCGAGCTTATGTAAAGATCTTTTGATAAATGGACTAGACCATTATCCAAACGATCATGTATAACAGCTTCGATTTTGTACGCAGTCAGCATTTCATCTGTTTGTTTTTGACCACACTGCAAATTGCCTTCTGCGTCTAAAACGGACGAATCCAGGTAACTCAGATTGGCATATTCAGTATGACTAGTTGGATTGTTCCCCATATTTACTGACGGTATAAGAGGCACAAACGGGGTTAATTCAGCGGATTTCAGAAATGTTTGTTCATTATCGAAGTCCGGGTTTTCAATAGTTTTGACAGAGGTTGAGTGATAGCTTTCATATTCGTTGAAACTGTGATTAAATACCTCAGAAGTATTTCCCGGATGTTTACTATCGTTGTCCGCCATAATTCGATAGCTATCATCCAGGCAAAGCGTATTATGCGTCCGTTGCACTGGTGATGATAGCCCGGGGCAGTCTTTTTCCAGTTTTAATAAATCCGTAAAAACCGCTCACACTTTCCTAACACCTGTTAATCCGATCTCCATTATAGTTTCTTTGTCTTTTACGTTTTGCCCTGTATCTTAATTAATAAGATATGGGAGACACTACTGTTTTTGTAATCCAATTCCTGATTTATTAACACACAATTTGCTATATTTCATAAAGTTCTATGTTAAATATAACTATAGAAAATGTCCGATTTTTTGAGAGCTCAAAATAACCTGACCGTCATTTCGCAGTCACATATGGCTAAAAATTTATGTGATAAAGTTACAGGCCGGACATGAAATCTCAAACTTACTGAAAGTGTTGTCAAACAAAGTTAAATTGTGACCTTGACCTTTGAAGTGGGAGTGTTTTGCACGCTATGTCGCCATGTTGTTATGTGTTTGTGTTTAATTATTTACATGTTATAACAACAATGTACTTTGATGTAAAGCTATGTATAGTTTAAATCAATAATTTCTTCTTCTTCTTCTTCTTCTTCATTATAATTAAAATTATAAGAAATGTTTTATCCGGATTTGCACTCGATCCCAGTACCGTAACTGTCTGAACCAAATATTGACAATTGAGCAATTGAATTGTAATGATTTTATAGATAATATCTATAAATAAATAATTATGAAAATATGTTTACGAGTGAGATTTACTACAGGTAATGAAAAGGTGTATATTTCTCAGGATTATTTCTAATCCAACGATTTTGTTTTCAAAATGTAAAACAGATATTTGATAAGAAAACATCTGACCACTAGTTACAGTTATTAAAATGTTGTCATGATTTGCTTTAATATATAATTTATTTAACGGGCGTTCTGCTAATCTACCCTTAAATTGCTACTTATGAAAATGGTTTTTCGAATACATACCGGCAGTATTTTTTGACATATGAGTTATATCGATTCCAAAAGTTAATATTGGTACGAAAATGCTTGTAATGGAAATTCGACAATAGTGAATATATTTTACAGTAATATTATCCGTCTCATTATTACTAAATATTTGGCACGCCCATCATAAAATTGATCACGTTTTCTTGTGTTGTTGTATGCTAGGCTCATCATTATCTTGTGGATCGATTTATGGATACTAAATGAAGCATCAATAAACACCAGATAAGAATTGCCCACATTAATTTTAGAATAATCGTGGTGTTACCGCTAACAGAATTTATGGCAAATTACTGCGACTGGTGTGCTGGCAAATTTGGCGCACAAAGCGTGTGTTGCAATGCATGTATGTAGTTAAAGGTAAAACGACGTCATTACGATACGTCATTGATATCTTTAACGTTATCTATATTTTCCAAAATTTGATGGCACCATTACTGCGTAGCTATACGATTTTAGTTACACCAACCTGAGTGCTTGAATGGAACGGTTTCCAAAGCAACGTAGTCATGACTAATATTAGGAATAATTAAAATATGTACAATACACCGAATAGTCAGTAGCCAAAGACGACTTTAAACTCGTTCTTCCCTCTGTGGTCCAATCACAAAAATCGATAATGCAAATGAAAATAAATTATTTCATGTAAAGCTATGTTATTCGTGTATAAAGTATAAAATATGAAGAAAAAAAATACTCTGTTGTACATCATCAAATTAAATTTAACTTGCTTCGATAAGTATAGGATATAATAGTCTTATTCAGCCATAGAATAAAAGTTATACCATATTTACTATATGCCATCACCGTTTGTAACACAATCGATAAACTCAGAAATAAACTTCAATTGTCGAATCAAGAATAAAAAAACAACATATTTTATGTATCACTTCAACAGAATAATAATGTGTTCTGTTTCGTTATAAAGTATAACTAATCTATATTTATGAGCAGGTGGTTACTTATATTGGAGAACGGATACTCATGACTAAGCAATTGTTAAAATTCGCATATGAAATTAATCTTAATTATCGACATCGGCTTCTTGAATATTGTATAATAAAATTCATGTATGTTAATGTTTCATAAAACGTTTGCGGTCATGATGTGCTCATATATATAACCAGTTTTCCCAGTCTTTATAACCACTAAAATGATAAGGTCTGTATTGGTAAATCATGTCGAACTGCAATGAAACTTCCAAAACTGAAGCTGGCTGAGACAAGATTCTCTAATTCTTGTTGTGTCTGACTAACAATTCAAGAATGAATGGTACAATTCAAGAATGAATGGTACCACAAGCATCATACTGTGCAAATATTTTATTCGTAATCGAAATATGATACAACATATTATACATGGCTATCAGATTTTTATGTTAGAGGAAGCTCCTTGAGAAGGTCACGCGGAGTGCATGCCTTTGAAAGATATCTAATACTTTATAACACGATTCAAATAGCCAACTAGATAAAACACGGGAGGGGTTTAACTGCTACAGTCTGCGTTCTATTCGTAACGTATTTATGAAGTGAGCATTCCATTTTGTCCCGCTGGACATCAATTCTATCACTAAAATAAATTGATTCCTTTGCAATGTTATCATAGGTGATAAAAGTCAAATTATAAGAAACATTTACGCGGGAAGTCAGTTTTACCATGTAAACGTAAGTTATAAATTTTGATTGTTAATAATAACTTTTTATTGAATGTGCATGTACTACATATAGCTGAAATATTGAATTGGCAATGTACTAAAACTATACAGTTATATAAATGTCCAATATCTGACAAACTATGTACTATGTTTACCAATATTTTATGTATAAAAAACTAAAACATTCATTTAATATCAGGGTAACATAAAAACTTTGATTATGGTTAATGTTATGCACTATTTTAAGATCAATACACTGCGTTTAAGATATAGATATGCATGTACTAAATAAGTTGTTGGTCTATATTAGTCTATTTATTCCGAACACTAATCGATCAAGTCATTTATGCAAAAAAGCATACATATGCGCCTCTTCGATTTCAGCTTACTGTTATGTAAATAATATATGATGCAAATACATGTATGCATATAACGATTTAGTCCTACTGGCCAAAGGCCAGGAGAGCTTATACGATGGTGCGTTGTCCTTCTTCCGTCGTCGTCCGTTAGCAACACTTTCTCTGAAACCACCAGGCCAGTTATATTCAAACGTCACATGGATGTTTCTCGTGTACGACATTACACATAATTAATTTTCGATTTAAAATTCAAGATGACCACCGAAATATAGCTTTAGATTGTTCTAATTTAATATAGAGATGATTAGGTAATGTATTGTATTTTAATGTTGGTTAATACATTTCTGTGTCTTTCCCCAAAAATCCTACAAATGTTTGTAATATGAAATATAAATACATACTCATATAAGAAGGTAGAGCGTCTTCGTGTTTTCTTGGCTCTCTAACTGAGGAATGTATTCATTTGTACATGTTCATAATCCGATTTATAGACGTATAAACATTAAACGTATTCGTATTTTAGTTAATAATTTTAATGTTTAATAGAAAAATAACTGAAATAACTATTATGAGAAGAAAGGTTGAAAAAAATAGTTTCGTTACCCAACGGGACACCGTATCAAAATGATGAACACATTGCTCGTGTTTGTACACTGGCACATTTATTTTTTATTCAATATTTACCAGACATACACAGTTGTGATTATTATTGCTAGGATTATTACCTTGAAACATAAAATGTTTTACCTTGTGGCTTTGTTTGCGGTTAAACACATTCATTTTCATTTGGTCTTTATCAAATATATAAAGTAGTTTTTATGACCAGAATGATTCGAGACAGTTCTGAAATTGAACGAATAAGATCACTCATAAACTTTATAGTTATTATTCTAATTCGTCAATATTTCCTTTATTTCACATTATATGCATTTAACTACTCCAATATACATAATTGTATCAACATAATATGTACACTATTGATACCATAATACTTTGAAATTGTTAAGAACAGGCCTAACTAGATAACATTTATGTGTTGCCCGTTGAGATGAAATATCACTTTGACACGATATCCCAGCAATACGTGAATAATTTGGGGACATCGCAAAACGTATGTAACATAAAGCTGACATTAAAATACTGTTTAATGATTTTATTATCTATATTGCAGGTTACACTCGGAGTTACTGTATGCAACAACAAAAGATATAGCTGGGCGTACTTGAAAATAAGGATGATCTTTGCTTCAGTGCTCGGTGGAAAACTAAATAGCACAGAATTTAAATTCAAAGATGGTTTAACTACACAATATGTTCTCTTCTGGGAGTGCCTTGCTTTTACATTTTATACTGAAAAGACATTTCTTCTCTACTTGACAATTTTGAAAGATTCATTCGTTCAAACGCGTGAATTTGAACTAAATTTCTAGAAAAGAAAATTTCTCTTGTAAAATATAATCGGCAGAAAAGAAATATCTCTTACGTTGCTAGCGAGAAATTTCTCCGTTTCTTATCTTTACAAGGTATTTCTCTTGTTCAGCTCGCGAGACATTCTTCTTTTATTATGTTAACGAAATATTCTTCCTGTTCTGAACACTTATCCCATTACAACGAGACAATCCCAGAAGAGACATTTTCTCTTTTCAACTTTTGAGGTGTTGACTGAGAGACTGAGCACAAGGCAGTGCTTTATGGCATGTGAACATTCAATACAAAACGGGTCAGAACTGTGCAAAAGGAATACTATGTTTCTTTGCTTTGGTAGACTATTAAAGAATGCTGTGAACATTCAAAATATCTGACTCAATGTTATGCAAGTAGCAATACGAGTTAGTATATTTACACCAACTAAGACTCACACAGATAGGTTTGTCCACTGTCCTGTGAGGGGCTTTTAATCAGATTTATACAGTATGTCCATTGAATAATAATAAATAAAGGAAAACGTTTATACATAACTGATACATTACTGATACATAAAGAACATGGACACTTATATGAATGCAGAATCTCTTCAGACAATTATAATACTTTATCAAAAATATGTTTAATTCAAACCTTTCCAAAAAAAAGCAACAGCCAGAAACAACATTAGAAAAGAAAGAATTGGAATTATCAATAGATTTTTCTGTTATCTTAAATTGCTTGTGAGCTAAAGCTATGCTTTAAAAACTGCATGTTATATTACAAACAAACGTAGTGTAGACAATGAAAATATTTATCATCAGACCAACTAGGTCTTATGCCTTTAATTATGTAATCTCTGCTGAAACTATTTTCAAACATAACTGTTCAGTTTAGGTACTGGTCAAATGTTACAATTCTTTTTCACTGGAAAGGTTTTGCTTGTGGTCAATTACACATCAAATAAGACAAAATTATGAATCTCATAACTTTGCCCCAAAGGCACTTGTTGATAAATAAAATAATCAATTCTCTTTTAACCTATATTAATTAATAACAAAATAATGCAGAATTAATATATCCACACATTTATAAGCTGGTATCGTTCCTTTAATTTTGACAATGTAAATCTTCAGTTTCATAATTTATCTGGTTTGATTTTATCAGACATACATTAATAACTTATTCAAGTGCATCAATGTTTTAAAAAAAAAGTATATAAAACCATTATAAATTAATAGCTAGATCATTATCCAATTTTTCTTAAAAAGGGGGAGGGAGGGGGGGGGGGGAGGAGATTTTATCTTTTATTTATTTATTTTGAATTTTTTGTAGTTTTAAAAAAAAAATGAAAAAAAAAAAAAAAAAAATTTAATGAAAATAAAAATGGTTGGGGCGGCATGAAAAAGGGTCGGGCAGGGATGATAATCTAGCAATTAATTTATTATGGCCTAATGCAGTCACATAACAAATCACTCCTTGATGACATTTTTAGTAATCACTATATACACAGTTCTGTATTTATAAACTTCAAAGCAACATCCTACATTATCAGTAATACATGTTTTAAAAGGAAGATACATGCAGTGGCAATCGAACTCTTTATTATGTATAAAAGATCACAAAGTTAGGATATATAAAATTTACATTATATACAACCAATACAATAGACAGCACTTTTGCCCATTTCCATCTGTTAAAACTAGAAATGTGTCAGTCAACACAAATGCCCCTTCTGTGAGCAGAAACCATTTTTTTAATGAAATTTAAGTCAAACCTCCTCTAAAATTTGACAGATGTAGACAAATCAAATTTGTCCTGTTTTTATAATTATACAGTTACACAGAAACTATTTATCAAATACACAGCCCTTTTCAGAAATTATTGACTGGAAACAATTTTTTACATCAGATGGACAAAGGGTTGAATGTCAAACAGACAGATAGGCAGACAGACAGGGGTAACACTTAATGCACCATGGGCATATAAAAAGAACAGATAATAGCAAGAACTGTTAGAGTCAAACTCGACCACATAAATACTGGCTCTAATAATATGAAATATCAAATTGAAAATACACAGTGAGCACTTCAATAACAAACACCTCTATGCATGTCCAGAGACAATTCAGTTAAAAGCAGAACTCCCTAACTAAAACTCAACTGACTTTGACCAAGACTAATACCTAAACACTTTAACCATATTTAACCCACATCTTTCTGAATTATGTTAACTTAAAAAAACTGACATTTTTTTTTTTATTGTTGAATTCTGCCCAGAATCAAGTTTGATTGTCAGATGAACGAATAGGAAAAGAAAAGGCAATATTTATAAGGTGACTTAGTAATTATACAAATGTGTCACATTCCACAACCACACATATGTATGATATACACACTCTCACATACACATACATTAAATTATTACAAATATTACATTATATTTCACAACAAAAAAACATTTCTAAATGATACAAAAGGTTAGGTTTTAATTCTTTCCTTTATTTAAGAATATTGAAATATATTTATGTGTTATTTTTTTAAAATGGGATTTAATCCCATTCCTATTTTAATACAATACATGTTACGTAAAACAGCCATATATAAATTGAGAGGACCTCTGAAACCTGCATACGAGCTCATGTACAAGAATCGAAGTTGAGCTGCTTTTCTTTAGCAGAAATCTGGGAAATGATTTTGCAGACTGTGCCAAAGATCACTCTACCATGGAGAACTTTTTAATTGGGTTTCATTTGATATAGTTTGAATATTTAGCATAAATTTTATACCATCAAGGGCTAACAGATGATCAGTTAAGCAAACCACTCTTTCCTGGGATCCTAAAAGGTTAACCAGTACTAAAGTGCACCCACTTCACAAGTAACTGATAACTTTCCTACTTGAATCAGCAGTGAGAGACGAATGACAATGAGACTCAATGTCATATATCAGTCTTTAGAGAGACTGTGGCTGGGTGAGGATTCAAACTCATGACCCCTGGATTGATAGTCAGACGTGCTATTGACTGAGCTAACTGGGCCTGGCTTTTTATAGGGTTTAAAATAATTTTCAACACAGGTTATATATTGAATAAAGTATCCAATATTATGGCGGTAAGAGACCTTAGAACGCAAACAAAGTGTTTTGATGAACCGACAGAATGGGTTGCTGATTACACATCGAAGGCGTGCTACATAGCGATAGACTCTTCCGATAAACTCCCCTAATACCTTCAATGGTTTAGTCGAAATTGACATCATTTTGCGCAGCAGGTGACAAAACAAACGGATTATTGGGTCAAATGATATTGCCGCAAGGCGTATTTCACAGGTCAGTATGGCATGGTAAGAGCAATTTATGAGATTTTATACAACTGATAGAAAATATCTGGACCGATTTTTTTTATTGAACTTTGAAATTATCTGGACCAATTTTTTATTAAACTTTGAAACGAAAACCAGTTATGAACTTCAGAAATCGGTCCAAAAACCGAAAAACCAGCAATTTTAGAAGGCCTGCTTGGCGGCCTATAAGGTAAGACAAAAAATGAAATTGTAATAATAAATGGTAAAAGTTCTTCCCACATTTTGATGCGATATCTATGTATATATACCAGTGTCACTTAGTCATGACAGGTCAATGATAATTGCATGAATTAGTCAGGATTCTAATGAAATTTCCTCTTCAATTTTTGGAAATAAGCTAAGTTGTGTTCTTGTTTTTGAATTAAAGTAAACAAAAGTACTTTTGTAGCTAAATCAAACCACAACCATTAAAAGCAGATCATGGCAGCTGTTCATTCATGGCAGGTGTTTTTGATGACACGTTTCATCATGTTGTATTACAAAACAGTATTATAATTATAACTTCCCTGTCTGATAAATCATACAATAAATCTACTTTGTTAAAATCATTTATAAACTTGACAAAATATTACTTTCTAAGTAATGAACACATTAAACCACACTAGAATACAGTTATTCTGGATAGACTACACTATTAGCATTATTTTTATTTTGAAAATTGGGTTCATTGCCAATTTCAACACATTTCAGATTTAGGACTGAATGGGACTTGAACCCATAACCACAGCGGCTAGAGGTAAGATATCTTGAGATGGGGCCCACACTTACACATCCACAAAGGTTCATATCAGCAACTATTACTGATTTTTTTTACATGGTATACAATCCACCACGACACTAAATGGCTAAGGTAAGTTCAGTTTTCTATTAACAGCTGCTGGAGAAAATTGCCTGGATCTAGTACAATAAAACGTTCCCAATATAGAAACTATTATAAGCAATCATAATACAGTGCATCAGATCTACAATTTCCAAGTTAACAAGATAATGAATTAAAGGCAACAGTTAAATAATTACAATTGAACATATTACACAAGACAACTTGCACTATATAATAGTATATAGAAAGAACCAACTCAACTTGAATGAATAAAATGAAGAGATATTAAAAGTAACAACAAGACCTGGCAAGAAAAAAATGACACGGGCACAGACAACACATTTTTGGTCAGGATCACAACCTTAGTCATATATATCACAGACAGCAGCTTTTGTCAATTTAAAAACAATAAACAAAATTATCATACTATTAAAGTATGGTTTCTAGCTGTTTTAAATAATTATTCAAGAATAAATACTCATACTGTGAAATGAGTGCATACAATACTGGGGCCTCATTTCGCTAGCCTTTGTAAGTCTTAAATTTTCAAACGAACCATGGAGACTTCTTCATACTTTTCACTGACAATGACCAAGATAAAAAAATTGATAACCGACAGAGAAAAAGTGATTATATGTTAAACTTTCTTTAAGGTGTTTCTTAGTAACATTACTACAGGTGGAACAATTATATCTGAAATTCTAAATATCACTGATTTTGAATCAAAGGGAAATTTTATAGTTTTATCCATTGTTTATTTTCATCAAATTTTGTACTGAGCTAGTTTAATGATTATTTTACTTTTTTTTTTATAAAAAAAACAAACAAACTTAAAGATGTTTATTTACTTAATTTCTTTTTTTTATCCTGTATAGTTTTTGCACCATTTTCCTAACACAGGCAACCATAGTTGCTGAAAGGGGCAAAGGATCATACTGTCATAACAGATAAGGCATTGTGGACAAATGTCTTTTGAAACAAATCAATGTTGAGATTAGCTCAGAGTCATATAATTAACATATCATATATATATATATATATATATATATCTATATCTGTGCACAAAACAAAATTGCAGAACATAACTCAAGTTTTCCAATGATGCATTCCACTAACTAGCTATCCTACAAGTAAGGGTCTTCAAAAATTATTTCACTTTTCTCGTCTAATTCATTATCTTCTGCAGTGTGGTCTTCTGTGAGCAGTGTTATGAAAAAAATGAAAATAAGTAAGTAAGTAAGTAAGTAAATATTTCATTATAGTGACATGTGCATACAATATATGTTACAAATAGTTATATACAAAAAGAAAAAACAAGCACCCCGCCCATTGGACCTATAAGTCACCTAAACTATTAGGTATAAACTGTACGCGAGATATATATTATGATACCTTTAAATGACAAAGCCAATGAAAATTTTAACTCATACCCATAGTGGAAGACAATTAAAGCTCCTATTTTTAGCAGAGTTATATGCCAACGCCATCCCTGTTTATGTTGTTATGATCAAGCTTTGCAGTCTTGATCACTGCTAAAATGATCATATGTGACAGGGACTACTTTTATTCCTCGAATTTTGTTTTTTTTCATATATCTTATAAATTATGTGCAAGCAGAAACAAATCAAGCAAAAAAAATATATTGCGGACATTGTATTATGTCATTTTTAAAAATTGTTGCATAAAATAAACTAATCATTACAATAATATCGGTGTATGTATAATTATTAATTAATCAGTACTTTCATGTACTTTGATGTTTATATTGAATCTGGTCTGGATTACTGTCATGAAAAAAATGCCGATCTAAAATGGACCTTACCAATTCATCCAAAGAAGAAAGAGCGATATTGAATATTGCCAAATGTTACAGAATACAAACTACCATTTAATATGTTCATGAAATAATTTCCATTTACCAAGACAAACAGTGTTTTGTTTAAATAATGGAACTTTTGATATATCATTCAAGCTTACAAATGTAACTTTTCATGCAATTTAAATGCATTTAAATTC
Organism: Panopea generosa; assembly: GCA_029582155.1. Lineage (NCBI taxonomy): Eukaryota > Metazoa > Mollusca > Bivalvia > Adapedonta > Hiatellidae > Panopea > Panopea generosa. The sequence continues at coordinate 46,241,638 of CM055894.1, forward strand.
CCTTTCATAAGTTTGTTTACATAACTTTTTTTCTGTAAAATAGCAACAATGACTAGGGGAATATGGATATCAGTTTTTAAAGCACTAAATAATCTGTTTCAGAGATATAGAGAATACCTTGTTAGTGTCTGATATTATCAACTTTATCCCGTGAGGCTTAGAAAAACAAGAGGCCCAAAAGGGCCTGAGGACGCTCTTCTGACTCATAGTGGCCATAGCACTTTTTGAAATTTCACAATATTTACACTCGTTTGGGGTCCTCTTAACAACTTATGGATAAATACGCCCACCACACCTATATTGAACATTAACTTGATTGCAATGAAAAGGAAATACTTTAAATTCCCATACTATTCATCTGTAAAACAAATATAGTCCCCATACAAAATCCCTATACAACCCAGCCCCTTGATTTGTCAGAACTTCAATCACCCACTCTTAGGGATTTGTTATGAGCAGAAATGCTTTAGATTTTAAAAAGAATTTTTTTATACACATGGATGAGAAAATGAAAATAATCAGTTTTCCTTATAATATTCTTATGTAAAAGTCACAGTTCAGGGCCCCAATATATCACAGTCCCTTTATATGAAGAATCTTCAATCCTTGCTGATGTAAGGATATTTATATCAAATATGAACTAGTTTGACTGAAAGGTTATTGAGAGGAAGCTTTGTGGAAATTCCAAATTTAATATTATTGCCCCATTCACCCCCTGGCCCCTTATAGAAATTCAATCCTCTATATTGAACAAATTAAATTTATTGTTACTAGACAATGCTTTAGATCTCAAATTAAAATGAGATTTTTCCATTTTCCCATAGTATTCCTATGTAAAACTCGAAGACCTTTTACAGGGCCTCTATACATCCCAGTGCCCCTCGATTTGTACAGACTTTAAACTCTTAATCATAGGGATAATTTATATCTAATATGAACAAATTTGATTGACCGGTTATTGAGAATAAGATTTAAAGACAATGTTCAATTTTAACCATTTTGTGACCTCCAACAGGCCCCTTTTAGAAAGTCAATCTTTAGTATTAAACAAAATCTTATTTGTTATGACTAGATGATGCTTCAAAACTCAAACTGAATAAAAAAAAGTCACAAATGAATGAAAAAAGAGAGAATTTTCCGTTTTCCAATAGTATTCCTATATTAAACTCAAAGCCTCATTATAGGGCCCCTATCAATACAAGACCCTTGATTTGTATAAACTTTAAACCCATACTCATTGGAATAATCCATACCAAATATGAACATATTTGACTGACCAATTGTTGAGAAGATTTTTGAAAATTTTCTATTTTAACCCTTTTTTACCCACCCTGGCCCCTTATGGAAATTTAATTCTCCTTATTGAACCAAATCTAATTTCCTATGACTAGATGATACTTCAGAACCTATATTGAACAATAATTTTGCCTAAATAGATGAAAAAAAGAGAATTTTCTGTTTTCCCATAGTATCTCTGTGTAAAATTCTAAGTCCCCTTACAGGGCCCCTATAAATATAAGCCCCTAAATTCTTATTGGCAATGAAACCCCTACACATTGAGATAAAATATGAACAAATCTGACTTACCGGAAAATATAATAGCCATTATATCCCCCCACCCCCCACCCCCAATACATATGGTTACTATCTCAATTAGATTGCTTTTGTTTGTTCCAGTATAGTTTGTCATTAAAGTGAAGATAATCAAGCTATCATTTAAAATGATGAAACTTTGGATAAAATATTTTTTTGTCAGTGGAGGGTGAAATATATAATGGCTATAATAACACCTGCCCCTCTATTCTTACAAAATGCATTTGGTTACTATCCTTAATAGATTGCTTTTGTTTGTTCCAGTATAGTTTGTCATTAAAGTGAAGATAATCAAGCTATCATTTAAAATGATGAAACTTTGGATAAAATATTTTTTTGTCAGTGGAGGGTGAAATATATAATGGCTATAATAACACCTGCCCCTCTATTCTTACAAAATGCATTTGGTTACTATCCTTAATAGATTGCTTTTGTTTGTTCCAGTATAGTTTGTCATTAGATGACTATCTGAAGTAAAGAATTTGTGCTTGTTGGAGGATAGATTGTCATTTAAATGAAGAGAATCAAATTATATTTTTTTTTAAATATGAAAATTGGGTGGGTGGGGGTGAAAATATAATGGTTATAATATTTTCACCCGCCCCTTTATTCCTACAAAATACATTTGGTTACTATCTCAATTAGATTGCTTTTGTTTGTTCCAGTAAAGTTTGTTATGAAAGTGAAGATAATCAAGCTATCATTTAAAATAATGAAACTTTGGATAAAAAAAAAATTGTGGAGGGGGTGGTGTTGAAAGTATAATTTTTTTCTTCAAAATGCATGTTAACATTCAAGTTTGATGCTTTCTTTATCATAATAAGTAGTGGTGATCTATTTTGAAAAAATAAAATTGGGGGGTTACTTTAAGTTTTAGACTATTTTAAATAATGGTGAAAATCTTGAATTTCAGATCAAACAAGGAATGTCACTGTTAAGTGTCTCATGCCCCCCAAATGGTCTGTGAAAAATAACAATATATGATATAATAGGTAGCGATGTATCCATGACTAATGTTTCAGACTAGACATGCAATTTCATGTGTTTTGTTTACATTAAAGCATGACCTTGACCTTTGTGTAACCTTGACCTTGACATCTGATGTAATGGTCTGGGTATTTCAACAGTTAAATGCAGGTGAAACATTATCATGACATGCTGATCACTTGTGTCAAGCTATTTTAAAATCCCTAAATGTAATTACAGATCAATTGTTGATCAATTGATAAATTGAGCCAGGTGTTTTTGAAATCCATCCATGTATGAAAGAGTTAAAGGACAGACTTGAAATCTCAAAAAGATTCAAAGTGTTGTCATACATATTCAAAGTGTGACTGTGTCTAGGTTTTACTTATGACACATTGTCATGTCATCTTGATAAATTGAGCCAAGTTAAAGACAAAGTCACAGACCAGACACGCAATATCAAACAAATTGAAAGTGTGACCTTAACCTTTGAGGAAAGGTTCTGGGTCTTACATGCAACACTTAATTATGTCATGTTTATCAACTGAGCCAAGTGTTTTTAAAATATATCCATAGATGACAAAGTTATAGATCGGACAAGAATTCTCAAAGAGACTGAAAGTGTTGTCAAACAAACTCAAAGTGTGACCTTGACCTTTGAGGTACGCATGTGGGTCTTACATGTGACACTTTGTAATGTCATGCTGATGAACTGAGCCAAGTATTTTTGAAGTTTATCCATAGGTGATAAAGTTTCAGATCAGACACGAAATCTCAATCAGACTGAAAGTGTCATCAACCAAAGTTAAATTGTGACCTTGACATATGAAGTGGGATTCTGGGTGTAACGCGTGTCACATCGTCATGTTATGTTGGTCAAATGTAGCTAGTATTAACAAAATCCATCTATGCATGACAAAGTTACAGGCCAGACACGAAATCTCACACAAACTCAAAGTGTTGTCAAACAAGCTCAAAGTGTGACCTTGACCTTTGAGGTATGGGTATGGGTCTTACTCGCGACATGTTGTCATGTTTTGTTGATCATTTGTAGCAAGTATTTATAAAACCCATCTATGCGTGACAAAGTTAGACCGGACACAAAATCTCACACAAACTCAAAGTGTTGTCAAACAAACTCAAATTGTGACCTTGACCTTTAAGGTACGGGTGTGGTTCTTACTCGCGACATGTCACGATGTTATGTTGATCATTTGTAGCAAGTATCATTAAAATTCATCTATGCATGACAAAGTTACAGGCCGGACACGAAATCACACACAAACTCAAAGTGTTGTCAAACAAACTTAAATTATGGCCTTGACCTTTGAGGTACTGGTGTGGGTCTAACTCTCGGCACGTCATCATGTTATGTTGATCATTTGTAGCAAGTATCAACAAAATCCATCTATGCATGACAAAGTTACAAGCTGGAAACGAAATCTCACACAAACTCAAAGTGTTGTCAAACAAACTCAAATTGTGAACTTGACCTTTGAGGTACAGGTGTAGGCCTTACGCGCGACACGTCGTCATGTTACACTGATCATTTGTAGCAAGTATCAACAAAATCTATCTATGCATGACAAAGTTACAGGCCTAACACGAAATACCGGACGGACAGACGGAAGGACAGACTGACGCTGCGATTACTATATGCCACTCAAAAATATTTTTTGGGGGCATAAAAACAAAAACAAGAAATCTTCTGTATAGTCTCCTATGCAATAGAAACATCCATGTGATGTTTGAGTTAAATTGGCCTAGTGGTTTCAGAGAAAGTGCTGCTAACGGACGACAGATGTCAGACGACGGACAACACACCATCGCATAAGCACTTCTGGTCTTTGGCCAGTAGAGCTAAAAAACCAGGACGAGGCACTGTTTTTTCGTGACAATCTTGATAAAACTGATAATGGTAGACACTTACATGGTATTCTGTTCATCATGTCAATATTTCTAGTTTTTATTCATTTAAAGTAGGGTTGAAAGTAGTTCCGTCCAGGTCAAAATGTATAATTATACAAAATGAAGTCATGTGCCTGATACACTTGCATGGAAACCTATGTTTATCAGGCTTGACAAAAACTACCAGACCAGTCAGTAGTGTCAAATTCAAGAAATAGGTACTGACCTGCAAAATCTAACATTTTAATATTTAAAAAATATTCCAAGACATCTCTTGAATTATACTACATAAATACTAAATTTGGTCAGGTTGGACCAGGGTTGGATGTAAATGTGGCCTGTATTCCATGAATTTCAAAATTAAATTTACTTCTGTACGTTTCTTTTTCAAGTGAAAAATCATAAGTTACAAAGTTTGCTATTTTATTGATAGACAGGTTATAAGTTTAATCTGTAGAAACTTTGCTAAAAGTAATAGGAGTGTGGTCCAACCTGACCAAATTTAGTATTTAGGTAGTATAATTCAAGAGATGTTTTGGAATATTTTTTAAATATTAAAATGTTTGATTTTGCAGGTCAGTACCTATTTCTTGAATTTGACACTACTGACTGGTCTGGTAGTTTTTGTCAAACAGTGAAAGGACACCGACAGAGAAATTACTATAACTTTAAACGTTTCGACCGTGGCAAGAACAACTAAAGCTACCATAAAAGTATTGTCCACATCAATATAATTAATAGGGATAAGTGAAGTGATCACTTCCACTGGCCCAAAAGGGATTTTCTTCCATTTAATAATTGAAACCAACACTTTATTTTACTCAAGCTCCACTATTGTACATACTTATATATACAGTATTTTAACAATCTTTAGGTCACAATAACCATGCAATAGCTACCGTTTTTTACACTAAGGGCAGGTTAACATCATTTTCAATACATTATGCCTCAGAATGAATCTTGAATCACATCTTTTAGATAGTAAAACAAGAGGGCCAAGATGGCATTATACCGCTCACCTCACTGACCTTGAGTCACCCAACTTAAGTAGATTATATAATACATGTACACTCAAAATTCCAGAAAGACGAGATGGGCAAGTAGTTAGAATTTTGATTTGTTTTGAAGATGTAACAGATGCGTAGAAGAGTTCAAACTTGATAGAGGTTCACCCATGGTTAATGTCAGTGAAATTACATCAAAATCAGGTCAGTAGATTCTGACAAGAAGGCTTTTGAAGTTTTTACTATAGCTGCCTATAATATTATAGTAAACTAGCACCTCACTGTGGCGGTCACGTTTTTTAACAAATCGCAACAGCTTGTTTTAAAATCGATCCAGTGGTTTCTGACAAGAAGATTTTTAAAGTTTTTACTATAGCTTATATAGTAAACTAACCCCACCCCATGGCCACCATGTTTTTGACGAATCACTACAGTTTGAACAAACCTGGTGAAGGGTCCTCCAAGGAACATTTCTGTGAAATTATTTTAAACTTGCCTAGGCCCCTGGCAGCCATGTTTTTTTACGAATCAAGATGGCTTGAAACAGTTGATCCAGTTCCAGCACAAAACTAACCTGTTATGTTTCAGAACTGTTTCAAACTAAAGCATCAGACTAAACTATTGTGCATGAAACAATCCACAGTTCCAACACAATAAATATTATGAGTTTCAAACACAAGTCTTCCCAAAGCCTATCGCTAGAAAGAATCTTTGTCGTAGCGCACTCTCCCCCCAACACAACTAAGCTCCTCCTCCTAGATTTCAAGTACACTTCCACACTGAAAGTCTCAAGCAGACTTCTAACAGAGAAGAAACTAGCTAAAAATATGGTATTGCTTAATTATGAAGCAGTAAACCATCCCTGTCTGAACCATAAAAACTCTTTTGACTTTTATATTCAGGAAAACACCTATTTTATATTTTTGATGGTTCATGATATTTGAATAATAATTCAATCATTGATCATAATTGTATCATTCATTTTTTTATGTTGAATTATCTTTTAAAACTTATATCTGGTATAATATTGTATAATAATAGCAAAAAAAAAAAAGTTTATTTAAAGAGTTTATTACTATTATCTGTTCTTATAATAATTGCTATATACAGACATTATGCTATAAAACAAGGACATTAATTTGACATAAAACTAACCCACCCCCTCACTGCCATGTCTTTTGACAAATCAAGATGGCTTGAACAAACTTGGTACAGAGTCACTCAAGGAACATTTCTGTGAAATTATTTTAAAATCGAGCCAGTAGTTTCTTATAAGAAGATTTTTTAAAGTTTTTACTAATTAAACTTGCCCCGCCCCCTGGGGGCCATGGTTTTTGATGAATCAAGATGGTTTGAACAAACTTGGTAGAGGGTCACCCAAGGAACATTTCTGTGAAATTATTTTTAAATCGAGCCAGTAGTTTCTAATAAGAAGAGTTTTTTAAGTTTTTACTTATTAAACTTGCCCCGCCCCCTGGGGGCCATGGTTTTTGATGAATCAAGATGGCTTGAACAAACTTGGTAGAGGGTCACCTTATAAAGTAAATTAACCCCACCCCATGGAAACCATGTTTTTTGACGAATCAAGATGGTTTGAACAAACTTGGTAGAGGGTCACCCAAGGAACATTTCTGTGAAATTATTTTAAAATCAGGCCAGTAGTTTCTGATAAGAAGATTTTTTTAAGTTTTTACTAATTAAACTTGCCCACCCCCTGGGGGCCATGGTATTTGATGAATCAAGATGGCTTGAACAAACATGGTAGAAGGTCACCCAAGGAAATTTCTGTGAAGTTATATCAAAATTGGCCCAGTGGTTTTAGAGGAGAAGTTGTTAAAACCTAGAAGTTAAAGACAGACGACGGAAACCAGGTGATCACAAAAGCTCACCTGTGAGCCTTTGGCTCATGAAAGCTAAAAAGACAATTTTCTCACATAAATAATTGAAAATTGCAACTTTTTAATTATCTCCATTTATTATATTTTGTTATGCTTGTCAAGAACATAACTCAGAAAATGTTCAAGGGATTTAGTTGATATTTCACACATTGATAGAGGACAATGAGAGGAAGTGCTGTGTGTATGAAGCATAACTCTTTCTTCTGTCTTTACAGACTTATTCCCCTTTGTTATTTTTCCTTATTTGGAGCATACCTTGAAAAGGTTTGAAGGGAATGCTTTGAAACTGCATAAAATGAAAGAGATGGACATGAAATGGACAGTACAAGAATTTGCTTCAGCAGGGGGATTGACCATGTCCAATAAGGCTCTTGTTTTCTTTAAAAATGGTGTGTGTATTTTTTCAGAAAGTGGTCGGGAGTTTTTATTAGGGGGTATACATTTTTAGACTTAGAGTATTCAATGTTTGAGGTAACACTATTAAACTATTCCTTGATTTATATTGAAGAATTACAAGACTTCTATCATTACAAATTGTTGTAGCTTAACAATATGCATTTTAAGTGGACGCCAAAGTCAAAGCCACATATAGTCAATGTCCATGAGTAGATACATTTTACCTATTTATTTTGATAGAGCAGAAAACAGTGTAGGACCTGTTCTGATTGCCGTTACGAGCAATCAGAACTGCTCCTACACTGTTTTCAAAAGCCTTCTATATTAGAGGTGTCCAAAGGCGTTTATATTAGGTGTCCAAAGGCGTCTATATATGAAGTAAAGGGTTAATATATCTTAACAAGAGGACTAGCACTACATTACGACATTAACAACACAATGTTTCATTAGTTATATGTACGAAAGTGTACGAGTTGCAAACAAAACTGAATTTTAATACACTCATGATCTAAGTATACAGATATTTTAAATAAATGTCTATGGAATAAAATTATTGAAAATTATATAATATAATATATGATACAAGACTAGACTTGAGGACAAGCCAGAGGCCACATGTTTTTGAGTCTTGATTCAGACATCACCTTTTAATCACTTCAAGCAGAAATATAGCAGAATATTTATAGTTGGAAATACATACAATATAACGAACACAAAAATGGCGTAAATATGGACTTAGCAACTAGAGGTTGTTTGTGACAAAATCATATGTCTCTGTCCCCTATCACTGCACAACTCAATTCATTGCTTTTTAGATATTGTACCATGATCTTGACCTTTCAGCTACAATCTTTGGCACTGTGCCTAAAATGTTGTCATTGGGTTGTGACCAACTGTGCAAAGTTACAATTAAATTGCAACATGCATTTTGAGGTTAAAGACAGAACACAACAATTGGACTAGATCTTCATGTATAAGGATGGACATGCAAATGTAGATTTCCAACATGTTGCACAAATACAGCATTTGATTGTGTTGAGCAACGCAATCTTCCCAAGTATAACAAGCCTACTGACTGGATACATCTATTTTAGGACCTTCTTCTAAGCTCAAATATACAGAATGACATTCAGTGGGAAATTGACCTTGAAGATAGGGACACCAATAAAGTGTTTTTGCATGTAACCTCAAAGTTATTATTTTGAAATTTACCATATGAATGACATTCAGTGTGACCCAAATGTTGGGTTCTGCACTTCAAGCTAATGTAATGAGTTAATGTGCCAATTAAATCAAGCGATTTTGTTGAATCTTCACACAATGACATAGGACATTGAGAGGAAGCCAATATACAAGAACAATAGCTCTACCTTGCTTGTTTTTTTTAAATTATCTCCCTTTATTAATTTGCGCGTGTGGGGCCATCTGTAACACTTTTGTCTGGAGCATAACTACAGAACTATTTAAGTGATTTTGTTGAATCTTCACACTATGACTGAGGACATTGAGAGGAAGTGTAGTGTATAAGAGCCATAACTCTACCTTGCTTACATTTTGAATTATATTATATGCCTTTATTAAATTCATTTGTCCTGGGCATTACTCTAAAAGTGCTGAATGGAATTAATTCAAACTGCATGCAAAGACAGATGACATTAAGGGGAAGTGCAGTGTCTAAGAACCATAACTCTACCTTGCTTCAATTTTCAATTATCCCCATTTATCACTTTTAATATACTTGTCATTAAGATAACTGAAGAACTTTTCAAGGGATTTGGTTCATATTTCACACAATGATAAAGGACATTGAGAGGAAGTGCAATGTCCACGAACTATAACTATACTTTGCCAACTTTTTAATTATCTCCATTTATTATATTTTGTTGTGCTTGTCAAGAACATAACTCAGAAAGTGTTCAAGGGATTTAGTTGATATTTCACACACTGATAGAGGACAATGAGAGGAAGTGCTGTGTGTATGAAACATAACTCTTTCTTCTGTCTTTACAGACTTATTCCCCTTTGTTATTTTTCGTTATTTGGAGCATACCTTGAAAAGGTTTGAAGGGAATGCTTTGAAACTGCATAAAATGAAAGAGATGGACATGAAATGGACAGTACAAGAATTTGCTTCAGCAGGGGGATTAACTATGTCCAATATGGCTCTTGTTTTCTTTAAAAATGGTGTGTGTATTTTTTTCAGAAAGTAGTGGAGTTTTATTAGGGGGTATACATTTTTAGACTTAGAGTATTCAATGTTTGAGGTAACACTATTAAACTGTTCCTTGATTTATATTGAAGAATTACAAGACTTCTATCATTACACAATGTTGTAGCTTAACAATATGCATTTTAAGTGGACTCTTCCAAAGTCAAAGCCACATACAGTCAATTTCCATGAGTAGATACATTTTACCTATTTATTTTGATAGAGCAGAAAACAGTGTAGGACCTGTTCTGATTGCCTTCTATATGAGAGGTGTCCAAAGGCGTTTATATGAGGTGTTCAAAGGCGCCTATATATGAAGTTAAGGGTTAATATATCTTAACAAGAGGATTAGCACTACATTACGACATTAACAACACAATGTTTCATTACTTATATGTACTAAAGTGTACGAGTTGCAAACAAAACTGAATTCTAATACACCCATGATCAAAGTATACAGATATTTTAAATTAATGTCTATGGAATAAAATTATTGAAAATTATATAATATAATATATTATACAAGACCAGACTTGAGGACAAGCCAGAGGTCACATGTTTTTGAGTCTTAATTCAGACATCACCTATTATCCACTTCTAGCAGAAATATAGCAGAATATTTATAGTTGGAAATACATACAATATAACGAACACAAAAATGGCATAAATATGGACTTAAATAGCAACTAGAGGTTGTTTGTGACAAAATCATATGTCTCTGTCCCCTATCACTGCACAACTCAATTCATTGCTTTTTAGATATTGTACCATGACCTTGACCTTTCAGCTACAAACTTTGGCATTGTGCCTAAAATGTTGTCATTGGGTTGTGACCAACTGTGTAACCTTACAATTAAATTCCAACATGCATTTTAAGGTTAAAGACAGAACACAACAATTGGACTAGATCTTCATGTATAAGGATGGACATGCAAATGTAGATTTCCAACATGTTGCACAAAATACAGCATTTGATTGTGTTGAGCAAAGCAATCTTCCCAAGTATAACAAGCCTACTGACTGGATACATCTATTTTAGGACCTTCTTCTAAGCTCAAATATACAGAATGACATTCAGTGGGAAATTGACCTTGAAGACAGGGACACCAATAAAGTGTTTTTGCATGTAACCTCAAAGTTATCATTTTGAAATTTAGCATATGAATGATATACAGTGTGACCCAAATGTTGGGTTCTGCACTTCAAGCTGATGTAACAAATTAATGTGCCAATTTAATCTGAAATCCATCAATGTATGCCAGACTTATAAATCAAACAAGAAATATATTTAGTCCATCTATGTATATTCCAATTATGGAATAGAAACAAATTTTTATATAATTATATATAATGACATTCAGTTTGGTTTTGACTTAAAGATGGGGACACATATATTGAGTTCAACATGTCATGTCCATATAAAGAAGGAGTAAAAGAAATTTTCTCAAACTCAACTTTCCAGTCGGCAATATCTCAGGAGTAGAATAAATATTTATCCTATTGGCTACAGACATTCTATTTGTTATAAATGGGTTAACTTTATTTTTATATCTTACCTATGGGAAATGGCCATTTCTGACTCTTATATAAAATGAACAGAACTGCTGTACCAATAATGGTCATTGCAAGTAGAACAATAACCACTCCTCTCAAAGCTCTTTCTCCAGTAGGTATTTCCTCTGAAATATAAATCATATTATATATTTAAAGCCAGTATTGATTTTTTTCAGTATTCTATAATTTGTAATAGCTCCCCCACATGAAATTATCATAGTATTAACTTAGATATACTCACTGATCCCTTGTTACAAGAACAATAATTATTTATCAAAACATGCCAAAATACTATATCGAAAAGAGGTTAGACTAAAATAATATTCCCACATAAGATTACAATTAATTTTGAGACCTACAATACAATACAATATCTTTTATTCACTCAGTTCACATATATATATGAAATCATGAGGTCACATCAATTAAATTTGATTTCAATTTCATTTGGTTATGTACTGATGATTTATTTTTATTCTAGAAAGAGGTGAGGGCTGTTAAATAGTGCATACATATTATTTGGATTCCGTTTCAATTACATTACTGAAATTTAAATATCATTTTATGCCCCAGATCCAAAGGACTCATTCAGCATATTATATTTAGGTCCATCGGTCAATCTTTCTGTCAGAATAAGAGTTTCCTCTCTTAACTTGAGTAATTTAAATCCAATCTTCATCAAACTAGTTAAGAATGCCTATTGGAAGAATATCTTGGATTTAATTTGATAACCAGCCTAATAAAACCATAAACTCTGCCTTTTAATTATTCCAAATTTGTAAACTCTCTAACTCTAACTTTAATCCAATGTTCACTAAACTTGGAGCTGGGCCTGATTAGCTCAGTCAGTAACACACCTGACTATCAATCCAGTGGATGTGAGTTCATATCCCAACCAAGCCACAGTATCTGTGGTGACTGATATACAACATTGCATCTCATTATCATTCATCACTCACTGCTGATTCAAGTGGGAAAGTTATTAGTAACTTGCAGAGATGGGGTGTGCTTGAGTACTGGTTAACCTTCCATAATCCCAGGTAACAGTGGTTAAGTTAACTGATCATCTATTAGCCCTTGATGACATAAAAATGATGCTAAATATTCAATCACTAAAGTTGGTCACAATATAAATTGGCAAAATATCTTGACCAAGTCTGATAATAAGCCCATATTAGTCCCTCTTGCTTTAGAGTAATTGTCCTAGGATTGTTTCAAATTGACAAAAATATTGATGTCCTCTCTCTTACTAGAGTAATTACTAGAGTAATTTTAATTCAATATTCACATGGTCACAATATAATTTTGCCAAAATACCAAGTTAATAACCAGTCCAATTGTCTCAGTAACTTTGAGCCAATACCGGTAGATTGAAATTTACAGAAATAGCTATGTCCTTCCAACTTCAGTATTTAAAATCAAATCTTAACCAATCTTGGTTGCAATGTCAATTGTCAAAATGTCCCCATCATGTTTGATAACCAGTCCAGTAGCCCAGTTATGGCTCTTGGATTCCTGAAATTAAAACTTCACAGAAATATTTATGCCCCCTCTTTCCCTGGAGTAATGTTTGTCACCTGATGGAGGTATTTTCTTGTTTTGTCATGTTTTTGCAAAAATGAAATTTCAAAACAGTGATATTTTATTCAAAAATAATATTTAGATGCTTTATACATTTTAAACTTAATTTTATTAGTTTAGACCAGGGCTTCTAAAATCACCGGTTTTTGGACTGATTCTACTGTTCAGAACTGGTTTTCATTCCAAAATTTGATAAAAAATCGTCCAGATATTTTCTATCAGATGTATAAATTATCATGCTTTACTATAAGCTGTGAAATACGCCTTTCGGCAATGACATTCCATTGTTTTGTCACCCGCTGTGCGAAAGGATGTCAATTTGTCCAAGCCATTACGGATAGAAGGGGAGTTTTTGGAAGAGTCTACCACTATGTAACATGCCTTCGCTGTGTGATCACCAACCCATATCGGTTCATCAAATCGGTTTAGCTTCGGTAATTTCTTTGATACGTATATGATAACGTGTATCGAGGGTTCGGCGTGAAACTATTGTATCTGACATTTCCACCAAAAATCACATTTTTACATAAATGACTTTGTTTCCCATGGATACATTACCTTAATAAATATCGGTGTCAAATTCCACCTCAAAACAGTAAAAAAATGATAAGTGTGAAACTATTGTATCTGCAACTAAAAAAAAATGTTAGTGTGAAACTACTGTATCTGCAGTAATGCAGATACAATAGTTTCACGCTTAACATTTTGAAATATATTAAAAAATAAGATATTGTAACTGACCTTCTTTAACGGTTTAAAATATTTTCTGCAATAAATTAAAAGCTAATTATCTAAAAGTTTTTCTTAGTTTAACGTTAACAGTACATTTATTGTAAAAAAAAGCTTATGTGCATTTACAATAGTTTTACGCTAAACAATTGAATTAAAAAAATAAATAATACATTGTATCTAAATGCAATACTGCTATATTTTGATATTTTTAACCTTTTTATACTTTTTAATGCAGTTTCATTTGAAAGTGCCAAGAAAAAATTAACTGAAGTTTCAGGTAGTGATTCAGAAGATGATTTTACGGATTTTAGCCAATGTCAGAGGGCGAGGTAGCTTGTTGTTTATACTTGGCTGAGGAACACATTCAGAACATAGTAGAATATGATGAATCTCATGTTTCAGATATAAGTATTAATGAGAACAGTGAGGAGATACAAAGGGTATGCTCAATAGATAGTGATGAGTTGAGTGTGTATGTTCCCAATTTAAATGACAGTGATTACTTCTATAGTTCCATAGACCCTGAGATGTTTGATGTTTTTGAACATAAAAACAGAACAAGAGATAATACAGTGAGAAATGATTTGGTGAATAATGATATGACAATAAACGATACTGTAAATGACGATGAGTTATGATATGGTGAATGGCACAATGAATAATGATGTGATGAATGAAGATGATGTGAATGACACAGTGAATGATGCTTTGGCAAATGGAGATAAGGTGGAGAACACAGTGAATGCGAGGTGTAACGATTCATTGATGCAACGATGGATGGCGATTCACCTTTCCGCCGATGTGTGTATCGGGTGTTAAATGAAACTTACAATAGATCGCAATGCAATGCATTCTTTAGACCTACGATGCATCAATAAGATTGTCAGATATTGTGCATCGCAATTCCATTCTTGATGAAACATAAAAAAAAATAGCTAATAAAAACTAACAAAAAAATAACAGGTTTTTAAAAAAGTAAGACGAATTTTCAGATATAAACTGGATAAACACGTGATGGGGGCGGTAGTGTAATGTATTGAGTGTTGGCCGCTCATGCCAGAGGTTGCTGGTTTGATCCCCAGCTAGACCCGATACCTCTCATAAAACAACACTCAGTACTTGCTTTACCAAGGAAGCGGACTCGAGAGCGGTTCATGTAAGCTCTGAGCTTTCATCACAATCGAGTTAAAATAAATTAGCATAAATTAAACATGTGACGAATATTACGGACAGACATCTCATTCCCATCAGGTACTATCCCACTATATTTATTTCATCACTCGCAGTTATACAGTGTAATAAGTTCTGTTGTTCTCTTTTAACAAAGATACTTTTAGGTTGCATACAAGCATAGTTATTACATACATCTTATTAAACTAATTATGGTGGTTGCAGTTTAAAAATCAGTATCATGATGCGCATTGTATCGCGATTTAAATATTGTAATAGTATGCATCGCTCTTTATTTTCATAGGCAATATTTATTATGATACGTATCGTTCTGAAAATGAAGTATCGCGAAATGCATCGCAGATGGAAAAAAGGCCAATGCACAGTCCTACAGTGAATGGTGATCTGATGAGTAGAGATGAGGTGGATGACACAGTGAATGATGATTTAGTGAATGGAGATGAAGTCACAGTGAAGGGTGATCTGCTGAATGGAGATGATGTGAATGACACAGTGAATGGAGATTAAGTGAATGTTGATGAAGTCGCAGTGAATAGTGATCTGGTGAATGGAGATGATGTGAATGACAAGTGAATGGAGATGCAGTCACAGTGAATGGTGATCTGGTGAATGGAGATGATGTGAATGACACAGTGAATGGGGATTAAGTGAATGGTGATGAAGTCGCAGTGAATGGTGATCTGCTGAATGGAGATGATGTAAATGACACAGTAAATGGTGATTTAGTGAAGGTTAATCAAGTCACAGTGAATGGTGATCTGGTGAATGGAGATGCTGTAAATGACACATTGAATGGTGATTTAGTGAATGGTGATGAAGTCACAGTGAATGGTGATTTGACGAATTGAGGTAAGGTGAATGGCACAGTGAATGGTGATTTAGTGAATGGAGATGAAGTGACAGTGAATGGTGATTTGATGCATAGAGATGAGGTGAATGACACAGCAAATGGTGATTTAGTGAATGGAGAAAAAGTCACAGTGAATGGTGATCTGATGAACAGAGATGATGTGAATGACACAGTGAATGGTGATTTGATGAATGGAGATGAAGTCACAGTGAATGGTGATTTGATGAATGGAGATGATGTGAATGACATATAGAATGGTGATTTAGGTAATATAGATGAAGTCATAGTTTATGGTGATTTGATGAATGGAGATGATGTGAATGACAAGTGAATGGAGATGAAGTCACAGTGAATGATGATTGGATGAATAGAGATAATGTGAATGACACATTGAATGGTGACTTAGTGAATATAGACGAAGACACAGTGAATGGTGATTTGATGAATGGAGATGATGTGAATGACACAGTGAATGGTGATTTAGTGAATGGAGATTAAGTCACAGTGAATGGTGATTTGATGAATGGAGATGAAGTCACAGTGAATGGTGATTTGATGAATGGAGATAAAGTCACAGTGAATGGTGATTTGATGAATGGAGATAAAGTCACAGTGAATGGTGACTTGATGAATGGAGATGATGTGAATGACACAGTGAATGATGATTTAGTGAATGGAGATGAAGGCACAGTGAATGGAGATTAAGGCACAGTGAATGGTGATTTAGGTAATATAGATGAAGTCACAGTAAAGGGTGATTTGGTAAATGGAGATGATGTGAATAACAATTGAATGGAAATGATGTGAATGACACAGTGAATGGTGATTTAGGGAAGAGATGAAGTCATAGTGAATGGTGATTTGATAAATGGAGATGATGTGAATGTCACATTGAATTGTGATTTAAGTAATATAGATGAAGTCATAGCTAATGGTGATCTGATGAATGGAGATGATGTGAATGACAACTGAATGGAGATGAAGTCACAGTGAATGATGATTTGATGAATGGAGATGATGTGAATGACACAGTGAATGGTGATTTGATGAATGGAGATGAAGTCACAGTGAATGATGATTTGATGAATGGAGATGATGTGAATGACACAGTGAATGGTGATTTGATGAATGGAGATGAAGTCACAGTGAATGATGATTTGATGAATGGAGATGATGTGAATGACACAGTGAATGGTGATTTAGTGAATAGAGATGAATTCATAGAGAATGGTGATCAGATGAATGGAGATGATGTGAATGACACAGTGAATGGAAATGAAACTTCAATTAGAACTTGCAAAACATTCTTTCTTAATACATAGGCATTTCAGACCAAGTTGTAGCAACTGCCAACAAACAAAATAACTTTGGTGTAGTAGAAAATGAAAACAGAGGTTAAGCAACAAGATCAAGGCACAACTTAACACATCAAACTAAACTGAATGCTGCCAGGGAACATATTAAGAGTTTTCCAGTTGTTGATTCCCATTACTGTAGGAAAGATTCATCCAAGAAAAACCTCAGTTCAGACCTGAACGTGAAGCAAATGTGCTGTCTTTTTAAGAATGAATGCATTGAAAAAAAAAATCATCTGTATCTGAATATATATACAGGAGAATATTTGCTAAAGAGTTCAATTTAAGTTTTCATTCTCCAAAGATAGATCAATGTAACCTTTGCAGTACATATAAAAACCTGTCAGCTGAGGATGGGACATTGCTTAAAGAAGAATATGATGGTCACATTCAAAATAAAATTTTATCTTTGAAAAACAAGGACTCTGACAAAGAAGGGGTCAAATCTTATTATGAAGTAACTGTAGCTTGTTTTGACTGTGAACAGGTTTTAGAGACACCGAAAGCTTTTGAATCATGTATTTATTACAGGCGCCAATTGAACAACTACAATTTTACAATATATGATTTGTCCACATCTGATGTATTCTCAAACTTGTGGAATGAGACCGTAGCTGGAAGGGGTAGGCATGAAGTTGAATCCAGTGTATAATTTATAAAATCAAAGCTACTGAAAAAAAAAGTTTGTATTTTATTCTGATAATTGTGTGCCTCAAAACAAAAACAGTTACATGTATTATCTAAGTTTGCTTTGGTATTGTAAATTTGATCTAATTTCAATTGAGCATAAATACCTAGAAAAAAGTTATAACAAAAATGAAAATGACCCTTTGTATGCTGCAATTGAAAGAGCCAGTAGAAAGTTGAGTATATACACCACTTCACAATGGGCCACAGTCATACAGGGTGCCAAAAAATACATCCATATATTGTAAAGGAAATGAGTAAGACTGATTTTTGTTACTTCAAGAAAATTTCAGACAAATTCGTCAACTTTGAAACTGACGATTGCAATGACAGAGTGTCTTGGAAAGGATTTTCAACACTAAAAGATCAGAGATCTATGACAAAATTGCATTTAGCTTCCAATACACTTATAATGGACAGACCAATTTATAAACATACTGCCAAGAAACTCAAAAAGGGCACAAATGACTGAAGATGTGAACCCCAAATTATATGACCTGCAACTGTCGAGAAGTGAACTCATACCCGTATCTTTCAAAATGTACAGTGACCTGGTATCATTGTGTTTGAATCATCAATGATATAATTCCAAAACCTCATCAAATTTGTTATGCCTTGTAGCCATGCTGCACAGCTGTAGACTAGCGATAGGTTTGTCATAAACAACAGGCCAAATTGAAATGCTTATGTTGAATCTTTCTTGAATAAAACGTTTAATATGATTTTCTTTATGTCAAACCTCCATGTTACTTTCAAGTTTTTTTTATAATCTGCAATTTTTTTTTATTGAAAATATAAATGAAGGAAAATAAGCATTTTTAACACTAACAATGACAAAATATGCAGGTCATAATATGTTTTGCGGTAAAGACAGAACAATTGTAATTTTTCATTATTTCAAAAGAATCAAAACAAACCTTTTCAAGGGTTTTAATTCATTTAACTCAAGTTGAGTGCTACAAGCTGATATGATTTTTGTATTGGTTTGATAAGCAGTCCACTTTCAAATTAACAAAATGTTTGTTAAAATGACACATAACAAGTAATAGTTTTATTAACTGCAGCATAGATTATGCATAACATAACTGCTTATTATTCAGTGCAGGGTTAAAACTTTTCTGCTTCAAGTCTTCATGACAAAAAAAACCTACTGGAAATCATACTCCTCTTTATTGAATTGTGAAACTTGAGAAAAGTCATTTTATGTTACTTTATTTACATAATAATAATTTGATGAAATAGTATAGTTAATGACTTGTCAGTAATCATACAATCATGTATTACTTTATTACTTGTTGAATTAATTACTTTTATTGATTAATTGATAACTACATGACTGTTTTGCTGACCATAAGAGGTTCTGTGTTTGCCCAGTTCAGAGTCTATTAAAATGCTGGGTAGGTATAGGCAAATTATTTCAGTTGAGATTCATATTGGTTTTTATTGCATACTTTTTTCAGAACTAATTATTTATTGTTGTTTTATAAGAAACAATTTCTACTGTAACACTCACACAAAAAAAAATTCAGGGATTTCCACAGTCGGATAAATATTATTTTCATGCAAACGTGAAATACATGTTTAAAGTCAGGCCATTAAATTTGAGTCAGTTGGGAATGAGCAACAAAATGTATTGAGGATTGCCACAGCTATTTACAAAATCTTAACTGATGTTACATTTACTTTTATATTAAAGTTATAAGAGGTTCATGTTGAATAGTTCAACATGCCATAGTATTTCAGCATATTTCAGGCAGATTCTATGTATTCAACATTATAAAAATCTTTCAGAATTACTCAGAAAATTATGATTCAGATGATCTTACAAAAATTTTTGTAGCTTCAGTAAAAAGTTAGTCTTGTTTTGTTCTAACTTGTATGCCCTGAATGTGAAACTGTCTTTTGTGTATTTCATAATTATAATGATTATGGAATACAGGGGCAAAGCTAGGCGTTCTCGCAAGATATTACATAACTGCTGGGGGTAGTCTGGGGGCATGTTCCCCCACAAGAAAATATATATAACATAGATGCACTCTGAAGCAAGCTTTTCAAGGTCATTTCTGTAGCAATGTTTTTCATGTTTCTTTTTATTTTATTTTTTTTCTACTGATAGTAGGAAGCTTCTGTGGATATATATACAGATAGGTAGCTACACAGCTGGTTCATACAATGTATCAAATTCAAATGAGTGATATCACCTATTCAAATGAGTGGTACCACCTATTTGAATGAGTGACATTTGTTTCAAATAGGTGATATCACTCATTCTAATAAATGATATCACCTATTCAAATGAGTGATATCACCTATTCAAATGAGTGGTACCACCTATTTGAATGAGTGACATTTGTTTCAAATAGGTGATATCACTCATTCTAATAAATGATATCACCTATTCAAATGAGTGATATTACCTGTTTGAATGAGTGATATCACTTGCTCCAATGAGAGATATCACTGTCTATGGTTAAATAGTAAAATGTCACCCCATTGTCGCGTCAAACCAATGTAATTATTGTGTAAGATCCTTCCTTTATAAATAAGTATTCTGTATGAGGATGTAAGCTTCACTAAAGGTAACAGAGAATACAGACAGAAGAATTCCAAATGATTTGAATCATTAAATATTTGACCTAATTTGAGGGGAAATAGGATTTTTGCCAGAGTTAGAGGTACTAAATGAATTATTTTTAATGATAATAAACATGCCTTTTTATATTTTATGCATTTAAGTTTTAAAATCAACAGCTTTTAATTACTCAGACTCAGCTTTAGAGATAGCTAAACAATTAAGATAAAAAGTACAATTGTATTCGCATAATTTTGTAAAAACATGCAGATACAATAGTTTCACGCTAAACAAGAAAACAGAGCAAAAAACCTTCTTTTTTTGTTTATTTTTATATAACCATTTAATGTTTTTTCTTGTTCAAAGAAGTTAGGGCAAACTTGTTAATTTATATCTCAATTCAAAATGGGTATTTATATAAATTATTCAGATTTATAAAAAGTAGGTTGTATCCATCTAAAAATATTTTTTTATGCGCAATTTTGATGAAGAGAGAAGAAAGACCACATAAATTAACCAAATATTTCATTTAATAATGAACATATTGCTTGATTGCTTTAAAACTTGCAAAAATGTCACATACAATAGTTTCACACTGAACACAATCATCAATTTCAGCGTGAAACTATTGTAACTGCCATATTTCTTTATTTATTGGAATAGAAGTTTTTCAAGATTATCCTTGCAATTGTAATACTAAATGATATTAAAATCTAAGTTTACTATTAATTTGGTCAATATTGTAACTTAGAAAGTAGTTTTTTCCTTCTCCTGAAAA
Organism: Panopea generosa; assembly: GCA_029582155.1. Taxonomy (NCBI): domain Eukaryota; kingdom Metazoa; phylum Mollusca; class Bivalvia; order Adapedonta; family Hiatellidae; genus Panopea; species Panopea generosa. The sequence goes on from CM055894.1 coordinate 46,262,912, forward strand.
TATTTCCAAATGTCAGATACAATAGTTTCACGCTGAACCCTCGGTATGTTCTGTCATGTTTTTTTTTTCCAAGTATTCAAAGCTGGGACTTTCGGACCAAAAATTGCTTGCGTCATTAAAATATTTGATAAAAATGCACAGTATTACTTGTTTGTTTCAGTTTTTTAACAATGACTTTAATTATAATATTAATGACATTAATTAAGGAAAGTGATTAAACCTGGACCGATTTTATTTTGATGTCAGACCGGAATTGTTTGCGTTAGCCATGTATTCTCATTTGAATGAACCAGTTTGGAAAAACAGAATACAAATCTGTGCATCAACAACGTAACTTGAACTAAATAATTAATATCAAATTTCCATACCGTTTATATGTCTTATCCATTAATTTGATTTATTTTCTCCATATTACTAACTTTGCAAACCAAAAACATGCTTCAATGTTCAAAAAGAAAGGACATAAACATGTCATCCCAAGGATTTGAAATCATGTATGTTTCACCCTTACAATATCCCTTTGATGCTAGTCGATGCACGGTGACGTCACAGTCATCAAGGAGATTTTTAAATGATAATATGTCATCTTTCTATCTTACTGAATAATATCTAGCTTCATAACAATCCTTAAGAAATTGACGAGGTTAATAAGTAAGATAAAGTTCAATTATATGATGCAGGGTGTTCCAAATTAACAAATATCCTACACTGACCCAAAATGAAAACTTTACATCGACTTCAAAAGTGTCTCTTTTGCTGATAAATATATATTTAGGGTTAAAAAAAGTTTTCATCGAAGCTTTATTGCTAATAAATGTTTCTGTGCAATTTACTGGAAAAAATCAGACATTGCATGTTTTTTTTCTGATCAATTAAGTGAAGAAGGGTCAAAATGAAAATTCCAGAACAATGAAAATAATCATGTAACATTTGAAAAAGACATAAAATGTTGACTAATTGCAATAAGTGAATATTTTCAAAATGTCAGTAACCAGTGTGGGCTCCCTGTTTACCAATGCATTCCTGAATACGCCATCTCTGTGAACTTACATAATGCTAAATGAGAATGTTTGGAATACGTTGCCATTCCAACAGAAGTATTTTGGAGATCATGTATGGTATCAATTTGATGTCTGAACCTGACACACCGATCCAATTCATTCCTTATGTGTTCTATAGGGCTCAGGCTTGGTGAAACAGAGGCATTGCCACTGGTTTCTTGTGTATTGCAAATGATGTTGTGCCTATAAACAGCGCGGTGGCGCGCTGTCGGAATCTGACAAGTGTTTGGCGGACGAGCATGAATTTGAACATGGTTTTGTCTCAAACTGTTTATGATCATCTGTGCAAGAACACTGTAGCACCAAGGAATATGTGTTGTAGGTAAGAAACTATTAGGTAAGCGAGTCGACGTAATAGTGTGATGAGTATGTTACGTTGTTGCACGAAAGCAACCGAGTCAGACACAATTTCTGACATATCCAGTAGTATTGTACCAGTTCGCAATGATATGAATTGTCTATCTGGAACAGCCAAAATGACATGCAACAGTATTTACCAATGACCCGGCCTGGAGCATACAAAAAGTCTGATTTCTCTCAGTGTCAAAAAGATGTGGCATGGCTAAATAAAAGTGTTTTTTAAAACAAATTTAAGTTTTTTATTCATGCTATACTTGTCAGGGTAAAACCTGTAAGTGAAAAACCGGATGTTGCTTACATGCAAAGTAAGGAAAATGTTTTTTGTACTAGGATGCATGAATACTTCAGAAATTTTAAAAAAAAATTGCATAATGGTTATCTGCAGTTAAATCCTGATAGCCATATAAAACATGTTTCGGAACATGTATGTTAACAAAAGAAATATTCAAACATATAAAGTGTAAAGTTTTCATTTTGGATCAGTGTATAATGACATATGGGGCATATAGCATTCAACAGTGGGGAATATATCACCAAGCAGTATATACGTTTTATTACCTTCAAACATTCCCAGTTCATACTTGTAACAAATCCCAATAGAAATGGCTGTACATATCACTGCACAACCTATGAGGACGCCAATGACGAGGTAAAATACCAAGCATATGAGACTGCATTCACTTTCTGAAATTAAATATTTTTAAGTTTTAGCATGATTCATTCTTCAAAAGTAATGTTATACAACACAATTTGGTTAAACAGAGTGCTCAGTGATTTGTTTAAGAAATTAATCTAAATGAGTCCATGAGACTCTGAAATTCAAACTATGAACCAAAAATATCTCAAAGGGTCCCATGAAACTCATTTAATACTTTTCAACTCCAATAAATTATTTTTATCCCTTTATTTCTAGACCATTATTTTAAATGATTTCTGTCTGTCAAATATTTCTCAGTTAAAGCCACTTAGTTTCTTAAATATTAACTTGTGTTAGTGTGTTTCAGTTGCTTGATTTTACTTTTGTTGTTGTTTTGTTTGGCTATCAGGTATAAGTTATAACATGAAACTTTTCTGCTTACATTAAACCCATCACACAACTTTAATTGATGGTCTTGGCGGCATGTCACGTTTAGAACAATTTGGCCAATGCTGCAAATGTCAATTGAACATCGATAACCTTCAAAATTGAGCCTAATTTTGTTTAATCTTCATACTGACTTTTTAAATTTTTACATTTGCTTCTTTTTGTTGTTACACTACTACTCTACATAATCCTGGAACTTGAAATGACCACTAAGCAAATATAAAAGACAATTATCATATACACACAAGCATGAATCACTTAAAACATGAATACTTGCAACATACAATTTTGTCTACCATTGCATCATTCATTTACTGTCATTATCTCAAATTTCAATGGATCTTGAAAATAATTCCTTTTATCAGAAGTTCAAGATAAAACAAACCAATTGTTTTCACTACTCCACCACCGGTATGACTAAACACCGGAAATGGCCCCTTTCCACAGAAAGAACTTTTCTACAGGGAAAGCGCCTACAAAACACACATTTTTCGTGCAAAGCACATGAAATCGACTTTTAATCATTTATAAACATATTTTATAGGATATATCTGGGAGTTTTATAAATTTAAGTTGTATTTTAAAGATTTTATAGCAAAAAGAGGTTGACACTAACGTGGTCATATCCCCTGCCAAACACTTGACCTTAAGTTATGACCTTGACCTTTGACGAACAGAACCAAGAACCAAGTCATTCACATGACACATCGTTTTGTCCTAGTGAACGTTTGTGCCAAGTTATTTAGAATTCCAATTGCAACTTAATAAGATAAGGTCCGGACAGTAGCGGACAGATGGACGGAGCTGTGACCTTGACCTTTGATGAACAGAAGCAAGTCAGTCGCATGACACATTGTCTTGTCCTAATGAGCATTTGTGCTAAGTTATCTAAAATTCCAATCACAACTAAAGAAGATATGATCCGGATAAGAGGAAACACAGTGTATACATTGGATTTTCAAACGCTTGACCTTGACCTTTGATGAACAGACCTAAGTCATTCGCATGACACATAGTCTTGTCCTAGTGAACATTTCTGCCAAGTTATTTAAAATTCCAATCACAACTAAAGAAGATAAGGTCTGGACAGCAGTGAACAGACGGGCGGAGCTGTGACTTTGACCTTTGACAAACAGACCGAAGTCAGTCGCATGACACATCGTCTGTCCTAGTGAATATTTGTGCCAAGTTATATAAAATTTCAATCACAACTAAAGAAGATACGGTCTGGGCAAGAGAAAACATAGTGTATACATTGGATTTCCAAGCACTTGACCTTGAGCTATGACCTAGACCTTTGACGAACAAAAGCAAGTCATTTTCATGACACATCGTCTTGTCCTAGTGAACATTTGTTATTTAAAATTCCAATGACAATTAAAGGTGAAATGGTGATAACAGCAGGGGACGCACGCACGGAAGGAAGGCATATACACAAGGACGCAGCCCATTTCAATATTTTCCGCTCCGCTCTACGAGCCATGGCAGGGGATAATAAAACTTATTACAACTCAAAAGGGTTCTGCGGAAAGGGCCTTTTCTACGGTACACAGAAAGGGTCTACGAACAACACATTTTTCGTAAAAATCACATATAAATGACTCTTAATCTAACATGTTTTAAGATATATTTAAGAGTTTTATACCTTAAAGTTGTATTTTGTACCATTAAAACTAATTATTACTCTGCTCTAAAAAAAGGCTTTTTCTACACGGAAAGGGCCTATAAAACACACTACCCATGACATTACGACTTTGTAGAATATGTTTGTTTAAATCCGTAAGTGTGTAAACCAAAAATATTTAATATTATGTAAATAAATTAATATTATAATAAATCAATATATTAAACATGAACATGAGTAGCAAAATAACATACAAAGGTATATCAATATTAAATAGAGTAAAGCATACATACTTAACATTTGAATTTCAAAGCAATACACCACTGCACTATATATAACACTCGCAGATACATGCAATTACAGACATACATGAACAAAAGCATGATGAGGTACAAGCAGACAGGCATACAGACTAAAAAGCAAACATGCACTATATACTCACTTCTTCACAGACACATCAAAATGAACACATTCATATTGTATACCAAAAATTCTGTCATCATAACATGGCAAAGGTACAATTTTATAACATAATAATGCCACTCCCCCTTTGCATACTGTACATACATGTATAAGCGGTGAAAGCAAGTCGTTATCACATACAGAGTGACTTTTGTCATTACTATCAATTTTGCAACAAATGCTCTGTCAGATACCACATATATAAATTATATCAATATTCTTATCATTTAAAGTATCACACAATTATGAGCTACTTGACAAAATACCAGTAGCATTCCTTGTCATAATGTTTATTGAGTCATTGAGTAATTGAGCCATTTGGAAGTGTATTCTACTTATTTACCAACCCCATACAGGTTCAAGTAAGGATGATAGTCAGTAACATCTGTTCTCTGATACAGTGCTTCTGTGTCCTCACAATTACTTTGGTTACCACGATTCTTCCATTTATTCTGAACCCCACCTGATCCACGCCCTCTATTTTAGACTGTGGCACCAATTTTCTACATTGAATACCGTTAGGCCAAAAGAAGGAATTTTCTTACAGGTGAGTGTTACCGTCATCCTCAACATTTTACGGTATCGCAGCTGAGTCAAATTTATTGTTTCTATAGGCGGACACTTTTTAACATTAGGACCTTGCTTAGCAACATATCTTGCAATAATATCTTCTGTGATTGACGGCTTAAAACCCCCAACAAACAAACTGATTGGTCGTTTACATGTATGCTCAACAAAATCCGACTCGTCATCATTACGTATGTCATCAGGCATGTCATAATACCTGCCCATGGGGTCGCAAAGATGAATCACAATACCCATCTTGAGCTTCAAATCCCTCATTATAATTTATCCTTAAACATGTTTCTAAAAGATTAAAAGTCGATTTTATGTGATTTGCATGAAAAATGTGTGTTTCATTAGCCCTTTCCGTGTAGAAAAGATCCTTTCAGCAGAGCATTTTTGAATCATAATTAGTTTTATTGCTATAAAACCTTTAAAAATACAACTTAAATGTATAAAACTCCCAGATATATCCTAAAACATGTTTCTAAATGATTAAAAGTCAATATTATGTGATTTGCATGAAAAATGTGTGTCTTATAGGCCCTTTCCCCCAGAGCAGTTTTGAGTCATTGAATTAGTTTTATTGCTATAACATCTTTAAAATATAACTTAAATTTATTAAACTCCCAGATATATTCTAAAACATGTTTCTAAATGATTAAAAGTTGATTTCATGTGCTTTGCATGAAAAATGTGTGCTTTGTAGGCCCTTTCCATGTAGAAAAGCCCTTTCTGCAGAAAAAGGCCCTTTGAGGTGTTTAATCTTACCCTCCCCCACCACCAGTTACATTAAGAAAATTAATTATTAAGTTATACATAGCATTTAAAAGAAAACTCTGGAAAAATGACTATAAAAACATTTAGTTCATAACTATAATACATTACTATTCTACACAAAAAACAAGAGACCCAAGAGGGCCTGACGACGTTCTACTGACTCATAGTGGCCATAACCTTTTTGATTTTCTTCTATGCAATAGAAACATCAGGATGGGGTCATTTTTAACCCTTGGGACACCATTTGAACAAATCTAACAAAACTATAGTTGGTCATCATTACAACATAAACATTTTAAAAATCTGATGGGCTGTTGTTCATAAGAAGAAGATTTTTCAAGTTTTGGACTATTTTTAGTAATAGCGCCATCTTTAATTTCAGATAAAAAAAAAATCTTCGTTATAGTCTCCTATTCAATAGAAACATCCATGTGAAGTTTCAGTTTAATTGGCCTGGTGATTTCAGAGAAAGTGCTGCTAACAGACGACAGATAACGCGCCATTGCATAAGCACTTAATTCTGGCCCTTGATATGCAGACTCTCTAATCCTTGCTGATGTAAGGATAATTTATATCAAATATGAAACTAGTTTGACTTAAAGGTTATTGAGAGGAAGCTTTGTGAAAATTCCCAATTTTAACCTTATTGCCCCCATCAACCCCCTGGCACCTTATGGAAATTCAATCCTCTTTATTGAACCGAATCAGATCTTTTGTTACAAGACAATGCTTTAGATCTCAAATTAAACAACATATTTACATTAATGGAAGAAAAAATGAGAATTTTCCATTTTCCGATAGTATTCCTATGTAAAACTCAAAGACCTCTAACAGGGCCTCCATACATCCCAATGCCCCTTGATTTGTTAGAACTCTTAATCATAGGGATATTTTATATTAAATATGAACATATCTGACTGAATGGTTAGTTTAAACATATTTTATTTCAATATATCATGAAATGGGGTTGGGCCACAAGTTCTGCCAACATAAGATTCGGCCCTTCCCCTACAAATCTGACTGACTGGTTATTGAGAGTAAGATTTATAAGACAATGTTCAATTTTATCCACTTTCTGACCCAATCTGACCCCTTTTAGAAACTCAACCTTTTGTATCGAACAAAATCTGTTATGACTAGAAGATGCTTCAAAACTCAAAATGAATGAGAAAAATCATAGATGGAGGAAAAAATGAGAATTTCCCATTTTCCCATAGTATTCCTATATAAAACGCAAAGTCCCCTTACAGGCCCCCTATAAATACAAGACCCTTGATTGGTACAAACTTTAAACCCACACTCATTGGGATAATTTATATCAAATGTCAACAAATTTGACTGACCAGTTGTTGAGAAGAAGGTTTTTGAAAAAAATTTATTTTGACCCTTTTTTGACCCACCCCGGCCCCTTATGGAAAGTCGATTCTACTTAATGAACCATATCTTATTTCCTATGACAAGATGATGCTTCAGAACTCAAATTGAAAAATAATTTTGCCTAAATTGATGAAAAAATGCAACTTTTGTCGAGATCAGCAAGTGTCACAACATACTATTATACTACAACTGACCCTATTTCGGATGACAATTATTATGGATACGACTGAAATTAGTTTGTTATATTATGTTCAAAATATGAAATATACATACTGGTATAAAATAATTGTTTGTAGCAATTTAACCTAAAAAAAAATATAATAGAAATCTTAATACTCATACATATACGCTCAATTAGTGTAAAAGCATTAATTTTGCAACTGCAATTTATTTAACGATGGCACATCTAGCTATTTTTTTTTCTCAAATTACGCGATAACAGGTTTTAAGGAAATTTTATCCATACACTATATCAAAGAATTTCCCGTTTTCCCATAGTATTCCTATATAAAACGCAAAGTCCCCTTACAGGGCCTCTATAAATACAAGACCCTTGATTGGTACAAACTTTAAACCCACACTCATTGGGATAATCTATATCAAATGTCAACAAATTTGACTGACCAGTTGTTGAGAAGAAGGTTTTTTAAAAAAAATTATTTTGACCTTTTTTTGACCCACCCTGGCCCTTTATGGAAAGTCGATTCTCCTTAATGAACCATATCTTATTTCCTTTGACAAGATGATGCTTCAGAACTGCAACTGAATAATAACTTTGCCTAAATTGATAAAAAAATGAGAATTTTCTGTTTTCTCATAGTATCCCTATATACCGGTATGAAAAATTCTAAGTACCCTTACACAGCCCCTATAAAAATTAGCCGCTTAATTCTTATCTTCACTCAAGACCCCTGGATTCAAACTTATTACTTTCAATCAAGGTACGTGAGATAAAATCCTTGCCCAGCAAGTCTCCATGATAATTGATATTCAACATTGTTTCTCTTTTATCATTCGTCTCTCATCACTAATTCAAGTGGGAAAGTTATCACTTAACTGAGGAAATGAGATGTGCCTGAGTACTGGTTAACCTTTCAGGATCCCAGGAAACAATGGTTAGGTTAACTGATCAACGTTAACTGATCGACTGTTAGCCCTCGATGGCATGAAAATGATGCTCAATATTGAATCAATCAATCAATTAATTATTCAAATCTCTACACATTAGGGACAATTTATACCAAATATGAACAAATCTTACTGGTTCTTAAGAAAACGATTTTTGAAATTCCCAATTTTTACCCTTTTGGGGCCCCTCCTGACCCCCTTAAGACAGTTGAACCCAGTCATTTTTATAAATCTGAATTTCCTTGACCAAACAATGCTTCTGTGAAAATATAGGCAAAATCAGTTTCATTTTTTAAAAAAAATTTAATGTTTATTATAATGATATATGTCCCCTAATTGAACCCTTGGGGCGGGGTCATTTTTAACCCCAGGGACACCATTTGAACAATCATATAGAACTACAGTTGGTTATCATTACTATATCAATATTTCAATCTGTTGGGCGATTCATGAGAAGATTTTTTGTTAAGTTTTTGACAATTTTTAGTAATGGTGACCATCTTGAATTTCAGATAAAAAAAACCCAACAAATTCTGTATAGTCTCCTATGCGGTAAAATCATCCATGTGAAGTTTGAGTTCAATTGGCCTAGTGGATTCAGAGAAAGTGTTGCTAATGGATGACAGATGATGGAGAACAGCTAGACGATGGAGAACAGACGACAGATGATGGACGATGGACAACATGCTTAAAATTGGAAATACCATAGCTGTGTGAATTCAATCGTCTCCCTTTATGAAATGAAATTATTCTGATTTCACTGTATCTTCATGATCCAAAAAATTGTCCCTACAGTCCAGTTTTATTTTATGTTAGGCAATTGTATAAAGGTTATGTTTGAAACCAATTCTATTGGGTTGGTTGTTTCTAGTCTTATGTATTTGGTTTACATTGAAGTACATCATCGTAGTCTGGTTTGTAGATTTTATGTCAGATTGTTCACAAATAAATAACTCAAAATATATATATACATGTCCAAACCAGTTACAAATGAATATAACTTAACAAAATATGTTCAAAACAACAGATACATACTTGGTTTTTCAGTAGTACCAGAAGCTGCATGAAAAGTAATATGAAACTAAATGCTTAATGTCAGTTGATATAATGCTGACTTAAATTATATTTTAATAGGAGAATTTGAGTTTAATCTTTAATTTTACATTGTTATGAAATTGTAAATCTATAAATAAAACATAAGGATAAAAGTTAAAGCTTTGAAAATACAATGAATGTCCTAAGTAAAAAAAAATATACATGAATTTCTGATCTTATGTGAGAACATATGAGCCAACATTTCCATAGTTACTATTATATGACAAATCAGTTATTATATATTAAGGTGTTGTCTTTTTCTTCAGAATACTTGGTGACAGGCAATGTCATGAAATACCACTTTTCATATTTTGTTTCGATTTATTCCTTTTATTGAAATTCAATGTGATTTTTGTTAAAGTAACACAACAATCATACAACTTTAATTTTCAAAATGACCCCTGTGTACTATACAATACACAGGAGACCAAAATGGCTGTAGTCTCTCACCTGATTTCATCTGTCATTTTGTTTTTGAATTGACTAAGCCTATGAAGAACTTATAAATGAGAAAAATGAGAATTCTGTGTTCCCATGCAAAGATCAAAGTCCCCTTACTGGACCCCAATGGACAATAGCCTCTTTTTTTCATTATAGTTTGATATTTTAAACCACTATTCACAGAGATCATTTAACCAAATATAAACCAATCTGGCTAGTTAGTTCTTGAGAAGAAGATAAATTTACATTTTTATCACTTATAAGGTCCCTGCTGATTTCTTATGAATATTGTATACCCTTTTAAGGACACAACCTCAACTGTTATGACTAAACAATACTTCAGGTGTCAAGATGATAAAATAATTCCAAAAATAGATGATAAAAAGAGAATTTCCTGTATTCCTACATAAAAATCAAGTCCACTATGTTTGGTCTTTGGTCAATTTTAACACTCCTGCATCTGCTAACAAAATACAAAATGTTCATTGCTCTAATTTAAAAGTTACTATGCTATCAAAATACTAATCTCCTTAAAAACATAAATTAAGAACCGTGCAGTTATATTGCTGTAAGATTTAATGAAAAAAGTGTATGTAAACTTTAAGGACGATTGCTATAGTTTTTCATGTGCCCTAGTTTTGCGCACAAAGGGAAGCATCTTTTGTCGAGATCAGCCAGTGTCACTACATATTAGTTTGTTATATTATGTTCAAAATATGAAATATACATACTGGTATAAAATAATTGTTTTAGCAATTTAACCTTAATATAAAATATAATAAAAATCTTAATATTCATACAAATATGCTCAATTAGTGTAAAAGCGTTAATTTTGCAACTGCAATTTATTTAATGATGGCAAACATAGCTATTTTTTCTCAAATTACGGGGTAACAGGTTTTAAGGAAATTTTATCCATACACTATAATTCAAAATATTAAAAAAAAAACCGCTATATTTTTATTGAAAAATTGAAAAACAATAATTGACACTCTGCCGAAATGATTTTGCTTTTAAAAACCCTGAACAGTTAAATTCAAGCTTATATTTACTATTTCAATGACAGTTATTATTATTATATGTATGCATCTGTGTATTAGTTTTAATTAAATACTAGATGTAAACAATGTTAAATATTGTTTTTGCATTGCTTGTTAAATCTACATTTGTTCACCAAATGTTGAGGACATGAATGTTTATGAGCAGGTAATACCAAAAAATCTGTAAGGAACATTTTTTTTTATTTTTGATATTGCATGAACATAATATAAAACTTTAATACTGGAAAGTTCTATCCATTGGAAAAATATGGCAAAAATTATAGCAATCGTCTTAATTAATGGAACGGCTGATTTCATTATATTTAAAATCATTAAGAATTCAATCAATTATTGTTGTATGGTGTTTAGTGTCACTTTCTAAACATTTTCAGTTATATCGTGATGGCGTCTATTTGAGACAGAATTCTGAGGGTTGCCACACTGGAGTATCAAGCCATAGTCATATGGTATGATACCCCAATTAGTCACATTATACTGACGACATCAGGCTGACCAGACCTAGAACTGTCCTCTAAATGCTTAGCACCAAGCGAGATAGCTTATAGTACTACTTTTCAAGACTTCGGTATGACCCATCAGGTGATGGACACTCTACCACTATGAACTCAATCAATTTTAGAATTATATGTAAGATTTCATAAAAGTCCATAATAAATATTATGTTTAAATTGGCAATTTTGAGAACAATGTATATTTTTGAAAAAAAAAGAGTTTTTGCCCTAGTATGTATTTTAATTTAAACTAGATGCTCAAGGGCTATAATGTCGAGCTGCAGAACAGACCAGTGATTAAATGTCTCATTATGGTGAACATATAAAGCACGTTACAAGGTAAATAGGTAGATAAAGGTAACGTCATCGATTTTGAACAAATTATTCAGGCATCTAAAATTTTACCTCAGAGGGCGACTGGGAAAAATGGCGAAACTAACACGAGTAATGTGCATGATAACCCGCCTAAAGATTTCAACACTGATAGTGACATGCCGGATTCGAACCTACCCGGCGTTATCAGACACGTGGGTCAACAGACAGACCCGAATAGCTATATTTTTTACAGGAATGAATCAATTACCGAACCTTGATAACGTAAGTTCACATGGCTATTTTGCACGCATAGCACAAGATGATATCGCCTTAAACGTTCCTTCTACATTAAAACAGAAAATATGTAAAGGCGGATATCTAAATTTGGCTTTACTTTTAAAGGGTGCGGTGGAACTGGCCGAATTTACTTCAGGTAGTACTTTGAGATTATCATATAACGGTATAATAGAAAGCCGTCTGAGCGAGTGTAAAGATGATATCGGCTCTATTGAACGCTGGACAGACGGGTTTATAATTTACATGTCTATTTATTTGGCGACACATCCGAACAAAATTCACGAGTTGCTGCAATATCTTTATGTAATCCGCAAATGTTCCTCCCTTCATGGGGGGAAATTCTGGAAAGTGTATGATCAGCAGTTTCGCATGCGCCAAGCTCTTACGCCAGCCTCGTGGGCTGCGATTAATCACAACCTTTGGATAAGATGCATGCCGCTCAGTAATGAGCCTGTTGCTAGTCACGTGGTACAAAAGCCGTATGCCGCTAAAATTTGTATAGCTTTCAATAAGGGTGCGTGTCAGTGGCAAAACTGCAAATTCAGGCATGTCTGTTTCCATCGTGGCCGTTTTCATGCCTTGCTTCACTGTAACACGGGCGCTAAATCCCACACAGCACCGTACGCCCCACAAACAGAAAATATAGGGGACAAAGCGAATCAAGCCCCGCCAGTTTCCAGTACTAGTTCTTTTCGTGGCCAGGGAATGTGGCGAGGGCAGCGTGGCTACCCCTGTGGTCAACGAGGCTCGAGCAGAAGTTAAAAACTCACCTATGTTATCTAACATCGTCAAGCTTGCTTTTTCACCAATCAATATACAAGCCTTACAACTTTGGTTAAGTAATTATGAGTCATCGGATGCCACTATTCTTTTGAACGGTTTTAAACATGGCTTTAAATTAAACTACACGGGTCCACGTGAAACCCGCTTGTTAAAAAATCTCAAATCTATTAAGTAACTACCAGAAATCGCTCAAGGAAAAATACAAAAAGAGATAGACGCGGGTCGGGTTGCAGGCCCTTTAGACGTCAGCCCTATTAAAAACATACAAATTTCACCTGTAGGCATTGTTCCCAAGAAAAATCCAGGGGAATATAGACTTATACATCACCTATCATACCCGGAGGGCATGTCTATCAATGATTTCATCGACCCGAAATTATGCTCGGTTAAGTACACAGAATTCGACCAAGCGATTCAAATGATTCATGATCTTGGGGTAAACTGTTTTTTATTTAAGATGGACATTAAAAATGCGTTTAGATTATTGCCAATACACCCCGAAGATTACGAGCTGTTAGGGTTTTTCTCTCAACGGTAAAATTTATTTTGATAAATCACTACCTTTTGGCTGTAGCATATCTCCGAGCCTTTTTGAAAAATTTTCAACTTTCCTCGAATTCTGTGTCAAGACGAACATGAAATCAGGTCGTCTAATTCATTACTAAGATGATTTTTTTAGGAGGTGAAAAAAGCCATGCAAGTTGTTATGCTCTGATGCAAGTATTTACAACGATTATGCAAGACTTGGGTGTACCGCTAGCAGATGAGAAAACCAAAGGTCCGACTCAAGTTCTTGTTTTCTTGGGCTTAGAACTGGATTCTCAGAAAATGGAGGTTCGAATCCCGCTAGCGAAAATTACTGAAGTAATTCAAAAAATTCAATACACTCTGTCAAAAAAGTCGGTAACATTAAAAGAAATGCAGTCGCTCATAGGGTCACTAAATTTTTGTTGTCGCGCAATAGCAGTAGGAAGACCGTTTTGTAGACGGCTTATTAATTCCACCTGGGGCGTGACATGCTCATACCATCACGTTCGCGTGAGCAAAGAAATAAAACTAGATCTAGAAATATGGCTACATTTTTTCAGAAATTATAACGGCATCTCCGTATTTCTTGACAAGTTTTGGGTGTCAAATGACGACGAGCAATTGTACACCGATAGCGCCGGCGGCATAGGCTTCGGAATTTGGTTTAAGGGACATTGGTGTAATGCGAGGTGGCCATTAAAGTGGCAAGAGAACAGCCTAACAAAAAATATTACCGCGTTAGAATTGTTTCCTATCGTTGTAGCGGTTTTTATATGGGGCGAGAAGTTGCGTAACAAGAAAATACGCTTTCATTGTGATAATCAAGCTGTAGTTCACATCTTAAATACCATGACTTCAAAGTCATCGCCGGTAGTAACCTTACTAAGAATACTCTCACTGCAGTGTTTGCATTTTAATTGCTTGATTAAAGCCTCGCATATCCCTGGGGCAAAAAACGAAATAAGTGATGCGTTACCTCGCTTTCAGCTCTCCCGGTTCAGAATGTTGGCGCCGGAAGCAGACTCGAACCCAACACCAGTGCCACGCCAACTTTGGGATATCTTCACAATAGATACAAGCAACTGGTTCATGCAGGGATAGCCAGAAATACGGCATTCACTTACAACACGGCGTTAAACGCTTTTCAGTCATTCCGTACACTTTATAATTTGCCAGATGCGTGGCCGGCGCCTATGAAAGATATCACCCTTTTCATCGTTTTCCTTTTCGAAAAAGCTAAATTGCCAAAAACTATTTCAACATATATATCAGGACTGTCATTTTCTCATAAAATTAATAGTTGGTATGATAACTCAGAATCATTTATCATCAAAAAACTACTGGAAGGTTGTCATAGAACTCGCCCTTCATTCGATAGCAGGGCACCCATCACCCTGAATATGTTAGAAGAAATTTGCAGGGTACTACCACAGGTTTGTTTCGATGCATACAAATCAAACTTATTTAAGGCTATGTTTTGTCTCGTGTTCTTTGGCTTATTTCAAGTAGGCGAATTAACAGTCACCAGGTCATGCGCTAACATTCTGCGTTCCAGTGATATTGTTTTTGATACTTCTGGCAATGCAGTTCAGGTTACAATGCATAAATTTAAAACCAATCAGCAAGGTCAACCCATAATTCTTAAAATACCATGCAACGAAAATCAGCTTATATACCCCGTCTGTACGTTAAAAATATACTATGATACTAAATTGAACCATACAGGTCCCTTGTTCATTCATGCAAACAGTTATCCAGTTACAAGATACCAATTTTCGGCAGTTTTTAAGAAATGTGTCTGCCGTTTAAAACTTGGCTCGAACAATTTCCAAACTCATAGCTTTCGTATAGGTAGGGCTACGCATCTGGCTAGCATGGGGATACCTGGATCCGCCATAATGAAAATGGGAAGATGGCGCTCTTCTGCCCATAGGTCTTACATTAGAGTCTAATTAAAATTATTAAATATTTACAGATATATGGGTCATTGGGGACTCTATCCCATACTGGGCTTGCACAAGGGCTGTGGCTAGGGGAGCGGCAAATCTAACCATACCAAACGGTAACACGATTTCTTGGTGGTGCAAAAGAGGAATGAGCTTCGACGATTGCGTTCATAGTCTGCAGCTACCAGCACTCTTTAGACAGCCGCCAAAGGTTATCTTAATTCATTTAGGGGGAAACGACATTACAAAACATTCTGTCAAGTGTATTTTCAAAATTCTGAGTGATTCCTTCAGCTATATAGAAAGAGAGTTTTTGGATGTGCTTATAATGTGGATTGACATTCTACCAAGGTTAAACTGGGGCTTTCCAGACAAAAACGTTAAGGGTATCGAAAAGAAAAGAAATCAATCAATTCGGCAGACAACGAGCGGGAAAAACATTTACCGTGGATATTGACTCTAAAACTCCTGGTTTCTATCGAAACGACGGCGTACACTTATCAGACGTTGGCATTGACTATTATTTAGACGCAGTTTATAGGGAGTATCTGTTAAAGATTTTAGAATAAGAATTTCGGGGAAATAAAATAATATTTTATTTTGTGGCGGAAAATTCTTAGGTTTGGATGCGATCGGGGGCATAACGAAATATTACTTATGTATTGGCATATTTCAAATCCATTCTTTTCCATGCCCATGGGTCTTTCAGCATACCATAGCAGTCATCTGTGATATGGAGGAGACTCATGCGGCTAAAAATTAGATTTTTGGGAGTGGTTTTTGGAGCATGTAAGAACTGGCCAGAGATCGATAAGGGCTAGGCGTTCTTACATTGTCTCACCCGTTTATGTAAGACTACTTTATATTGAAACAGGAAGTAGGCGAAGTTGCGCTGTTACCTGGTTGTATTATGGTATCAAAGGGGCACCTGCTTTTATTTGGTACTAAGGGGGTACCCGATATTATTATGGTACCAATGGGGTACCTGTTGTTATCATGGTACCAATGGGGTACCTGGTTTGGTTTTTAGAACACCAAAGGGGTGTGTGGCTATCATACTTAAGCGCAACAAAGTTTTGGTTATATATGCCCTCAGTCGCTTCCTTGCGTGAGAATCTTTAGCTTCAATAGCAGTTATCTGTTGAAGTCACAACGGACATGACCATGCGCTCCACTTATACTGAAACAAACTAAGTGATTTGATTTAATTTGGGAATACTTGATTATGTAATATTGTGAAAATAAAATATGGTAACACTTCTCGACTTTATATCAATTGAATCTTAGAGAAATCCTAAGTCCCCCGTTTGGTTGTTTGGTCCGAGATTGAATCCTTGAATAAATGTCAAGTGGTTTGCTAGAAATGGAGTGGACATAATATTTTGTACCTATTTCTGACCTTGAACATCTAAGTGTGACCTTGAACTTTGAGCTACAGACTTAAATCTTGCATAGGACACTTTGTCTGATTATGGTGAAAATTTATACAATGCTATTTCAAAATCTTTTCAAGTGGTTAACAAGATATGGAGCGAATGCGAAAATTTGTATTAATTTTCGACCTGTAAGTGTGCCCTTAAACTACGCCATACATCATCTAATTATGGTTAACATTTGTGCCATGTTATTTTAAAACTTTTCAAGTGGTTTTCATGTAATTTGAGCAGACATAAGACTTTGTACCTATTTTTGACCTTGAACCTCTTAGTGTGATCTTGACCTTTGAGATACGGACCTTGATCTTGCATGCAACATGTGAAATTTTTGGCGCATTCAAAAAGCTGAATATTTCTGTGACGAAGGTCATTATCGAGAAATAATCATTTGACTGAGATGAATGGAAGAAAACATATCTTTCATGAGTTCAGCCATGTGGAATAGAAAAATCTCACCCTCTGGGTCAAAATTACATGCAGGAAACTTAGCAGAGACTCGTCCCTGCATGTAAATTTGACCCCTCGGCTGGGATATTTCTATTCCACATTGATACTCATAATGGATTCTTATTATCTTTTTGAAACTTACAACTCAAAATTATTTTTTTTGATTTTCTTTGAAAAAGAAATAATATGAAAACAATTTATTTACTTTTCTTACTTGTGTTGAAAAAAATCCATAGATTTTACTTAGGTATGACCATGATATCAACAAAACCATTTATGAAGGCTTGAAAGCAAACAATAATACCATTGAAATATTCTGGAAATAAAAGAATGCTATCCAAGTGGTAAATGATTTCATGGGCAGATTATAAGCTCCTGTTGTAACATTTGAAACTGAAAATGATTTATCAGAATGATTTTTATATTTGAAATGTTATAAAAGTTTCTGAGGATAATAGTTTTGAAAAATTAAATTAATACAACAAATAAAGACATTGTGACATATGTCACTTGAAGGCAAACCCTAAACTATACTACCATTGAAACATTCTTTGTTATGGGAATAAAATATTGTTGTTAGTCCAAGTGATAAGTGACATAATTTGAAGAAGATGTATTTTGAATATATTTGAAAGGATTTATTTGATATATACATAATGCATTGGAATATTAAAACAACTTTTACAAATTATTTATATAATGATTTATTTGCATTTTTAGTCTGTGAATTAAATAAGTGTAGCATTTTCTCATCTGTATACATGATTTACAAATATCAAAATAAGGAATTATAACTGTTGGACAGTTCATCTATGCTATTTAGCAAATATAACTAGTTATCAACCAGATGGGATTACAAAGCATAGGGTTTAAAATGATAAGCAATTTTCAAGAGCAGTAATAGCTTCAAAAATGGACCCAACAAGACATACTTGGGCATTCCGTTATACTTTGGAATACTGGCTCATAGCTAGGAATGTTGTATGCTGCTAGACATTTGAATGAACAGTCCAGCAAAGACCGTAATTTATCATTAACTATAATTCAGCGGACATCACAAACATTAATGCAATATTATTAACAAACAAATTATACAATCGTAATCAAGTTGAGAACAACAAGCATTCTTATTGAATTCTTATGGCATTAGAAGGAGATCTTCCACACAAATACTATGAATCGCTATAATTTTAATTGCAAGACAATTAAGATAAACTAACTGAAATTATCTATTTCATGGTAAGAAAAATTCAAATAAATCACCATATTGTTTATGATCAGAAATAGTCAGGCAGATAATCTGGGTATTTTCACTGAACCTTGCATGAGAGTGTCTAGTAATTTTTTTTTGCTAAAATGGAAGTCTATAATATATATAGTTCTTAGATTTTATGTTGAATGACATTTTGTCATCAATGAGCATTTTAAAAAATAAACAAGATGGCGTCCAAAATGGCCACCAATTGGCTCGAAATGCAATATTCTGATGAGAATTACTATAAGTTATGACATTATTCATACGTAAGGACACTTTTGATGTTAAAACGACAAACTGAGGTGATATTTTGTTATTATTGTTCATTTCGAAACAAACAAGATGGTGTCAAAAATGGCCGCCAACTTTATTTATTGGAAATATTTAGATAGAAATAACTATTAGGTACAAATATATTCATACATGAAGTGTATAGTAGTATTTTTTGGCTAAAATAATAGTCTTTCTATAGTGCTTTGATTTTTTTATGTTGGAAGACATTTATACATCATTAAGCATTTTGAAATAAATAAGATGGCGTCCAAAATGGCCGCAAATTTTCTCGAAATGCAATACATGTATTTTAATGAGAATTACTATTGGGTATAAAGTTTTACACACATGAGGGTGTATAGCAATTTTTAATTGCTAAAATGATAGTCTATAATATATAGCTCTTTGATTTTATGTTTGATGACATTTTGTCATTATTAAGTATTTCAAAATGAACAAGATGGCTTCAAAATGGTCGCCAATTTGCACAAAAAGCAATATTCAGATAAAATTTTTATATAAGATATAAAAATATAAAATAAATCGCACTAAAGGATAATTTCAATGTGTTTGACGTTTAAGTGACAGATTGGGAAGATGTTTTGTCATTGAGGATTTTGAAATTAACAAGATGGACATGGCCAAATTGCTAGAAATGCAATATTAAAATGGAAATGACTATTAAGTTTAAAACTATTCATATGCTTGATGTATTTGGTGTTTAGGGTTTTCTGAAGTTAATGATGAAGTTCAAGTATAAATATACCAGTATCCTTTAAATTGCTGTTATGCCTCTGTTTAGTTTAATGTACATACTCATAATAAACAAGGTTTTATTACATCATCTACCCATTACTTTGTTGTTTCACTTCTCTCAGCGAAATTGTTTAGATCAGTTTCCAACTCTTAATATTAAAATGTTCAGCATAAACAAATCCACTGCTTAAATAATGATATGTCATTCTCAGGGAAATTCATTCTATCCAACATGTTCGCTACCCAACCAAATAATAGCATGTTCATTATTATGACAACTGTCTACTTATCATTAACAGTATATTTATCTTTTTTCTATTTCATGTCAAAGTTAATTACTAATTACAAATTATGTAGTTTGACAAGAGTAGTAAAACAAAACAAAGATTCACTGCACCATAGTATTACAGCTGTATAGGTGTAATCCCACCATTGATTTTTGTTCTTTATTCTTTAGTAAATAATAAAAGTCTGAAGGCTTGTCATTCATAGAGAATCCCAAATGAAAGAAGTGAAACCTACATTTTACTGTTTGTCAACCTCTGCACTATCAAAATATGATGAGAAAAGTAGGGGTCATGTGTCATATAAGATTTTTTTTTTCTCTAAGTGAAAGTAGACTTCCGAAATCATGTATTCATACCCCAATTTCCAATTTTTTTTTCTAAATTCACAATTCAAACATGACAATGCTATCAAAATGTTCAAAATACATCAATAATGCCATTCAAATAAAAAATGAGCATTAAAATAAGGAAAATGCATTTTTAAAGAAGAAGAAATGAGGATTATTTATAACTGCCATCATGCGACTACCCCACGGAAGCACTTCCTTTTTGCAATGGTGGTACTATGCCTATATACGCCTATGTCGTTCTAGTGAAAAATATGGACCATTTTCAACATTATTTAAAGGGATTATATTGGCAAGTAACACAAACACGCTGTTAATCCAGACCTTTCCTGTATGCAGTGTGCACAAAATAATGCTTATGTATTGACGTATAACCATTATTTACTTGAAAGTTATCAAATTAACAGTACATGTAATTGAATATTGGCCTAAACTTTAATACGTCCTGCAATAAAGTAGTCCACAATGTTTACATTGAAATGATTCATTGTAATAAAGAGGTTATGCAATTAGACACTTTAGACACCTATATCTCTAAGTTATAAGTGTATCTTCATGCTGGACATGTGCATTTAGGACAGGGAATTAACAGTAATATGCCAATATAATCCCTTTAAGAATATTTTATTTGCATATAATGTCAATTATTGTGTAAGTTTTATATTTTAGGTGGAAGTGACATGTTTATTTAAAGACGATTGCTATAGTTTTTGTCATATTTTTCCTATGGATAGAATTTTATGAAATTTTCCAGTATTTTAGTTTAATGTATGTTTGTGCAATATCAGAAATAAAAACACATGTTACCGTATATATTTTTAGGTATTATCTCATCATAAACATACCCGTCCTTGACATTTGGCGCACAAATGAAGATTTAACAAGCAATGCAAAAACAATATCTTAAATTGTCTACATCTAGTTTTAAATTAAAACTAAACAGATGCATACATATAATAATGTTTGTCATGGGATTAGAAATTATAAGCTTGAACTTAACTGTTTAGGGTTTTTAAAAACAAAATAATTTCGGCAGAGTGTCAATTGTTTATCAATTTTGCAATAAAAACAGCGTGTTTTTTCTTAAATATTTTAATATAGTGTATGGATAAAATTTCCATAAAACCTCACAACATACTCTCTGATACCTAGTCTTATGACAAACAATATAAAAAATACATGTTACCGCATAATTTGAGAAAAAAATAGTCCCAAAGTATGCCATCATTAAATAAACTGCAGTTGCAAAATAAATGCTTTTATACTAAATGAGCATATTTGTATGAATATAAAGATTTCTAGTATTTTTATGTTTAGGTTTGATATTTAAAACAATTATTTTATACCAGTAAGCATATTTCATATATTGAACATAATATAAGAGACCAATTTCAGAGGTATCCGTAATGAGCATGTCATCCGAAATAGGGTCAGTTGTAGTATAATAGTGTGAAGCAACACTGGCTGATCTTGACAAAAGTTGCTTCCCTATGTGCACAGAACTGGAGCACATGAAAAACAATAGCAATCGTCCCTAATCTTGATTATGATAGTTATTCATTGTACAAAAATTACATCAACATACAGTATACCCCCAAATAAATGCACCTATAAAATGGGGGTATTTGTGCCAGTGAAATTGGTTAAGTTTTGTATGAAATATGTGTAAAATGCAATAACACGCCAGTGATGAGACACATAGTCAACGTTAAAATGTTTCGAACATATTTGTAATGAACATGTTATTTATTTGTATTAAAAATCAATTTCCAGAGTGTAGTCATTTTATGTTCTATAAACTCGGAACTCCATTTACGATTTAGAACACAGAGTACCGCACCCACCCACCTGATTATCAGTGAAGTTATTCATATAAATTTTATGTCCGAGATCAAAACTAATAAAGGAGTTGCTATACTTTTTACGATATAATGAGCAAGTGGCAGATCCAATGAACTCCATCTTTTCCCAAATATAAATGCCAGTTATCCAGTCCCCATGCTTATATTTAAACACCCTTAATTTTGGTTGGTTTTGCTGGCATATACTGCACCAAAAATGTTTTTCCTTTGAATAGTATCATGCTCTCATATCAAGATAATTCCTTTTCTGGCTTGTAGTTCCTTTGCAGTACAAACATATCCAACAAAGGGCGAATTTTGAAGACCTTATCATGGCATGGATCTTCTTTTGGGAATGCATAGTGATTATCTACCAAATGAACAAAATTTAAGAATAACAAGAATCTGTCGTGTGAAATACTGCTTCATTTCAATTAGAGGATCTGTTGACCAATACAAATGATAGCTGGATCGTTAACTAAGTCCGGAAAGCAATAAAAAAGAAATGACAGCAACCATTTCATCTTTCGTGATATCTTTCCACTTATGTACTTTGTTTCTGTCACTAAAATCTAAAAAAAACTCATCTGTCAGAACAGTTTCATAATATCAGCCTCTGTGGAATCTTCTGGAAGATGAACAGGTCCAGTATTTCTATTACCAAAATCCTTAAGCCATTCATGACCGTATCCAGAAGGAATATTATGATGTAAAACCGGCAATTCATCATAATTTTCACTCAAGTCGCTATCATCGAAAATCTCTCTGAATCACTGTCAGCAAACATTTCTGCAAGCGTAGGTTGACACACTTGGACCCTTTTTTTTTTACCAAAAATTGCCATTTCAAAAATTGTATTTTTTCAAAAAGGAAATGGAAATACTGAATTTGATATCCACGCATACTTCACAGAGAATTCCAATAAAATGTGCAATTAATGCAGAAAATTTGAATATGAATTTGGCGATCAGTCGCCTATAAATTATACAGATATGAGACTGCAGACGACTTTGGTTGCCTTTATAGCGCTGTTAAAATATATTAGTAATTCAAAGAGCAAACTATTTTTTCCTTTTAAGTACATTAATTTGTAATATTGTTGACTTGAGTGATCTAAATAAACTTCATTATGAGAATCAAATTACCTACAAATTTCTGCTAAATATACTAGATGCCACAAGGCTACAATCAGCAAGTCCACCAACACCAGGCCAGTCCACCTGTGATCGAATTTTGTCTGGTTATGGTGTCCATTAATTTTGTGGCACATAAATTGCATGCAACACCTTGTCTGATTATGGTGAACATTTAGTGACTATGTAATTTCAAAATATGTCAAGTGGTTTACAAGATATCAAGTAGACATAAGTGGGACAGGACAGATGGTCAGACATTAAAACAAAGTCTAATTCTAAAAGAGATTTGAAGGCAAAAAAAATGTGTAGGGTGTTTATATGATCATCTTCAGAATGCAAGTCAAGTACTTGCAGCACCTTACAATATTGTTCTATGCTATGTAATTCATATTGAAGTTAGTATTTCACATACATGCCAAGTCTGAATATTACGGAATATTACACACTTTTAATTCTCATCATTTAAATGAATACATCAACTCTCAACCAGGCCTTCTAAAATTCCCGGTTTTTCGGTTTATGGACAGATTTCTGAAGTTCAAAACCGGTTTTTGTTTCAAAGTTTAATAAAGATATTTTCAAAGTTTAATAAAAAATCGGTCCAGATATTTTCTATTGGTCGTATGAAATCTCATAAATTGCTCTTACCATGCTATAATGACCAGTGAAATACGCCTTGCGGCAATATCATTTGACCCAATGATCTGATTGTTTTGTCACCTGCTGTGCGAAATGATATCAATTTTGACTAAACCATTAATGATATTAGGGGGAGTTTATCGGAAGAGTCTATCGCTATGTAGCATGCCTTAGATACGTGATCAGCGACCCATAGCGTTCTGTCGATTCATCAAAAGATTGTGTTTGCGTCCATAATTTCTTTGATATACCGCTAGCCAAAGCTGGGACGGTCGGACCTAATAATGTTTGCGTCATTAAAATATTTGAAAAAACGTGCAGTGTTACTTGTTTGTTTCAATTTTTTAAAAAATAACTTTAATTATATATACAAGCAGGTTTTGGTATTTATACGTAGTGGCTAGCTACAGCACAACGCATATCAAAACAAGAGGCCCAAGAGGGCCTGAGGACGCTCTACTGACTCATAGAGGCCATAGCACTTTTTGAAATTTTACTATGCAATAGAAACATCGGGGCGGGGTCATTTTTAACTCTAGGGACACCATTTGAACAAATCTAACAAAACTATAGTTGGTCATCATTGTTACATAAACATTCTGAAAATCTGTTGGACCGTTCATGAGAAGATTTTTTAAGTTTTGGTCATCTTGAATTTTAGTTAGAAAAAATAAATCTTTTGTATAGATGTGAAGTTTCAGTTTATGTGGCCTAGTGGTTTCAGAATAAATGAAAAAAAAAGAGAATTTTCTGTTTTCTCACAGTATCCCTATGTAAAATTCTAAGTCCCCTAACAGGGCCCCTATATATTTTAGCCCCTAAATTCTTATTTGCAATCAAACCCCTACACTTAGAGATAATTTATATCAAATATGTACAAATCTGAAATACCAGTTCTAAAGAAAACAATTTCACTAATTCCCAATTTGTAAGCTTTTGAGGCCCCTCCTGACCCCTTAAGACATAGAAACCCAGTCATTTTTACAAATCTTAACCTCCTTTACCTAACAATGCTTTAGTGAAGATATAGGCAAAATTATTTCCATTTAAAAAAAAAATAAAAAAATATTATATTGACATGTGTCCCCTAATTGAACTCTCGGGGCAAGGTCATTTTTAACCCTAGGGACACCATTTGAACAAATCTAACAGAACTATAGTTTGTCATCATTACTACATAAACATTTTGAAAATCTGTTGGGCTGTTCATGAGAAGAAGATTTTTTAAGTTTTGGACTTTTTTTAGTAACGGCAGCCATCTTGAATTTCAGATCGAAAAAAAAAAAAAATTCTGTATAATCTCCTATGCAATAGAAACACCCATGTAAAGTTTCAGTTTAATTGGCCTAGTGGTTTCAGAGAAAGTGCTGCTAACAGACGACAGACGACGGACGACAGACAACGAGCCATCGCATAAGCACTTCTGGCCTTTGGCCAGTAGAGCTAACAATCGTTCCATTGGTTTCCACAGTGATTATTTCACGCAGCTTCCGGTACTTGCGACACTTCCTGTTCCAATTGAGCATTTTAAATATAATGAAAATTATTCAGTAAAGCGGAAACATAATGTCAGTCATTAAAATGTACACATTGTGATAAAGTATGTTATTAATTATACACAAATAAACTTGAAATAGTTCCCTATTAATGAATAAATGGAGAAAATACATGGTGCAGCTGACATGGTGGGTAGGGTATTCATATATGTAAAGGCATATACCATAGTGATTTTTTTTAAAATAAGTGCAATTCTTACGTAAGTAAAAAACCTGGACCGATTTGCATTTTGGAATTTTAGAAGGCCTGCTCTCAACTATACTTACTTTACTTCAAACATATTTTATTGCTTTTTTATATACATGTAGTAGCAAAAGGGTTGGGCCACAAGTTATCCAATATTAAAATAAGCCCTTCCCAACAACAAATTATTTACAACAAGAAATGTCACTGTTAACACTTTGTGTTGCATGCCCCCGAAATAGTCTGTGAAAAATAACAATATATTATATAATAGGTAGTGATGTATCCATGAATATCAAGAGTAATGGACTGATGTTTCAGACTAGACATGCAATTTTATGTTTTTATTTACATTAAAGCATGATCTTGACCTTGTGTTACCTTGACCTTGACATCTGATGTAATGGTCTGGGTATTTCAACAGTTAAATGCAGGTGAAATATTATCATGACATGCTGATCACTTGTGTCAAGCTATTTTACAATCCCTAAATGTAAGTTACAGATCAATTGTTGATCAATTGATAAATTGAGCCAAGTGTTTTTGAAATCCATCCATGTATGATAACGTTAAAGGACAGACTTGAAATCTCAAACACACCGTGTCCAAACGTTTCCGGAGGAGGTGGTGGAGGTAACGTTGAATGACGGTGGGGTAACGTTGAATGGCGGTGGGATTCGCGATCAGCGGTAAGAAAACTATCTTTTTTAACTATTGTTGAAATTTTTTTAAAAATCCGAGTCAAGCAAGGTGATGTCGTATCATTTTTGATCCCTCACCAGCCACCGTATCTGTGCAGACTATAGCCGTTTTCTTGATCATTCGGGAAATACAAGGCATTTTCTGTGTAAACATTGGCACGAGTGTTTTAAGTGCGAAAACTGTCTTGTTACCGAACATAATTTGATATATCATTTTCTTTTATAAGTAACACCCTCCTCAACATTATATTTTTATCCCATTCGGTGTTTTACTGGTGTAAAATTAATTTAATGATGACTTTATGGTAAAAAATCAGCGTAACGATGGAGGAGCTGGTGGGGCTGTTTGAAAGTTGCGTAATGCTGGAGGATGGTGGATTTACTAAAAGTCATTTTTTTGTTGTTTTCGATACTAACATGTGTCTGCTCGAATGCCAATACAATGTAAAACTATTACAATATGTTACAACGATGAAATAGGCTCATATAAGACAAATTAAGTTTAAAAATGCCTTAATACTTATATCACACGAGACATCGATTTTAGCAAAACATCCACACGGAAAATTCTCAATATGTTATGTATATATTGAGATCGTTTCAGGAATATCACAGTGCTTTGTCTTTAATACTTTAGTGAAAAATAGAGAGGAAATGCAGTAAATGTTTTATTTAAACGTCGAATTAAAAGCAACATGCATTTTTCCATGCACAGGTCACAAATAAGT
This sequence comes from Panopea generosa, assembly GCA_029582155.1. Lineage (NCBI taxonomy): Eukaryota > Metazoa > Mollusca > Bivalvia > Adapedonta > Hiatellidae > Panopea > Panopea generosa. The sequence goes on from CM055894.1 coordinate 46,289,895, forward strand.
GCCATGATCATTACTGACTATCCTTCCGGTGCCATAATGTAGGACTTAATGCCATATATATAATATTTTTAAAATTAAGGAATACTTTAAGAAAATGTGTCGTTAATGTTCAAAATAGCAAACTAGAACAGTCAAACATGTGTAACGGGTCACCTCTATTAAGCAGCCACTTGTCTTAAGCAGCCACATTTGCTATTTCCTATTTCTATGCTTTCAAAGCAAATTGCTCCTTCCCATGACTGACTGCTTAAGGCAGGTTTGACTGTATTATGTTTTTCTTCTATCCAATATTGGGTATATAACTATTAAAGCTATTTCTAGTATTAATAAGTTAGATGTTAAGGTCGAACAATCACGACTTACCGTTGAAATTACTTTATTACACTCTTGACATTTTCATTAATTTTTACTTAAATTTTTTTTTCTGAAATGTATGTACATGACATTAAAATACCACAGTAGTTAATATCACTCGTGGTTTTGGAAAAGGGCAATATTCTAGTAAATGGTTGAAAGACTTAAAATCATCAATGACAAAACGTTTTGATCTGTGTGATAAAATAATAGTAACGACCACTTTGCAATTTTAAGGATGTTTTACTCATGGTTTCCAAACTTGTAAGCCAGCACTAGCTTTATAAAAAGATAATTACCAATTTTATTAAATGATTAAGGTGTGTATTGTATGGTGGCATAGTTCTGCCACCAGTTATCCACTTACCTAACGCGGTAAGTTCCTAGTTAACCACATAATTTTTGCGAAAAATATCTAGTTATCTAGTAAATTAACATGATACGTTTCTCGTTGAGATAAATATCTTTACTAGAATAAATGTATGTAAGTGCCCATTACTGCCACCACTTTAGTCTTATCTAGTTAACTATCGCGAAAAAAATTTGTTATTTAGATAACTAACGTGATAAGTTTCCAGTTAAGATAAATATCTTAACGCGAAAAGTTGCCTATTTACTGCTCTGCAACTGCCACCACAAATCTACTTAGCTAACTGAATAACTAGATAATGTTCGTGTTACCAGTTATTTAATATTCGGAATACTTGGTTTTTACTCATTAAATCGCTAAACAGTCTCTATTCGAGTGGTTATGATTGGTTTGTAAAGTAACAGGCATGGATGAGGGAAGTTCAACTATAGTACATGTATATACATGTGTTGTCTAGTATATCTTTTAATTTTCTTAGCAAAAGTAGCTTCGTTTACATTGCCATTAGTCAGTACCTATTGTTTTTGGGATACAGTTTATATAAATGTTTATTGTTAAACATGTCAGGTGAAAGTTTGATTAGTTTTGAAGAAAAAATCTCCATTTAGTAATTTGTCGTTTACCAAACTACCAGACACATGTCCTGTAAATGGCCAACGCCAATTTAAAACTATCTGCCTGACAAGGCTTTTTCAATCAAAAGCACTATTAGAAAGTCTGGTTGATAAATAAAGACTAAACAATAAACTATATTTGTTTAACAATAAATATACTTTAAACTATGGTAGAAATGTGTTTATTGACAAGGATGCCCTCGCTGTGTATACATGTGTAACTAGACGTTAAACTGATATTTTCAACTAAGTATCCTCAAATTATGTTATGGAGTAGTCTTGACAATAATTATATTCGTTCATTAAACGAATTTTAAGGGCAATACCTCCGCTAAAAGCTGATGAACATAAACATCCCGACAACACAGGCAATTCGACTTCATACAGATATTTCTTACCAAATTTCATGAAAATCTGAACAGTACCTAAGTTGGAGTAGTCCGGGCAAGAAAAACCTGACATACGAACTTGCGTTCTCGCGAATATTACATTGTAAGGCGTTTCTTTTGTTTAAAAAAGCTACATAATGTAAAAAAAAAAGAAAGAAACAAAAATAACAGAATAAAACAAAGTCTATAGTTTTCAAAGATCCACAACAGGTCTAGGCACTAACTTTTTAATTGTATAACCAGAAGACTACCAAGGTAGTCCTGATTCATCGAAAATAAAAGTGTAACATTACTAAAGGAAATAGAAAAATCGGCATCGAAAACGTTCTGTATAAATCCACAAATATTGTTACATCTGTAAGTGTATCTTTCAATGAACTTATATTGAAAGCGTTTTATTCAGATTTTAAACTAATTATTATTTATGTAGATTCATGCTTTAATGTATTTGTTTTATCAGCCAGGTACATTTATACACGTTAATTCGTTTAGCAAAATCTATCCACTTATTGTAACTGTGATGACCACTTTATTAACTTAGTTGCATTCTTTAGATTTCGGATTTCAACATTCACAATGTAGTTCTTAAGTAATGTAGCAGTTTTGGCCGATAGGCGCGAAGCGTGGATTCAGCAAACGTGCTTAATGTTTAATCAGGACTTCTAACTAACATTTTTATCATTTTAACTTTAAACAGGAACAATAACAACAATCACTACCGCCTTCAACCGTTACCGGTAGGACAAAACATTTCATAGATGTTACAAAATCCACAAGAAATAAAGCAAAACAATTAAAAGCTATATCCCAAAACAACAGATGCCGGCTAATGGAAATGTAAAACAAGCTAATTTTACACATCAACTATATGGTCTCAGCATTTACTAAATAGTTTTCGCAATAGTTAACTAGATAACTGGTTGCAGTAAGTTGCACTAACAGTGATTTATTTCAATTACAATGTATGTTATTTATCGTAAATAGACATTAGCGTGGTAGTTAATTAGATAATTAGATAATTTTCGCGAAAATTAAGTGGTTAACTAGAAACTTATCGCATTAGTTAACCCTTTGCCTCATATAGGTAATATCATATCAACCATGCTAACCAATACTGTGTACTCCTTATCTCAGTATCTGTCACGCTCAGGTTAAACTGTCCCCATGAAGGTATTAGAAACATGTTGATAATTTGACACCTTGCTACTTTAACACATATTTCCAACATTAAGACTTCATTTTATGCTTTTTTGGTATATGGAAACTTTGTAGAGAAATTAATTCTCTTTGTCACAGTGTAAAGTTTAAAATTGTAAGGTAAATATTAAATGAAATATAGGAACAGAAAATAAGAGGAAGTAAAAATTTATGCATAAAATTTACTTTTTTTTGTTTATTTCATTTCCAGAAATAAAAAAAGAAACATGTACAGCAATCAAAACTAGATCTATATCTACATGTTTGTTTTATTTTTCTTTTTAAATGAAATAAACATAAAATTTAAATGTATATGCAAACTAGATCTACATAATAAAAACACAACACAAATCTAGTGTTTATTGGTGACCTCATGTGACAGTAAAATTCCATAAACAATGGAAACAAAGTTGCCTATAAAAAAAGTCTGATGCAAATTTCAATGTTTCATCATTTGACATGTATGACCTATTTCCTTTCATAGTTTTGATATTTTATTTGTACACGCTGACGTCACTGAAATGTGACATTTAAAACTTAACACACAGTTCCAAATTTAGGGTAATTTTATAGCAATCGTGTAGACGTCGTGTATAAAACATGTGCAGGATTTAATAAATACATGCATTATGGTTGTTGTTTATGCGTATGCTACGAAAATAATATGAATCTTTATTAAAAATTATCCCATCAATTACCATACTAGCAAGAAAACATATTTTCATTTTAATACGGTAAGAATTTTATTTATTTTGAAAATACAATCAATCTGCTTGTGAAGCGATAATTTATAAATCTATTTGCGAGTATGCGGGTATGTTTCTAATTAAATACCTGATTGAAAAAAAATTGTTCGATCTTTCCAACACAGCGGGATTCTTATTTTGATCTTTCTTAATTGGCAAAATCTTACGTTATCAGTGATTTATTGCCCCCTGTTTGGTCAGTATGACACTGCAATATACCCATGAATTTGTGTCAGCTGTGAAAACACAACAACTTCAAAAGTGTGCCGAAAGTCAGCTGCGTGTAAACATAGTTTTATTTTCTGCCAAAGGTCACGCGGGATGCACATTTCCAAAAACACGAAAATAGACTGCTTCTGTTTTCAGAAAATTGTACTTGACCCCGATTTATTTTTAGATTCCCGCGCAAATCATGGAAAATTCTAGCACTTTACATAATGCGACTGGGCGATGACCTTGCTTGATCACGCTTGACCCGTATGTTCGATTGGACGCTATTTTTATAAAAACTTTAAATAGTAACACTATGATGTCATGGATAATTTTACTTGGGGAAATGTTATTTTACACAAATTTAAACTTCCTGTCGTGGAAAAATGAAGTTTATGTGTGTTATTTTTACGATTGAAATACACGGGCGTGAATTCTCGTGATCATGAGGCTATCGATAGAGGCGTGGAAAGTCGTCTCTGAGAGGCTATCAATACAGGCATGAAAAGTCGTCTCTGAGAGGCTCTCGATACAAGCGTGAAAAGTCGTCTCTATGAGGCATAGGGTTAAGTGGATAACTGGTGGCAGAACTATGCCACCATAGTATCGCAATGATAGGAGGTTACTATTTTCATAGGAATACAAATTGATTTATGTGTAGACATGGAAATTTTGGCCTCATCTGAAAATATAATATACATGTACATGTATACTTTAAGGCGAAGTGTGATAAAGGTCCAAGCATTCCGTTTCGCACTTACTTGTACTATGGTACAATCCTGTATCTTTTCTTCGGATACAATTTAGCCTATCTGTATTAACCAATTGACTACATTGATAAATATGTACATCACATGTTCAACTGTGGCGGTATATTTCAAATTCTAATATATTAAAAAAATGTTCTGTTTTGATAATACATCGTTCCACAATATGCTATAATGGTTGAACTATATATGTATTTAAAATCAATTCATTGACAGTTACTTATACATTTGGCAGTTCAATACACAAAAACATTGCCAGTTATTTGTACATTTGGTAGTTAAACACACAAAAACATTGCCAGTTATTTATACATTTTGCAGTTAAACACATAAAAACATTGCCAGTTATTTATACATTTGACAGTTAAACACTCAAAAAATTTGCCAGTTATTTATAAATTTGGCAGTTAAATGCACTAATACACTGACAGTTATTTATACATTTGGCAGTTAAATACTCAAAAGCATTGCCAGTTATTGAAATGCAGCGATATGTACCCACGACTTGATAAAAAATGTCTTAATTACTGAGTGTACGTCGGCGGTTACGACACTTTTGATTAATTAAGGAACGAAACTCGAATGCTAATGGTGCTATCTGTATAGGATATTATTTACATTGACATTGTCAATCAGTTTCATTAAAATTTGAATAAGCTTATAAATATTGTTAAAAAGTGCGATACCGCAAATGATCACACCGCGAATGTCTTATATACAATTCTTTTTTGCAGGACAGTTCATGCATGGCGAGTCCAATATAAAAAAGACAAACTTATAAAGGGTAATGACTGGCACTAACTCACGTCAAAATCCTCCCGGGTAACTGATTATACTTAACTATGCTGTGAGTGTTAGTTGTGCATTAGTTCATACTTCTTAAAATCTGTATCTCTTTTATACAGTCCATAATGGCAATTATCAGTTTGATTTTCTTTACAGTACATACATACACATACATACACCATAGTAATATTTTTTAAATACATTTACAACATAGTAACAACCGAAACATTGACCGCTTGCATGGGAAACCTTAGAAAAAGTACTTTTAGTTAGTCCACCATCCTCCAGCGTTACGCAACTTTCAAACAGCCCCACCAGCTCACCATAAAGCCGTCACTAAATGAATTTTACACCAGTAAAAGACCGAATGAGGTAAAAATATAATGTTGAGGAGAGTGTTGCTTATAAAATAATATGATATATCAAATTATGTTCGGTAACAAGACAGTTTTCGCACTTTTAAAACACTCGTGCCAATGTTTACACAGAAAATTCCTTGTATTTCCCGAATGATCAAGAAAACGTCTGCAGTCTGTACAGATTCGGTTGCTGCTGAGTGATCAGAAATGATACGACATCATCTTGCTCGATTCAGATTTTCCAAAAATTATCAACAATAGTTAAAAAAGATAGTTTTCTTACCGCTGATCACGAATCCCACCGCCATCCAACGTTACCTCCACCGCCTCCTCCGGAAACGTTTGGACACGGTGAAACAGATTCAATGTGTTGTTATACATACTCAAAGTGTGACCTTGACCTTTGAGGTACTAGGTCTTACTTATGACACGTTGTCATGTCATCTTGATAAATTGAGCCAAGTTAAAGACAAAGTCAGAGACCAGACACGCAATATCAAACAAATTGAAAGTGTGACCTTGACCTTCGAAGAAAGGTTCTGGGTCTTACATGCGACACGTAATTATGTCATGTTGATCAACTGAGCCAAGTGTTTTTAAAATTTATCCATAGATGACATAAGTTACAGACAGGAAAAAAGAAATCTCACAGTATGAAAGTGTTACCTTGACCTTTGAGGTACGCATATGAAATTTATCCATAGTTGACAAAGTTTCAGACCGGACACGAAATCTCAATCGAACAGTGTCATCAAACAATATGAAATTGTGACCATGACCTTTGAAGTAGGATTCTGGGTGTAATGCGCAACACATCATCATGTTATGTTGATCATTTGTAGTTAGTATTAACAAAATCCATCTATGCATGACAAAGTTACAGGCCAGACACGAAATCTCAAACAGACTGAAAGTGTTGTCAAACAAACTTAAAATGTGACCTTGACCTTTGAGGTATGGGTATGGGTCTTACTCGCGACACGTTGTCATGTTATGTTGATCGTTTGTAGCAAGATTTATAAAATCCATCTATGCATGACAAAGTTACAGGTCAGACAGGAAATCTCACACAGACTCAGTGTTGTCAAACAAACTCAAATTGAGACCTTGACCTTTGAGGTACGGGTGTGGGTCTTACTTGCGACACGTTGTCATTTTATGTTGATCATTTCTACCAAGTATCATTAAAATTCATCTATGCATGACAAAGTTACAGGCCGGACACATATCTCACACAAACTCAAAGTGTTGTCAAACAAACTCAAATTGTGACATTGACCTTTGAGGAACAGGTGTGGGTCTTACTCGCGACACCTCGTCATTTTATGTTGATCATTTGTAGCAAGTATCAACAAAATCCATTTATGCATGACAAAGTTACGGACAGACGCTGCAATTACTATATGCCACCCCAAAATTTTTTGGGGGGGCCTAAAAACAACCAAGATGGCATTAAAACATACTCATATATGAAGCAAGAAGTAAATATGAAGAAGGACACATTGTTTAAATATATGCTTCAGATGCTGACTTTAAATGAGGGGCTACATTGTGAGGTAAATACTAAATTTAATAAGATCTATTCTTTATCAAAACGTTTAGTGTCTTTAATATAAGTTTGGACATTGTTAAATACAGCAATATTTTCATCATCTGAAATCGTCTCACCCGTGTAACAGGGATTAAACACTTAAATGATGAAGGTGACGTGTAGCATGAAAGAGACGAGTCAATCATTTAAAAAAGAAGGACATTGCATGAAATAGTGTTCGGCATCCTCTTTTTCATGCCCACATTTTTCACAAGTTGAATATAATTTATATATATATTGTAATTATACACTAAAATAAAAATATTGGGTAATTCAAATATTGCTTTTTTATGAAACTTGATATACTTACCTCATAGTAACTGTTGCAGTAACTGTTGCTTTGGTACCAGAAGTTGATTAATTGTTGTTTTTTAGTTGAAAATAACCAGAAAGTTCAAAATAATGATTATGTTAAGTGTTCATGAACTACCAAATATTCACTTATACCCAAACTCACTCTTTAACATGATAATAAGCAGGTTTTTTTAATGTGGTTTAATGCCATTTCCAACTCATTTCAGGCTTTATAAAGGCATATATCCCATTTTGATGGTGGAGGAAGACCTCAGAAAGAATCTGTGTAGAGTCCTTCCACAAGTAACTGGCAACATTTCACATAAAGTTTTTGGAGTGAGCAGGACTAGAACCTACAACCTCAACAATGAGAGGTATGCGATAAGAGGTAAAGGATTTCCTTATACCACTTGGTCATGGAGGGCCATTGACAAGCAATTGCTTAGAATATAATATAAGGGGAAGCTTGTAGTATCCAACATGACATAAACAAGTGGCCCAAGAGGGCCTGAGGATGCTCTACTGACTCATAGTGGCCATAGCACTTTTGAAATTTCACAATATCTACCCTCTTTTGAGGGGTCGTCTTAACAACTTATGGATAAATATCCACCACCACACTCATACTGAACAAAAACTTAATTGCTATGAAAAAGAAATACTTTAAATTCCAGTACCATTGATCTGTAAAAAAAAAATATAGTCCCCTGTACAGAACCCTTATACAACCCGGCCCCTTAATTTGTCAGAACTTCAATCACCCACTCTTAGCAATTTGTTATGAGTGGAAATTATTCAAATTTTAAAAAGAAGTTTTTTGTACACATGGATGCAAAATGAAAAAAATCAGTTTTCCCCATAATATTCCTCTGTAAATTTAGCCCCTAAATTCTTATCTGCAATCAAACCCCTACAAATAGGGATAATTTATGCCAAATATGAACAAATCTGACATACCAGTTCTTAAGAAAACAGTTTTGTAATTCCCAATTTTTACTCTTTTGGGGCCCCTCCTGACTCCTAAAGACAGTGGAACCCAGTCATTTTTCCAAAACTGAACCTCCTTCATCAAACAATGATTCTGTGAAGATAAAGGCAAAATCATTTCCATTGAAAAAAAAAAAAAAATTATTATAATGACATGTATCCCCTTATTGAACCCTCGGAGCAGAGTCATTTTTAATCCTAGGGACACCATTTGAACAAATCTAACAAAACTATAGTTGGTCATCATTACTAAAAAAACATTTTGAAAATCTGTTGGGCCGTTTATGAGAACCAGTAGAGCTAAAAATGATCTGGATATTAATTTTAATAATTACCTGAATAAAAACAAAATATACTCTCAAAACAATGCCATTATTTACTGTGATTATTGTAAGTTATTTAACAAGCTGCATTAACAAAACATTTTAATTGCTTTCAATATTATGAATTATGTGACAATTAAATAATTATACAAAACTTTAGCAAATAATAAGCACAAGCACCATGGATAAAAAGCCACACATGTTTTACATTTTGTTATATATTGGTGATATATGTACATTATTTCGGATTTATTTTAACCAAAAACATAATAAATAAAACAAATACATACCTGGTGGCGTTGGAGTAGCTGAATAAAAAATAAAGTGAAAATTGCTTTAAAGTCATTAAAGAAATATAGCAAAATGTGACCACTGCAAATTTATTAAACTTTACTGTGGATCTGTAGATTTACATTTGTGTTCATTCTCATAATATAAATTAATTCAATTCATCATGAAAAATCTTATTATTTTCGGCCAAAAAGGCTATCAATTATGTTAATTTTGGTAAAACCAAATTGAAACAGTAAAGAAATAAATTATAGATTTAATTATTACTGTACAACACATAAATATTGGGTCAGGGGATTTAAATGTCTAACATTTTCTTCTTGAGGATGATGTTTCAATATATAAGATGTAGGGGCTTATAAAACTTAAACCAACAATAAATGTTATCAATGCAAATATGGGAATCGAGACCTCCAATATTGTCAACTGGTATAACATTTTGTTCTTGAGGATGATGTTTCACCAACACCCAAATATCATTCCCAGAATCCTTGCTCATAAAGATATGGAATTGTGGGATCAGCAAAACATCATTATACCAGTTGACAATTTGGAAGTCTCGATTCCCATATTTGCATTGATAACATTTATTGTTGGTTTAAGATTAATAAGTCCCTACATCTTATATATTGTTCATACAAGGAAATCATAATTCTAATGCAACTCCATTTAATATTGAATTATAATCCTACAAAATTTCAATAAATTATTATACAGATCTTCAAAACAGTTGACATGTGTCACTTTAAACATTTTAAAGAAGGTAACATAAATATCTAAAAAAATTCTAAAAAGAATAAATAATGGACCTCCGCTGTTTTGTATAGTTACTTTTCACATGTTTTGAACGCATCACAACATTAGTGAATTTTTATTGTTCTATTAGATGGCCAGACAGACAGACAAACAGATAGACAATTGACAATGCCATGTAAATAAGGTGAATATTGTACTCAAAATATTGTGTTGGTGCTTCTTAAATTTCTGCAAAGGGCTCAGAAAGTATTGAGCAGAGTTAAAGTTATATAACCTTCTAGAAGAAATGGAGCAGACAGAAATTATTTGCCTTTGACTTTAAAGTACCACTTTGACTTCAATCGCACAAGGCAATGAGGTGAACATTTGTTCCAAGTTAAATAAAATTTCTTCAAAGAAATTAAGAAAATATGGAGTGTGAACACAAAATGTTACGGATAGATGGATTGATGGATTGAAGGAAACAAGGATAGACGGAGACGATTCCTATATACCCCTTCTAAAATGCGGCAGGTTTATATTAATTAATGATAATTAGATGCTTTTTGTTCAATTTGATAATTTTTTTTTTTTAAAGATATTTATAGTGTTTCATCCTAATACAATCCCTTTAAATGCCCACCAAGGTTTTACTTTTTCCAAACAGGGATGGCCATGTCTGGTAGGCTTGAGTTTATTAAGAAGGGGATTTTGGAAGATACTGATGCAGAGAGTGAAAACCAAAGTATGGAAACTAATCAGAGTGCAGGAATTATTTTTGTGATTGCAGAGCTTATATGGTTGAACAGGTGAAGCATGGGGTTTAAAGCAACCAGCACAATAAAGGATCCAATACCATCATTCATGGATCAATGATGGGGTAGAGTTGACTTTATTCTTTTATAACTGATTTCGGAAATGTAGGTAATGCATGGACTATATAGGTCAGTCACCATTTGGTATAAATTGTTAACTCCAGAATATAGAACTACATCATAGTACATACATATTTTTCTGAGATTATTTGCATGTTTTTAATTTGGTTGTACTACAGTTTTAGAAAAATAAAAAAATATATACTTATGCTTTATTGATTAAATGTTTTCAAAAAGAAAAAAATCACCAAATAGTGGTTCATTTATTCACACCAAAATTTTGTGTAATGACTTGAAGCAATTTCAGACATTGTTACAAAATGGAAAAACATTTATGTGTATCTTTTAAACAAATGAAATTAAAAAGATATAATTATAGTGTACTTCCTTCTATATACGCTAGATTCTACAATTTTCAATAGAAGTGCCATAGTCACAAAGGTTTAAAACAATTTCAAGCAAGTTGGGTAATATGCTAGAAATCAATTCATTTGTTTAAAGAATGACAGAAGTAAATATAATTTGCCAAAATAAAAAGAACAAAAATAACAAAAGTATTTAAAAATATTTAGCCATTGCAGAATTATGCCCAGCACAGATACTTCAATTGAAACTTTTATATAATTAGTGTCAGCCAAACCTTAGCTCAGAATGTAGTCCTTGAACATGAAGTTAAAGTAAGCATAATGTAATTTCACTTTAATTTTGAACATGAAACATTTAAACAAGAACCAAGACCAAAACATAACTATTTTAAGTTAAAACAACCTTTGTGAATTAGGTACCATCATGTATTTATACATACTAGTCAGATTAGTAAAGGATGAATATGAAATGTTAGTTGTTGGTACAGTAACTGTTATTGCAGGTCTTTGTGTAGTTGATGTTGTTGTTGCTAATAAGAAATTTAAATGAGTTTAACAGAAATGCTTACAATTAAACAAAATTTTACTGGCACTGAAAATCTTGTTTTCAACTTTCTCTGTTTCTTGATGAAAACAGAGGCGGTCTTGTATCAGGTGAAGATTAGTTACAATTATTGAAACATCTAACAATGCACCAAATAGTGAATAGTCAAATTTTTTTAACTTTAATAGTGAAGGTTGTTTCAAAAGTTTCCATTTTCTACACAGTTCTCCAAACTGTATGCATACAGTCCAGACAGACTTCAGTGAACTTCCAAAGGAATTTAATAAAAGGGTTACATTTTAAACAGCAGGTAGATATAATATATAGCATACTGATTTACTAGTTTAAACTTATTTATTTAAGTTATTACAACAAATCGCACTCAAAGTCTAGTTTACTAAAGCCTGGTCAGCATGGTTTACAACTGCCCCGGTCAGCTTAGTAATCAACTTCCCAGGAAAGCACTGTTTGCAACTGCCCCGGTAAGCATTGTTTGCAACTGCCCTAGTAAGCATGGTTAATAAAACTTCCCAGGTCATCATGGTTTACAACTGCCCCGGTTAGCTTGGTATTCAACTGCCCTCTGGTCAGCTTGATATTCAACTTCCCAGGTAAGCATTGTTTGCAACTGCCCCGGTCAGCATGGTTTACAACAGTTCTGGTCAGCATGGTATTCAACTGCCCCGGTCAGCTCAGTAGTCAACTTCCCAGGTAGGCATTGTTTGCAACTGCCCCAGTAAGCATGGTTTATAACTGCCCTTGTAAGCATGGTTAATAAAACTTCCCAGGTCATCATGGTTTACAACTGCCCCAGTTAGCTTGGTATTCATCTGCCCTGGTCAGCTTGATATTCAACTTCCCAGGTAAGCATTGTTTGCAACTGCCCCGGTCAGCATGGTTTACAACAGCCCTGGTCAGCATGGTATTCAACTGCCCCGGTCAGCTTGGTAGTCAACTTCCCAGGTAGGCATTGTTTGTAACTGCCCCAGTAAGCATGGTTTATAACTGCCCCGGTCAGTATGGTTTACAACTGGCCCGGTCAGCATGGTTTGCAACTGCTATGGTAAGCATGGTTTATAATCTTTCCAGGTCAGCATGGTTCAAAACATCCTGGTCAGTTTGGTATTCAACTGCCCCAGTCAGCTTGGTATTCAACTTCCCAGGTAAGCATTGTTTGTAACTGCCCCGGTAAGCATGGTTTATAACTGCCCTGGTCAGCATGGTTTACAACAGCCCTGATCAGTTTGGTATTCAACTGCCCAGGTCCACTTGGTATTCAACTTCCTAGGTAAGCATTGTTTGCAACTGCCCCGGTAAGCATGGTTTATAAACTTCCAAGGTCAGCATGGTTTACAACAGCCCTGGTCAGCATGGTTTATAACTTTGCAAGTCGGCATAGTTTACAACTGCCCCAGTTAGCATTGTTTGCAACTGCCCTGGTCAGCATTGTTTACAACTGCCCTGGTCAGCATGAGATATAACTCTACAAGTCGGCATGGTTTACAACTGCCCCAGTTAGCATTGTTTGCAACTGCCCCAGTCAGCATTATTAACAACTGCCCTGGTCACGTGGTTTATAACTTTGCAAGTCGGCATGGTTTACAACTGCCCCAGTTAGCATTATTTGCAATTGTCCTGGTCAGCAGGGTTTATAATGTTTCAGGTCAGCATGGTTTACAACATTAAATTATTCCCAGTCAGAATTGTATCAACTGGAACAACCAGAATAATTTACAAAAACGTCACTGGCAAGTGACATGTCCTGAAAGTGTCTGTGGTATTGCCTAGGTATTGCCTATTACACATTGCCATGATGTTGATCACCTGTGCCAAGTATCTTAATCTCCCTCTATGTAAGACAATGTCACCAGAAGCTATATCTCAAACAGACTGAAAGTGTCACCTTGACCTGTGAGATATGGTTCTGAGTCTTATGCATGACATGCCATCATATTTATTTATCAATTGAGCCAAGTGTTTTTGAAATTTATCCATGTGTGACAAATCTACAGACTGGACAAGGAAATCTCAAACAGGGGAGGGGGGCATATTAGTATCCATGTCAGAATTATTTCTTTGTTCCAGCCAGCATGAAAGAGCATCCAGTGGTCATAAAATAACAAGAGGGCCAAGATGACCCTATATCGCTCACCTGACTGACCTTTAGTCAACCAACTTAAGTAGATTATATAATACATGTACACTCAAAATTCCAGAAAAACGAGATGAGCAAGTAGTTAGAATTTTGATTTGTTTTTAAGATGTAACAGATGCGTAGAAGAGTTCAAACTTGGTAGAGGTTCACCCATGACAAATGTCAGTGAAATTACATCGAAATCAGGTCAGTAGATCTGACAAGAAGGCTTTTGAAGTTTTTACTAAAGCTGCCTATATAATAAACTAGCACCAAACTATGGCAGTCCTGTTTTTTAACAAATCACAACGGCTTGAACAAACTTGGTAAAGGGTCAACTAAGGAACATTTCTGTGAAATTGTTTTAAAATCAATCCGGTGGTATCTGACACGAAGATTTTACTATAGCTTATATAGTTAACTAACCCAACCCCTGGCCGCCATGTTTTTTGACGAATCACTTTAGTTTGAACAAAGTTCGTGAAGGGTCCTCCAAGGAACATTTCTGTGAAATTATTTTAAAATTGAGCTAGTAGTTTCTGACAAGAAGATTTTTCAAGTTTTTCCTAATTAAACTTGCCCCTCCCCCTGGGGGCCATGTTTTTTGACGAATCAAGATGGCTTGAACAAACTTGGTAGAGGGTCACCCAAGGATCGTTTCTGTGAAATTATTTTAAAACTGAGCTGGTAGTTTCTGAAAAGAAGATTTTTTAAGTTTTTACTATAGCTTATATAGTAAACTAACCCCACCCACTGACCGCTATGTTTTTTTATCAATCAAGATGGCTTAAACAAACTTGGTAGAGGGTCACCCAAGGATCATTTCTGTGAAATTGCTTTAAAATCGAGCAAGTAGTTTCTGACAAGAAGATTTTTTAAGTCTTTACTATAGCTTATATAGTAAATTTACCCCACACTCTGGCCGCCATATTTTTTGACGAATCAAGATTGCTTCAACAAACTTTGTAGAGGGTCACAAAAGGATCATTTCTGTGAAATGATCTTAAAATCGAGCCAGTAGTTTCTGACAAGAAGATTTTTTAAGTTTTTACTATAGCTTATATAGTAAACTAACCCCACCCCCTGGAAGCCATGTTTTCTGACGAATCAAAATGGCTTGAACAAATTTAGTAGAGGGTCACCCAAGGAACATTTCTGTGAAATTATTTTAAAATCGAGCCAGTAGTTTCTGACAAAAAGTTTTTTTAAGTTTTTACTAATTAAACTTGCCCCGCCCCCTGGCGGCCATGTTTTTTGACAATCAAGATGGCTTGAACAAACTTGGTAGAGGGTCACCCAAGGAACATTTCTAAGGGCTCGAATTTAAGCACTCGCCACTCGCAAAATGCGAGCTGTATTTTGAAAATGCGAGCTGAAATTACTTAAGCTGGCATTTTTTTTGCGAGTGAATTTCAAGTTGAGAAAGTTACTTATTGTATTCATTTTATTGATTTTTGAAAATAAACAAGTATTATCCTGGTAAAAATAACGAGTTCTTGTCAATTTTACCCAATTTCTTTTGCTTCTTGCACCAAATTAGCCCCTAGCAGCACGATTGTTAATGACATGTATTAAATATTTATATGAGAAGACTGCGTCCAATTGTTTTTGATCTCAAGTTCATTCTACAAAAAAGAAAGTAAAGTTTAAACCCGTCAACAACATGAGTAAACTGCGTCTAGTTGATCGATCGCGCATTCACTCTATAAAATAAAAGTAAAGTTGAAACCCGTCAAATTTATTGTTTACATGTTTTGCCAGCTGTTAAAATGGCTAATAAAATAACATCTTTTTCTCAATTGTACCGACGAATAATAGTGAGTTCAAACAAGAAAAAAGATAAATAATCCTTCCGTTAATACTGTAATGAAATGGGAGCGACAGCTCAACATTTACACATGTCAAACAATCGTCCTTGGCTAGATCTAATTTTAAAACGAACGGCCATTGGCTATCTTAATTCTATTAATAGAAATGTGTGTATGTCTCAATCTCTGTCTCTGTACACTTGTTATTGTTGAATCCATGATTCATATTTTTGTTTATTATGATATATCATTGTATGCATTTATCTATGGCATGATTTTCATTTTAAAATCAAACAAAAGATTGAAAGAGAAAAACAACAGATCAGGCTGGGGGTCAAGGGGGCAAATGTTCGATGTTTCTGGAAAAAACAACCGATCCAAACCTGATTTTAACCGATGATTTCAATCGGCGATCAGTTAAAAATGAAAACCCTGTATGGTAGTATAATAAAGAACAAAGACAATTTTATATTTTAAAATATTTTGTTTCGTGAAGTACTGCTTTGAATTGTACCTTAACATATATAATAACCTTGATACCATTGTCTATAAAATAAATACAAGCTAATAATGCATATTAAATAACACGCAGGCTTTGAAACAATTAATTTTGGGTTATTAAGACATTTAGGAATACAAGTTTCTGCGAAAATTGGTTTGGCTAGTTGGTTTCAAATTTGGCCAGTTGAAATTTAAGGCACTGGCCAAAATTGCCAGTGCACAAAAAAGTTAAATTCTAGCCCTGTTTCTGTAAAATTATTTTAAAATCGAGCCAGTAGTTTCTGACAAGAAGATTTTTTAAGTTTTTACTATACCTTATATTATAGTAAACTAACCCCACCCCCTTGCCGCCATGTTTGTTGATGAATCACGATAGCATGAACAAAATTGGTAGAGGGTCATCCAAGGAACATTTCTGTGAAATTATTTTAAAATCAAGCCAGTAGTTTCTGACAAAAAGATTTTTTAAGTTTTTACTAATTAAACTTGCCCCACCCCTGGCGGCCATGTTTTTTGACGAATCAATATGGCTTGAACAAACTTGGAAGAGGGTCACCCAAGGATCATTTCTGTGAAAATTATTCTAAAATTCAGCCAGTAGTTTCTGCCAATGAAATTTTTTAAGTTCTTACTATAGCTTATATAGTAAACTAACCCCACCCACTGGCCGCCATTTTTTTTGACTAATCAAGATGGCTTGAACAATATTGGTAGAGGGTCACCCAAGGAACATTTCTGTGAAATTATTTTAAAATCGGGCTAGTAGTTTCTGACAAAAAGATTTTTCAAGTTTTTATTAAAGCTTATATAGTAAATTAACCCCATCCCCTTGCTGCCATGTTTTTTGAGGAAGCAAGATGGCTTGAACAAACTTGGTAGAGGGTCACCCAAGGAACATTTCTGTGAAATTATTTTAAAATTGAGCTAGTAGTTTCTGATAAGAAGATTTATTAAGTTTTTACTTATTAAACTTGCCCTGCCCCCCCTGGCTGCCATGTTTTTTGACGGATCAAGATGGCTTGATCAAACTTGGTAGAGGGTCACCCAAGGAACATTTATGTGAAATTATTTGAAAATCGAGCCAGTAGTTTCTGACAAGAAGATTTTTGAAGTTTTTGCTATAGCTTATAGAGTAAACTAACCCCACCCCCTTGCCGCCATGTTTTATGACGAATCAAGATGGCTTGAACAAACTTGATAGAGGGTCACCCAAGGAACATTTCTGTGAAATAATTTTAAAATTGAGCTAGTAGTTTCTGATAAGAAGATTTTTTAAGTTTTTACTTATTAAACTTGCCCTGCCCCCCCTGGCCGCCATGTTTTTTGACGAATGAAGATGGCTTGATCAAACTTGGTAGAGGGTCAGGGTCACTCAAGAAACATTTATGTGAAATTATTTGAAAATCGAGCCAGTAGTTTCTGACAAGAAGATTTTTGAAGTTTTTGCTATAGCTTATATAGTAAACTAACCCCACCCCCTTGCCGCCATGTTTTATGATGAATCAAGATGGCTTGAACAAACTTGGTAGAGGGTCACCCAAGGAACATTTCTGTGAAATTATTTTAAAATCGAGCCAGAAGTTTCTGACAAGAATATTTTTGAAGTTTTTGCTATAGCTTATATAGTAAACTAACCCCACCCCCTTGCCGCCATGTTTTATGATGAATCAAGATGGCTTGAACAAACTTGGTAGAGGGTCACCCAAGGAACATTTCTGTGAAATTATTTTAAAATCGAGCCAGAAGTTTCTGACAAGAATATTTTTTAAGTTTTTACTAATTAAACTTGCCCCACCTCCTGGCAGTCATGTTTTTTGACGAATCAAGATGGCTTGAACAAACTTGGTAGATGGTCACCCAAGGAACATTTCTGTGAAGTTATATCAAAATTGGCCTAGTGGTTTCAGAGGAGAATTGTTAGAAGCTAAAAGTTAAAGACGGACGACAGACGACGGACACCAAGTGATCACAAAAGCTCATCTGTGAGCCTTCAGCTCAGGTGAGCTAAAAAAAAACACATCTAAACAGACATCACATCATTGTGGTGTCTTTCTTGTAATGATATTATTGTTTTAAAAAAATTGGATATTGAAAGTAATCATATATATATATATATATATATATATATATATATATGAACAATTTACAGTTATCACACTTGTTAGACATTGGTTACATGATAAAACTATGCATGTTAGCTTTGTTACTGTCTAATTTTTTAATTTAGATAGTTGGGCTGCCTACAAGTAGGTCTGTTGATGGAGATGAATTTGAATTATTACTATTGCAAACATGTTCTGTTTTATTAATTAAAATGACTGTTCACTCTGTTTTATATTCATCATTTGCAGGCTTAAATCATTTTGGTAAATGAACTTGTATACTTCAAGGCATCTGTTACAAATATACTTGCTTATTCATCATGCTGTTCAGATTTCTTGGCATTGAAATGTGATTAATTTTAAAACATAATATCAAAAAAATCATTTTATGACTTATACCATTGATACCGATATAATGATTGATTGATTGATTGATCATTTAGCGTTATTTTTATGTCATTAAGGTCTAACAAACTATCAGTTAACTCAACCAATCTTTCCTGGGATCCTGAAAGGTAATCTAGCGTGCGCGCACTCATATCTGCAAGTAACTCATAACATTCCCACTTGAATCAGTGGTGAAAAGCAAATGATAAAGAGATGTAATGTTTTAAATCAATCATCACAGGGACTGTTGCCGGGCAGGGATTCAAACCCACAACCTGTGGATCCATTTGTACAGAATGTTTTAATGTCAAATGTTTAATTGCTATTATAGTACGTTTTGACTTTTACTTTATAGATCTATGTTAAAATTTTATTGATCATTTTATTTTTGCAATTGTCTAGATACCATAAATACATGTTTTCTTTTGTGTTTTTAAGGTCCTGACACTGCGGAAATGGAAGTCCAAATACTTTCATTGTTAAGGACAGAATTCAAAAGTGAAAGGAAACGACCCTATTAAGGACCCCACGCGAGAAACAAATCTACTCATGTATAATGTTGAAATATCTAATGTGTTGCCTTTACTGGCAATTAATTGATGTACGTAAATAAAAGATAAACCATACAACATATTTATTTGAATTATCCCCTTGTTATTACATGTGCATACATTAAAATAATGATAATAATCAGTAACAAGAGGCCCAAGAGGGCCTGAGGACGCTCTACTGACTCACGCCCTCAGGGGCGGGGTCATTTTTAACCCTACACATAGGGATAATTTATGCCAAATATGAACAAATCTGACATACCGGTTCTCAAGAAAACAATTTTAGTAATTCCCCATTTTTACTCTTTTGGAGCCCCTCCTGACCCCTTAAGATAGTGGAACCCAGTCATTTTTACAAATCTGAACCTCCTTCACCAAACAATGCTTCTGTGAAGATATAGGCAAAATCATTTCCATTTCTAAAAAAAAAAAAAAAAATATTATAGTGACATGTGTCCCCTAATTGAACCCTCGGGGCGGGGTCATATTTAACCCTAGGGACACCATTTGAACAAATCTAACAATACTATAGTTGGTCATCATTACTACATAAACATTTTGAAAATCTGTTGGGCCATTCATGAGAAGAATATTTTTTAAGTTTTGGACTATTTTAAGTAATGGCGGCCATCTTGAATTTCAGATCGAAAAAAAAATATCTTCTGTATAGTCTCCTATGCAACAGAAACATGCATGTGAAGTTTCAGTTTAATTGGTCTAGTGGTTTCAGAGAAAGTACTGCTAACAGACGACAGACGACGGACGACAGACAACGCGCCATCGCATAAGCACTTCTGGCCTTTGGCCAGTAGAGCTAAAAACAGCAACAAATCCATAATTAAAAAAAAAAGATTTATTATTATCATTGGTATAATAGTAAATGCACACATATGCACAATACAGCATACATCAATTTACTATTACGGTTATAAACATAGGACTATAAAACTTTTGCCCATGATTCCGAAATTCGATAATAAGACCATCCCGCTATTAAGACCACTTTTGCCTGATCCCAAAGGTGGCCTTATTACAGGGGTTTTACAGTATTGTCAACTTTATCAGGTAAGGCTTAGAAAAACAACAAGACCAGGCTCTGCCAAGTCCTTGTATTTTCGTGCCGAACCTGCCGACACTAATATTCTCTTTATCACTTCTAATCTGTTTTTTTATGAAATTGAAAATCAGCATCAAACTTTTGTCACATCCTGTGGAGATTCTGTCACAAAGTACAATTATACATAATGATGTCATGTGCCTGATAAACTTGCATTGACCAGATAAACCTAATTTATCAGGCAATTTATCTTCAGAAATGAATGCATTGACATGATTAATAGAGAATACTATGTCAGTATCTGTTATTATCAACTTCATCAGGTGAGGCTTAGAAAAAACCAAGACGAGGCTTTGCCGAGATCTTTTCATGGGCTGAACCTGATGAAGTTGATAATATTAGACACTTACATGGTATTCTCTTTATCATGTCAATATTTCTTATTCATTTGTTTTTATGAAATTAAAATCAATTGTTACAGCCAGTGGAGATTATCTCCATTTTGCCAAACAGTTATATGTAAATTAGCTGAATTATGCGAGACTCGAGAAAATATGCTATCTATGGCTAGAATTAAAATTTATTTTTAAGCTAATTGCTCAATTCCACAGTGGCACCATCACACCTTTCCGTGTTTTGCCGAGTAATTTTACAGATTTGCACGGTTCATACCGAGCGATAAATTCAAAATGGCAAGTCTCTCGATCCCAAAGAATGCTGGTTTTTGGTAGTTAACGTTCTTTTTGTAATTTGCACTTTATTTTCGGAGTATGCTTATTATATACATATCTAAATGTAACATAAGTTAGAATGTTGACATACATTTGGCGCTAGTGTGGCTTTAAACTGACATGTCCCCAGAGATCCTTGAATAGTTTTGGAGTTATATTCCGAACAAGTAAACCTTATAAAGGGAGATAATTCAAAAAGTAGCAAGGAAGTGCTACGGTTCTTGCACACTGCACTTCCTCTCAACCTCCTCTGTCATTGTGTGAAGATTCAACAAAATTGCTTGAATAGTTTT
Organism: Panopea generosa; assembly: GCA_029582155.1. NCBI lineage: Eukaryota > Metazoa > Mollusca > Bivalvia > Adapedonta > Hiatellidae > Panopea > Panopea generosa. The sequence goes on from CM055894.1 coordinate 46,311,256, forward strand.
GTAGTTATGCTCCGGATAAAAATGTTACGGATGGACAGATGGAGATCGTTACCATATCTCCCTTCAGCGAGCAGATAATAAGAAAATATCAGTGAAATCGATGGATGCTCCCCAAGTGAGTGTTTGACTCTCTACCAGCTTCTTGGTTGAAAAATACCAAACTGCATCGCAGTTAATGATGCATCCTAGCAAGTGTCACAAAATTCCAACATGGGGTTGTAGAGAAATAGCATGGGCAATAATTTGGTCACAAACTCAATCAAAGGGCCATAACTATGTGAAAAAACATTGAACTGGAACACATAGACTATATGAGCATCTGCACTTGGTAATGATGCATCCTAGCAAGTTTCATAAAATTCCAACATGGGGTTGTAGAGAAATAGCGCAGACAATAATTTGGTCACAGATTCAATCAAAGGGCCATAACTCTGTGAAAAAACATCGAACCAGTACACATAGACTATATGAGCATCTGCACTTGGTAATGATGCATCCTAGCAAGTTTCATAAAATTCCAACATGGGGTTGTAGAGAAATAGCGCAGACAATAATTTGGTCACAGATTCAATCAAAGGGCCATAACTCTGTGAAAAAACATCGAACCAGTACACATAGACTATATGAGCATCTGCACTTGGTAATGATGCATCCTATCATGTTTCATAAAATTCCAAAATGGGGTTGTAGAGAAATAGCGCGGACATTATTTGGTCACAGACTCGATCAAAGGGCCATAACTCCATAAAAAATCACCGAACTGGAACACATAGACAATATGCGCATCTGCACTTGGTAATGGTGCATCCAAGCAAGTTTCATGAAATTCAAACATGAGGTTGTAGAGAACTAGCGCGGACAAGAATTTGGTCACAAATAGAATCAAAGGGCCATAACTCCATTAAAAATAATCAAACCGAAACACAAAGACAATATGTGCATCTACACTTGGTAATGATGCATCCTAGCAAGTTTCACAAAATTCGAATATGGGGTTGTAGAGAAATAGCGCGGACAATAATTTGGTCACAGACTCAATCAAAGGGCCATAACTCCATGAAAAATCACCAAACCAGAACACTTAGACAATATGCGCATCTGCACTTGGTAATGATGCATCCTAGTAAGTTTCATAAAATTCCAACATGGGGTTGTAGAGAAATAGTGCGGACAAAAATTTGGTCTTAAATAGAATCAAAAGGCCATAACTATGTGAAAAATCATTGAACTGGAACACAAAGACAGTATGCACATCTGCACTTGGTAATGATGCATCCTGGCAAGTTTCATAAAATTCCAACCAGAGGTTGTAGAGAAATAGCGCGGACAAAAATTTGGTCACAAACAGAATCAAAGGGCCATAACTCTGTGAAAAATCACCGAACTGGAACACAAAGACAATATGCGCATCTGCACTTGGTAATGATGCATCCTAGCAAGTTTCATAAAATTCCATCCTGAGGTTGTAGAGAAATAGCCAGAACAAAAACTAGGGGACGCACGGACGGACACATGAACTGATGAAGCGGCGACTATATGCTTTGGGGGAGCATAATAAACTGTGCCAAATAGCAAACAATGTTTTTCACACGACGTGGAAAAAACACAATATTATATTATAGTCATCGAAGACTTATCTAAGTTAGTTATTTTAGTAGGTTTGATCATTGGAAAGTTTTGTGTGAAGTTTCATTCGAATACATAAAATGGTTTCTGAGACAGGGACTTGATGGTACTTGCACTCAAAGCTTTAACAAGATTTTCAAAGTCAAACAAGGGCAATAACTTGCATCATGTTAAAGCAAAATAAACTTCATTGTTTTAGTAGGTTTGATGACTGGGACGTCTTGTGTTGAGTTTGAATCAAATAAATTGAGTAGTTGGTGAGATATGGACTTAATGGTACTTGCATATATTTTTAAAACCTTAACAAGAATTAATTTGCATTATGTTCATGCAAAAGTTATCTAACTTAGTTATTGTAGTACGTTTGATTACTGAGAAGTCTTGTCTGAAGTTTCAATCAAATGCATTTAGTGGTTGGTGAGATATGGACTTCATGGTACTTGCACGCAAAACTTTAACCAGAATTTCTAAGTCAAGCAAGGACAATAACTCTGCATAATAGTCATCCAAGAGTTATATGTTAGTAATTGTAGTAGGTTTGATGACTGGGAAGTCTTGTTTGAATTATCAATCAAATTCATTAAGTGGTTGTTAAATTAATATGGACTTGATGGTACTTTAACGCAAAACTTTAACCATATTTTCTAAGTCAAACAATGGCAATAATTTGCATTATATTCATGCAAGAATAATTTAACTTAGTTATTGTAACAGGTTTGATGACTGGGTAGTCTTGTGTAACATTTCAATCAGATATATTAAGTGGTTGGTGAGATATAGACTTGATGGTACTTGTACACAAAACTTTAATCAGATTTTCTAAGTCAAACAATGGCAATAAATTGCATTATATTCATGCAAGAGTTATCTAACTTAGTTATTGTAGCCGGTTTGATGACTGGGAAGTCTTGTGTAACATTTCAATCAAATACATTTAGTGGTTGGTGAGATATAGACTTGATGGTACTTGTACGCAAAACTTTAATCAGATTTTTAAAGTCAAACAAGGGCAATAATTTGCATTATATTCATGCAAGAGTTATTTAACTTAGTTATTGTAGTAGGTTTGATGACTGGGAAGTCTTGTGTAAAGTTTCAAGTCAATACATGCAATTGTTACTGAGATAGGGACTTGCACGCAGAAACCAAGGTGTGACACTGAAGCCAATGCCCGGGCGAGTATAGCTCTCTTTATTCTTCGAATAGTTGAGCAAAAAATAAAAAAAATTGGCTGATTAATGGCAAAGGCACTAGTTTATACTCATATTACTACTTACCCGCTAGCATACTAAACAGTCACCTGATTATCCTTGATGACATAAAGCTATATGAATCTATTTTCCAACTTTTGTCCTTTGGGAAGCGACAGAAATCCAAACATGGATTTTGAATGTCACATCAGCATCAACAAATCACATCATTTTCTCTTATATAGATTTAGTCAAGTAGTAATCACCTCAAGGGTCAAACTGTGAGACCCAAGGGCATGAAATTCACAATTTTTATGACATTCATAGGCCTCATCAATTATGCTTACAAGTTTTCAAGTGCTTCCTATAACAATAAGATTGTTAAAGTTTACCTTAAATTTGACTGTTTATAATTGGCACAGGCCCAAGTTTACAGAGGGTGGGTGACTCAATAAAACATAAGCATTAACTGTCATGTCAGCAATAACAAACCACATCAAAAACCATTCAAATGAGTCTAATTTCAGTCATCAGAAATTACGTTTTTTGCCATTTTCTCTTATATTATAGATTTAGTAAAGTAGGCCCCACCCCTAGGACCTAACCGTGAGACCCAGAGACATGAAATTCACAACTTTTATAAAGGACCAATAGATGTCAATAATCATGCTTACCAATTGTTTCTGAATGCTCCTTATCAAAAGATTTTTAAAATTAACCTTGAATTTGACTGTTTTGGCTCCGCCCCTAAGACCTAATCGGGATGGGAACCATGAAATTCACATAGGAATTGAACGTCATGTCAGAAACAACAAATCACACAAAAAAATTCACATAGGTCTATTCAGTCATAGGAAATAACATTTTTTTTATCAATTTCACTTATATAGATTTAGTAAAGTAGGCCCCCACCTCAATGGCCAAACCGTGATACCTAGGGGCAAGAAATTATTTTTTTTTAATTAAGGACCCTTAGTCTTCAATAATCATGCACACAATTTGCTTCTGAATGCTCCCTATAATAAGAAGAAGATTGTTAAAGTTTACATTGAATTTGACCGTTTTGGCCCCGCCCCTAAGATCTCATGGAGGTGGGACCATGAAATTCACAAAGGTATTAACCACCGTGTCAACAACAACAAATCACACCAAAAAACATTTACATAAGTCTTTTTAGTCAGGGCCAAACCACTAGACCAAAGAGCATGAAATTTACAAATTTTATAAAGAACCCATAGGCATCAATAATTATGTTCATAATTTGTTTCTCAGTGCTTCCTATAAGAAGATTTTTAAAGTTTACTCTAAAAAAATTTTAGGGCCAAACAGTGAGACCCAGGGACATGCAGTTCACATTTTTTATAAAATACCCATATGGGTCCATAATCATGCTCACCATTTGTTTCACAGTGCTTCCTATAGAAGATGATTTTTACAGTTTACCTTGAATTTGACTGTTTTGTTGGTGGGAACCATGCAATTCACAATTATGATTCACTGTAAGGTATCAAAACTGCATACAACATTTCGTTACGATTGATCTAACGTTTTTTTTGAGAAGAAGTTGTGCAATTTACAATTTTTATAAAGGACCCATATGCATCCATTATCGTTCTCACTATTTGTTTCCCAGTGCTTCGTGTAGTAAGAAGAAGATTTTTAAAGTTTACCTTGAATTTGAATGTTTTGGCCCTGCTCCCAAGGCCCCACCCAGGGGATGGGGGGTGGGACCATGCAATTCACAATTTTGATTTACCCTTATATACCAAAGCTGCTAACAATATTTCATTACGATTGAACTACAGTATTTGAGAAGAGGTAAAAAATGTGAATTGTTTATCGAACACTAATAATTTTTGACTCGGGGACATGCAATTCACAATTTTTATAAATTTATGACCCATATACATCCATAATCATACTCACCCTTTGTTTCCCAGTTCTTCCTATAGTAAGATGAAGACTTTCAAAGTTAACCTCGAATTTGACTGTTTTGGCCCTACTCCAAAGGCCCCATGCAATTCATTAGTTTGATTCACATTTAAGTACCAAATCTACATTAGGCACAACATTTCATTAAGATTGATCTTACGGTTTTTGAGAAGAAGTCGAAAATGTCAATTGTTTACGGACAATAGGCGGTCGCAAAAGGTCCTTTGAGACAAAGTCTCAGGTGATCTAAAAATATGATTATTGTGAGCAATAAGAAATTGTTAACTAAGGAAATAAAACTTACTGCACATGGTCAAAACATCTTGTTTAGCTCCATCAGTACTTCCTGCAGACAGTGAAAAATCAGCTCCCCATGTTTTTCCCAACTCTAATTCTAACACACTTGAAATGACCACTTTGAATTCAGTAGCAGATGGACACTGAAATGTCATCCTTGAGATTGGGAAAGCTGCATCAGGAGTTCCAGCATTTGTACAAGTGTTTTGTAATACAAACAATGCTGAACTAGCTTCACTGTATGTCCACTGCACAGCTGTTACTGTTCCACTACCAGTATACTTAGCTGTAAGTGTAACAGAATTTCCTGTATTGTAACAGGTGCTGTCAAAATTGAATTCTACATCTGCTGCATAGCCTGAAAGGAAATAAAAATGCAATCTTTTTCAAGAGTGTTATTATTCAATAGTATTGAAATCATTAAAGAATTATCATTATTTATATTTTTTGGAACATGGAGTCATTATCATATTGTCATATTACGCTCTATAACTGTTTTCAAATTTGGAATTTTCAGGGAAAAAGTCTATAAATGGAAGGCCATGACATTGTGTTAATATCAAGCCATCATGTACAGTCTCATGTCACTTATGTGTACTGTAAATGCGTTCATCCTAAAAACTAGCCCAGGTCAGTCTGTGTCATAATAGATCAAGATGTACATGTAACTAAACTATAAACTTGATGTGTTGCTGAAGGAACACCTTGATTTATACACTTCGTGTGCACCTTTTGAAAGCTTATGGGTTACTCCCATCCACTTAACATGGGAGTTGCATATTAAGAACAAAGTCATCATTGAGGGAACCAATCGGATGAAACCATGGAAGGGCGTACGTGGTCTTCTTTACGGGAGATTGAAACCTTGATGGAAACATTAACTGGGAGGGGGTCTGTTAAAAGTCACTATTAAATATTGTTGTTTTTAGTGTGGAGGCCTATATAAACTAGGCAATTGACGAGAGAAATCAGTCTCTTACAGAGTGGGTACTCTTGTCTGTCACTTGGCGTATTGCTAAATTGTTGCTAAGAATTAAAGTAGTTTGTTAAAACCACGTGTTTGTCTTAAGTAATTGCCATAGTAGTACATGGTGTAACGTTTTGACACCTTAGACAAGGATTTTCAACCCTGGGATAACGTTGTGGCACACAACGCAGAAAAAGGTTAGTGGTTTACATTGCTTTACTTAAATTCGGTTCGTTTGGCAACTGCAATTTATGATTGAATTAAAAAACTATTTAAAAACAAATAAGTAATATTTCAACATTGCTGAGCAAAATTTAGGTCACATCTTTGGACAATTTGCACAACAAATGTCCAACCAAACAAATCGATTAGGAACTCAAACACAGGCAATACATGAAAACATGGGTGTGCAGACAGAGGCCCTGGGAATACAAGGGGTGTTTTATTCAATTAAACTCTTTGACAGCTTGCTAGCCCAAAGGAGAAGACTCCTTGCATACCAGACTAGTATGGGTCCTGTTACAGACTATATTAAAAGGGTACTAGACGAGAAGCCGGACAGGACATGCGAATAGTTAAAAATGGAATTGGCATCTAGGTTCTCGGACGTGACTGACACGTCGCACGCATTTTCTCTATTGAGCAAAACTAAGCAAATACCCGGGAAAAATATTCCGCTGTATGCTGAACGACTGTTAAACTTTGCTGAAGAGGCATACACTGAACGCGACAGGAATGAACAGGTGATACAGAACTAGTTAATTTTTTTACGAAGGGACTGACAAAATTCTATTAGGTACAAAGTCACGAGAGAGAGAGAGAGAGAGAGAGAGAGAGAGAGAGAGAGAGACTGCACACGTTAAATGATGCCATTAGAATGGCAATCGAGGAACAGAATCTCAGAAAGTGGTCTGATCTCAGGTCTAGCTCTAAGGGAGACACTAAGTATCATGGGCGCGTGACTGACAACCATGTACCAATGGAAGTCGACCACCCAAGGCCTAAACGACAGTGCTATAAGTGTAAAAACACAAGACATATGGCCAGATTATGTACCTCACAGAGAAGGGCTAATGTAAACGTGGTGTCGCAATCTTTTAATAATAGGGGTTCTTGTATAATTAAAGTGGGGAAAGCAAAACACTAAAGAATAAACCAAGTTTAGAAAACAAACAAGTTAACTTGCAGTCTGTAGATGGAAGCTTATTGCATGTTTTGGGGAGAATTAACTTGGAATTCGAAATGAAGGGTGAGAAATTAAACCATCCATTTTATATTGTATCAGATATGAACAGAAATATCATACTAGGTCACGACTTTCTCACCGATAATGGGGTTAGGATGTACTTTGATTTAGGGTGCTTACGCATAGGCAAGACCATGGTTCCATTTGTACCAGACATTCATATTTCATCCATCGTTAGGTTAGCCTCCACTGTAGTATTGAAACCAAACTCTATGACATTATGCGAGGGAACGACTAAGAGATCCTCCTGTTTAATCACTGGGAAACCATACCTGTTGACAAGCTGTGGTACTGGCAATATGTACAAATTACCAGAATTAGGTGTTGTAAACTCGCTATTACAGGTCAAATGTTCACAACGACTCCCCATAATGGTTACTAATCAGAGTAGTAAAACTGTCAGACTGTGCAGAGGAACAGCAGTCACCTGCCTTGAGCAAAAAACAGATATGACCTCCAGGTTATAGATGCTGCTGTTGACCAGCTGTTAGCAGCAGGGATTATCAGAAGGTCCCGAAGACCTTATTCAGTGCCAGTAGTTATCGTTGCGAAAAAAGATAACACAAAGCGTTTGTGTTTAGACTTCCACCAATTAAACATGGTCACAAAGAGCTATAGTTTCCCACTACCCTTAATCGAATCTGAGTTAGAAAAACTGGGAAATTTTTAGGTATTTAGCTCAATTGACTTGTTTGCTGGCTTCTTCTGCATAGGGATTCACCCAGCAGATAAAGAAGAAACCGCGTTAGCGTGTCAAAGGGGCCTATTTGTATACAATCGTATGCCAGTTGGGTTACACACTAGTCCTAATTTCTTCTGTGAAATGATGTCAGTTGCATTGCGGGGTTTAAAGCACTGTGCTCTACCGTATGTTGATGACGTCATAGTGTTCTCTAAGTCAATAGAGGAACATCAGGTACACTTACAGCAAGTGTTTGATAGGAAGAAACAGTATAAACGGAAAATGAAACTGAGTAAGTGTCAGTTTATGAAACCTGAAACCAGCCATTTAGGGTTTACCATAAGTGAGGGTGGTGTGAAACCCGACCCGAAGAAAGTTGAATCAATTGGGGATTAGCTCCTCCTGCAACTGTTAGGGGTGTCAGAGGTTTCTGTGCAATGGTGGGCTACTACCGTAGGACTATACCCAATTTCAGCGCTAAAGCTGAACCACTGTTCAAACTAACGAAAAAAAACGCACGCTTAAAGTGGGATGATTCATGCCAAAAAGCATTTGTTTTCTTAATGAGAGTTTAACCGAAACGCCACTGCTTGTATATCCCGATATGAGTAAGAGGTTTCTTCTTTACACTGATTCTTCAGAAAAATTCGTGGGATCAGTCCTTTGCCAAGAAGATGCTGATGAAGATGGCAATGCTTGTGAGAAGCCCATCTACTTCCTTTCACGTAAATTATCACCTACACAAGCAGGCTGGGATATTGTGGAGAAAGAATGCTTTGCTATTGTTTAAAGTCTTCAGAGGTTCAATCACTACCTCAAAGGTAGTAAGGTTAAAATATACTGCGATCACCGACCCCTACAATACATTCTAGATAAACCCCTAATTAACAATACAAAGCTCGCAATGTGAGTTCTAAATATCCAGGCATACGATGCCGAGATAATTTATACAATAGGGCCAAGATGGCCGTATAATGCTCACCTCACTGACCTTGAGTCACCCAACTTAAGTAGATTATATAAAACATGTACACTAAAAATTCCAGAAAAAAAGAGATGGGCGAGTAGTTAGAAATTTGATTTGTTTTGAAGATGTAACAGATGGGTAGAAGAGTTAAAACTTGGTAGAGGTTCACCCATGGTAAAACTTCATCGAAATCAGGTCAGTAGATTCTGACAAGGTTTTGGAAGTTTTTACTTAACTGCCTATAGCCGCCATTTTTTTTGAAGAATCACTTAGATTTGAACAAACTTGATGAAGGGTCCTCCAAGGAACATTTCTGTGAAATTATTTTAAAATCGAGCCAGTAATTTCTGACAAGAAGATTTTTTAAGTTTTTACTGTTTTTTGACGAATCAAGATGACTTGAACAAACTTGGTAGAGGGTCACCCAAAGAACATTTCTTTGAAGTTATATCAAATTGGCCCAGTGGTTTCTGACAAAAAGATTTTTTAAATTTTTACTATAGCTTATATATCGTAAACTAACCCCACCCACTGGCCGCCATGTTTTTTTACGAATCACTACGGTTTGAACAAACTTGGTAGAGGGTCACCCAAGGAACATTTCTGTGAAATTATTTTAAAATCAAGCCAGTAGTTTCTGACAAGAAGATTTTTTAAGTTTTTACTATAGCTTATATTGTAAAATAACCCCACCCCCTGTCCGCCATGTTTTTTGATGAATCACTTTGGTTTGAACAAACTTGGTGAAGGGTCCTCAAAGGAACATTTCTGTGAAATTATTTTAAAATCGAGCCAGTAGTTTCTGACAAGAAGATTTTTTAAGTTTTTACTAATCAAACTTACCCCACTCCCCTGGCGGCCATGTTTTTTGACAAATAAAGATGGCTTGAACAAACTTGGTAGAGGGTCACCCAAGGAACATTTCTATGAAATTATTTTAAAATCAAGCCAGTAGTTTCTGACAAGAAGATTTTTTAAGTTTTCACTATAGCTTATATAGTAAAGTAAAATTACCCCTTGGCCGCCATATTTTTTGACGAATCACTTTGGTTTGAACAAACTTGGTGAAGGGTCCTCAAAGGAACATTTCTGTTAAATTATTTTAAAATCGAGCCAGGAGTTTCTGACAAGAAGATTTTTTAAGTTTTTACTAATCAAACTTACCCCGCTCCCCTGGCAGCCATGTTTTTTGACAAATAAAGATGGCTTGAACAAACTTGGTAGAGGGTCACCCAAGGAACATTTCTGTGAAATTATTTTAAAATCAAGCCAGTAGTTCCTGACAAGAAGATTTTTTAAGTTTTCACTATAGCTTATATAGTAAAGTAACCCTACCCCTTGGCCACCATGTTTTTTTACGAATCACTACGGTTTGAACAAACTTGGTGAAGGGTCCTCCAAGGAACATTTCTGTGAAATTATTTTAAAATCGAGCCAGTAGTTTCTAACAAGAAGATTTTTTAAGTTTTTACTAATTAAACTTGCCCCACCCCCTGGCAGCCATGTTTTTTGATGAATCAAGATGGCTTGAACAAACTTGGTAGAGGGTCACCCAAGGAACATTTCTGTGAAGTTATATCAAAATTGGCCCAGTAGTTTCAGAGGAAAAGTTGTTAGAAGCTAAAAGTTAATGATGGACGACAGACGACGGACACCAGGCGATCACAAAAGCTCACCTGTCAGCCTTCAGCTCAGGTGAGCTAATTAAGGGGAAGGATAATGTAATCAGTGATCTGTTGAGCAGGGTACCAGAGGCGACCTTACAAGATAAGGCAGAATGCGACATGGAAAGCGATATTAGCGACCGCGCATATTGTGTAAATATGTTCAATACGTCAAAAATCAACCCTTTACAATACTCGTACGCTGAATTACAGATATTAGAAAAAGTTGGTAAACCATCACTAGTGGGTCTTGATATGAGAACTGAGCAAGAAAGATATGAACAAATTGTCTCCATAAAATTCCAATTAAGTGAAGGGAAGGCGAATAAAACAACATCATGAAATTTTGTCGTGCTAGACAAAATACTGTAATTCCTATCTCAAGAAGACCGTGCCGTTGTAATAAGATTATATGTCCCACACCATTTGACAAATGAACTTATTAAGTGTTATCACTATTTAGCTCATGTGGGTGTTGATAAAACAAGATTCTATCTGTAGAAAGTATTACTTTCCTAACCTTTATAAACAGGTTAACAAGTATGTTAATGAATGTGTCAGCTGTCAGCGCAGTCTATTAACGATTAAACCACCAATGGGGAGGAACACAGATAAACCCTTACGCATTTTCCAAAATTGCAGGAGATATTTTTTGCCCATTACCATCCTCTTTGTCGGGGAATAGATACATTTATACTATGATATGCTGCTGTTGATCATTTGTAGCAAGTATCATTAAAATTCATCTAAGCATGACAAAGTTACAGGCAAGAAACGAAATCTCACATAAACTCAAAGTGTTGTCAAACAAACTAAAATTGTGACCTTAACCTTTGAGGTACAGGTGTAGGTCTTACTCACGACATGTCGTCATGTTATGTTGATCATTTGTAGCAAGTATCAACAAAATCCATCTATGCTTGATAAAGTTACAGTCCGGAAATCTCACATAAACTCAAAGTGTTGTCAAACAAACTCAAATTGAGACCTTGACCTTTGAGGTACAGGTGTGGGTGTAACTTGCGACACGTCGTCATGTTATGTTGATCATTTGTAGCAAGTATCAACAAAATCCATCTATGCATGATAAAGTTACAGTCCGGAAATCTCACACAAACTCAAAGTGTTGTCAAACAAACTCAAATTGTGACCTTGACCTTTGAGGTACAGGTGTGGGTGTAACTCGCGACACGTCGTCATGTTATGTTGATCCTTTGTAGCAAGTATCAACAAAATCCATCTATGCATGACAAAGTTACAGCCCGACATGAAATCTCACACAAACTCAAAGTGTTGTCAAACAAACTCAAATTGTGACTTTGACCTTTGAGGTACGGGTGTGGGTCTTACTCGCGACACGTCGTCATGTTATGATCATTTGTAGCAAGTATCAACAAAATCCATCTATGCATGATAAAGTTACAGTCCGGAAATCTCACACAAACTCAAAGTGTTGTCAAACAAACTCAAATTGTGACCTTGACCTTTGAGGTACAGGTGTGGGTGTAACTCGCGACACGTCGTCATGTTATGTTGATCCTTTGTAGCAAGTATCAACAAAATCCATCTATGCATGACAAAGTTACAGCCCGACATGAAATCTCACACAAACTCAAAGTGTTGTCAAACAAACTCAAATTGTGACTTTGACCTTTGAGGTACGGGTGTGGGTCTTACTCGCGACACGTCGTCATGTTATGATCATTTGTAGCAAGTATCAACAAAATCCATCTATGTATGACAAAGTTATAGGCTGGAAACGAAATCTCACACAAACTCAAAGTATTGTCAAACAAACTCAAATTGTGACCTTGACCTTTGAGGTATGGGTGTGGGTTTACTCAGGACATGTCATCATGTTATGTTGATCATTTGTAGCAAGTATCAACAAAATCCATCTAGGCAAGATAAAGTTACAGGCCGGACACGAAATCTCACACAAACTCAAAGTGTTGTCAAACAAACTCAAATTGTGACTTTGACCTTTGAGGTACGGGTGTGGGTCTTACTCGCGACACGTCGTTATACTATGTTGATCATTTGTAGCAGGTATCAACAAAATGCATCTATGCATGACAAAGTTACAGGCTGGACATGAAATACCGGACGGAAAGACGGATGTTCTCACAAATGGGTATTTTAGTGGCGTCTTTGCGTCAATCGTAAATTTTAGCCACGTAAGAGAAAAAAAGCCACCTAAGAGCTCTTTTTTTAAGTGTCTAGAACAGCCACTTAATGATTTTTCAACAGCTTTTCAACTGTCCATAAAAATTACTAACCCTAAACCCTAGACATTTAAATACCCATTTGTCCGCCCGGACGGACAGATGCTGCGATTACTATATGCCACACAAATTTATTTTTTGTGTGTGTCTGTGTGTGGGGGGGGGGGGGGCATAAAAAACGAACAAACATCATAGTATAACACGGATTGCCTCATTTATACTTTTGAGATGACTCCCCATATACAAGTCATGCGCACCACTAATAACCGTACCGAAGGGTGTTTCAAAAGCTTGTTAAAGCAACACATCCACATTTGAACTTTTAAAAAAAAATTTTAATTGAGTTATGAGCACATTTCCCATACGTGCGTAGTAAAGTACACTACGCACTAAAACATGAAGTTTTTTAATACGACTCGCATGATTCAATTTGAAGCCAAGTTGGAATCCTCGGCAATTTAAAAATAATTTATAAAGCGTTTGTCACGCTTTATAATTTGGACATCTTTTTTTATATTTCTAAAACGTTCTGGATAGTGTTTGTTAGCACATATACAGCTCACTGACCATATATTTATGTATGGGAAATGTGCTCACAACTCAATTGAAAAACGTGGATGTGTTGCTTTAAAGTGATTTTTCATTACGATTTTTGGTACATGTGAATATTTTATAGTTCCCACCGACCATCTGGGTATAAGAGGAATCTATTTCACTGATATATAGGTCAGTGCATCTACACAGTTCCAGATTACCTCAAAACAGTTACACTTCATTCTAAATGTAAACATTACCGGATATAACGCTCAACTGTTTAGGGGTAATTGGGTATTTTGTAGGTCGACTGAATTGTATATCAGTGAAATAGATTCCTGTAATACCCAGAAGGTCGGTAGGAACTATAAAATCTACAAATGTACCCAAAGTTAACATAACGTAGGGGTGCGCGTGACCTTGATATAATGTGTTTGTAAACAAAATTTAATGGTGTTAAAAAATCTAGTACTTTGTATGTATTTCGTCTTTATAGACATTACTTTAAAGGTGGCAGGCATACAAGAAGTTCTGATTTTAAAGGAAAACTGTATAAACTACAGCTATCACTGAAGGTAATGAATACCCCAGAACGCCGCCATGACAGAAAATGGTTTACCATTGTATGAAGTTTTATTGAATTATATCCATAAGTTTAAAAGTAATGCTCCGGACAAGGGAAATATATCAAAGGGCAATAACTCTGTAATTAGCAAGAATAGAGTTATTTTTCTTGTACACTGCACTTCCTCTCATTATATTCTACCATTGTATGAAGCTTGATGAAATTCCATCCGGTGCTTTTCAAGTTATGCTCCGGACAAGAAAAAATATCAAAGGGCAATAACTCTGTAATTAGCAAGAATAGAGTTATGTTTCTTGTACACTGCACTTCCTCTCATCATATTCTACAATTGTATGAAGTTTGATGAAATTCCATCTAGTACTTTTCAAGTGATGCTCCGGACAAGGAAAATTGCAACAGACAGACCGACCGACTGACAGACTGACCCCAGGGTGACTCCAATACACCCCCTCAAACTTTGTTTGTCAGGGGTATAAAAAAAGAAAAATACACATTCATATAATCTTTTAAACGACAATAGAAAATGACAGAATTTCACAAATGACAAAAGAGAAAAGACCAGCGTTGGCTTTGCGCGTATTAAAATCGATATTTTGAAAAACCAAATCAAGTTTATTACCTTTTTAAAGTATTCTAGCCTTTCATTTATTAATATCAATAATTCTGAATTACATGATGTTTGATAGAACAAAAATCGCAATAAAATCAATTTGGATCTCTATGTCCTGTGCTATAGCAATTGCATTTGGAAACTTTTGGAACTACATATACTTTATTGGTCAAAGGATATGAAATCACCATCACCAGTATAACTAAGATTATAGAACAAAATTATAAATGTTACACATCATGAAGTTGGGCAGAGCATTTCATTTAATTTAGAACAAATTTCTTAATCAAGTTAAAATTGGGCAGAGTATCTAGTTTGAATAAAAGCAAAATTTACTATAAACAAGAAATGTCACTGTGAAGTGTCGCATGCCCCCCAAATGGTTTGTGAAAAATAACAATATATGATAAAATAGGTAGCATGTATCCATGAATATCAAGAGTAATGGACTGATGTTTCAGACTACACATTAAACAAGAGGCCCAAGAGGGCCTGAGGATGCTCTACTGACTCATGGTGGCCATAACACTTTTTGAAATTCTACTATGCAATAGAAACATCGGGGGCGGGGTCATTTTTAACTCTAGGGACACCATTTGAACAAATCTAACAAAACTATAGTTGGTTATCATTACTACATAAACATTTTGAAAATCTGTTGAACCGTTCATGAGAAGAAGATTTATTAAGTTTTGGACTATTTTTAGTATTGGTGGCCAGCTTGAATTTTAGATAGAAAAATAATTTTTTTTTATAGTCTCCTATGCAATAGAAACATCCATGTGAGAGAGGTCAAGGTCAAGTAAAGGAGAGGTCAAGGTCAAGTAAAATGGAGCAGGTGTGAAAATTTTTCGTCTGGAAATAAATTGGATAATTTTGGACATTTAAGGACTATAACGGCAAGTTAAAAATTATTTTTTGAGTTCCATAACGTCATAAACAACTGATGTTTCTATAGCATAAACTCTTTGATGAAACCATCCAGTGGTTATTGAGATATTTGACACCGACAAATTAGAATATGTGAGGTGAATAGCCATATAGGCGGTACAGGGCGCGGCCATTACGCTGTACACGTAGTAATTATACGCATGAATAGACACCTGTTATTTAAAGCCTGGAAAGTGTACTGCGTAACAAAAAAAATATATGTTTTTCCTTATATAAACTTAAAATACAGGAATGTCTACAGATAAAAGAAAGTGCTCGTTTAATTCAAGTGCCAGTGATCTGGAAAGCAGCTTGAACACTTCCTTTGACAAACCAGGCTACAAAACAGAAAAGCTGTCAAAGAAAGAAAAGAAAGAACAAAGAAAAAATAAAAAGAAGCAAAGAAAAGATTACGAAACAGTAACAGAAATGTCTGAAAACGAAGAAGAAATGTTATCGGAAGAGAAAACGGAAGTTAATTCAATTGAAAATAAACTTGATGAAATAAATAAAAAGCTAAGTAATGTTCTCACCAGGGATGACAAGGGAGTCTTTACACAAATAATAAAGGATACCTTTGAAGAACTAAAGGAACACTTTCTAGCTTCGATAACAAAACAGGTAGAAATTTTAGAAAATGATCTACACGAAAAAATAGTGGAAAACGAAAAGCTTAAAGAAGACATGGCAAGTCTTAAAAAATGTGTAGATGAGAAGAACGACAATGTAAAAGAACTGAAGGACGACTTGAACAAAGAAAAGTCAAAATACCAAGAAATACAAAACGACCAAGAACAGTATGGACGACGAAATAATATACGAATATCTGGGCTAACAAACGACAAGCAATATGAAACCTCAGAGGAAACAGCTTGGAACGTCATAGCATTCCTGAACGAAAAAATGGACCTCCGATTGTCAATGCACCACATCGATATAGCGCACAGATTGGGAAAATTCATGCCGGGGAAAAATCGACAGATAATTGTCAAATTCGTGTCACGGCAAGTGAAATCAAATGTGATGAAAAACGGAAAATTCTTAAAAAACACACGCGTTTACATCAGAGAAGATCTCACTCGATTGAATCAAGAAGTTCTATCCTCAATGCGACTTAAAAAAAAAGACCACGTTGAAAAATGTTGGTCTTTTGAGGGCAAACTATTTATTAAATGGAAAAAAGACTCTAGAGCCGAGCAAGTGAAGTATAATGAGTTTGATTCATGGTTAAATCTTCCATGGCCAGCCAAGTCAGATTCCAATTTGAGATAGTGATCGTTAAACTTTGTTGACACAGTATTCCTGCCGCGTACTACAATACAAACAGTGGATACAAACGAAGTGAAACAGCACGGGACAATAGGACGCCTGGTGATCTAAAAATAGCATAATCCGGTTTTTACCACTATATTGTGTAAAACAACACTACACAAACAAATAACCTTTATCTGATTGTTATTTGCATACAATATACTTTCCATTTAAATATACACAATGGTTGGAAAGAGTATCAGAAATATAATTCTATAAACGAACTGTATGGTCATTTATATATGCATTGTGTTATTAGAATTGTTTACCAAAGTTGGTCTGTATTTAAATCCCTCTCGGGCACTAATGGCATTGAGTGTCACACACTTTATTTTGTTGTTGATATGTTTATTTCTTGAATATGATTCGTCATTTTTAACCCTAGGGACACCATTTTAACAAATCTAACAGAACTATAGTTGATCATCATTACTACATAAACATTTAGAAAATCTGTTGGGCCGTTCATGAGAAGAAGATTTTTTAAGTTTTGAACCATTTTGAGTAACAGCAACCATCTTAAATTTCAGATCGAAAAAAATAAATCTTTTGTATTGTCTCCTACACAATAGAAACATTTGTGTGAAATTTCAGTTTAATTGGCCTAGTGGTTTCAGAACAGATGAAAGAAAAAGAGAATTTTCTGTTTTCCCATAGTATCCCTATGTAAAGTTCTAAGTCCCCTTACAGAGCCCCTATAAATTTTAGCCCCTGAATTCTTATCTGCAATGAAACCCCTACACATAGGGATAATTTATGTCAAATATAAACAAATCTGACATACCAGTTCTTAAGAAAATGATTTTAGTAATTCCCAATTTTTACCCTTTTTGGGCTCCTCCTGACCCCTTAAGACAGTGGAACCCAGTTATTTTTACAAATCTGAACCTCCTTCACCAAACAATGCTTCTGTGAAGATATAGGCAAAATCATTTCCATTTAAAAAAAAAATAAAAAAATATTATAATGACATGTATCCCCTAATTGAACCCTCGGGGCGGGGTCATATTTAACCCTAGGGACACCATTTGAACAAATCTAACAAAACTATAGATGGTCATCATTATTACATAAACATTTTGAAAATCTGTTGGGCCGTTCATGAGAAGAAGATTTTTTAAGTTTTGGACTATTTTTAGTAATGGCGGCCATCTTAAATTTCAGATAAAAAAAAAAAAATCTTCTGTATAGTCTGCTATGCAACAGAAACATCAATGTGAAGTTTCAGTTTAATTGGCCTAGTGGTTTCAGAGAAAGTGCTGCTAACAGACGACAGACGACAGTTGACGGATGAAAGACAACGCGCCATCGCGTAAGCACTTCTGGCCTTTGGCCAGTAGAGCTAAAAAACCAAAATGGTCAACCTACCAGTTATTGTGCATTTTTATGTGTGTGTACATTCCTGCTATGAAACAATCAAAGGCCTGAAGGGCCTGAGGGAAGGCTCGCCTGCTTGTGTTAATTCGAAAATGTAGGTTCGGAAAATTTAAAAAATTAATTAGATTTCTGATATGTTAAAAGGCATTTCATTGGGACTTAGAAAAGAATGTGGTGTGTTTAATATTTCTTTTGTGTATCTGTATAAATAATCTCCTGCATGCAATTCAGAGTCCATATCAATACTTTTCCAACAGTAGCTATTAAATGGTTTTAATAATGCATTTGAAAAAATGCAAACACCACAGTACACACCGTCTTCTGTGTGAAATTGACTGAATATTTGATGACCCTAGTGAAAATATCCATTTCAGGACATTTTGTAAACTGGTAACGTGGTGGTCCAGGATTCCTTTCCACATCTCCACATTAAGTTATCAACATGAACAACCTATAAAAGCTTCACAAACAAACCTTCATATTCTGATGTTTCTCCAAAATAGAAAGAATTGAGTAGTGATGTACAACTCCAGTTAATTTTAATATCTCCAGTTCAATAGTTATGATTTAGCACAAAATGTTCCTGATTGTCCGAGAATATACAACACATATCCATAACTCTTTGTCTAGACCAAAACAAACATGACCAACTTCTAGATTTACGCGTATATTGACTTGAGTTATGTTCGATTCTCATATAGCTTTCAATCATCAATATAAATAATCATTATAAATAGCATTATAAACGGTGTTGCGTGACCTAGATTTAATCAATCTAAAAAATACAACACAGAAACACAACAAACATAACGGTCAGTTGACCTAATTAACAGTTAAACTCTGCTTGCATAAGATGACATATTAGCGTTTTTCTATAAACAACAAATGTAACCCGAACCCAATTTCGTTATTTTACTATCAAAATTAAAAGAGGACAATCTGAAGTGAATAAAATTTCACTAACAATTACTATTTACTCAAACTACGAGTTATTATATAAAAATATGTCAATATTTCACCCCATTAATGATTACATGTCGAATAGTGTTAGAGATTATATCCCCCCCTCACCAGACGACGTCACTATGCATAGTAGTAAATGCGTAAAACATTTTTTTATCAATGAAAATTGCCGCGTTTTTTTAGAAGTGTATTCTTTCGCATTTCCATGCAAATTGTATGCTTCCCGTATCGTATTTTTGAACTTTTGTAAAGAAAAATATCCGCAATATTTAAAAAACATTGAATCTTTTGTTGTATAATACGTCCTCTGCTACGGTAAATGCGTTTTGAAACTTGTGAACTCTTTATCGGTCGGACGGATATGGCAGTTCCTGCCATACGTAGTAGTGTATAACAGATGCTATAACAGCTAAGGAAGTCAGAGCTTTGCTAGCCTTCCAAAAATACTTTAAAAAAAATTCTATGAGGAATTCTTTTTTTACCAGTGAAATCCTAGACCTTATTTTATATAGAACAAAGAACAAAATTCAACTGTGTAGTGAGACCTTAATTATGTCATGTTGATCAACTGAGCCATGTGTTTTCAAAATTTATCTATAGAAAGACAAAGTTAGAGACCAGACAAGAAATCTCACAGACTGAAAGTGTTTTCAAACAAACTCAAAGTGTGACCTTGACCTTTGAGGTATGCATGTGGGTCTTACAAGTGACACATTGTAATGTCATGCTGATAAATTGAGCCAAGTGTTTTTGAAATAGGTGACAAAGTTTCAGACTGTACACAGAATCTCAATCAGACTGAAAGTGTCTTCAAACAAAGTTAAACTGTGATCTTGACCTTTGAAGTGGGATTCTGGGTGTAACGCGTGACACAACGTCATGTTATGTTGATCATTTGTAGCTTGTATCAACAAAATCCATCTATGCATGACAAAGTTACAGGCCGGACATGAAATACCGTACGGAAGGATGGAATGACGGACAGGCGTTGCGATTACTATATGCCACCTAAAAAAAATAAAATTTGGGTGAGTGTGTGTGGGGGAGGGGGCATAATAAAGATGAAATTGGGCAGAGTATTTCATTTAAAATGAAACAGAATTATAAATAACAAGAGGCCCATATGGGCCTCAATCACTCTACTTGCAACAAATGAACATTTCAGAAGAACTTTTTTTTGTACATTTTTCTTCCAACAAACCTTTCAGGAAACCACCATACAATGCTATATACATTAATATCTAAGGTCTAGAGACTTTGCTTAAAATGTGCTTATAAGCACTGTGGTGGTGGCATTTCTGGTCAAATCACACTGGTTCAAGAATCAGTCCGAAAACATGTGGTTACATGAATGTTGTGCAAGTTTCGTTAAGATTTAATCAAAAATGGGAGTGCTATCACATCTACAACATTTTCCTTATATATAACTCTTAGTGACCCTGTAAGACCTAAGGTCTAGGCCTTGAATTTTCAGTTAAAATATGCTTATAGGCCTGTGGGGGGACATTTGTGGTCGAGTCAAGCTTGTTCAAGAACTTGTCTGTGCAAATTTAATTAAGATTAATGGATGGAGAGTACCAGAATTGACACCCGTGGAAAATTGGGATACTATTGTGACAGCGACATTTTCCCTATCTAACTCGTATATAAAACAGTGACCCCATATGGTGGCCCAAAATTTGACCCCAGGGACCCAACTTCGACAAACCTTTTAGGGGACCCCCATGCAATGCTACAAATAACATAATTATCTAAGGTCTAGGCCTTGAACTTTCAGAGAAAATATTTTTGAAAGTTTAACTTAAAATGTGCTTATAAGCCCTGTAGTAGGGGCATTTGTGGTCAAATCAAGCTGGTTTAACAACTCATCCAAGATATCATAGGTATATAACTCCTGTGCAAGTTTGGTTAAGATCCAAAGAAAAATGAAGGTGCTATCGCATCTACAAGAAAAAGGTTAACAGAAGAACGGACTGCGGACAATTTACCACAACATAGGTCCCGCTGAACTTTGACCAGAAGATCTGAAAACTTGAACCTAAGGTTTCAGGCCCTAAAACATTTAAACTAAGGTAACTTAGTGATATACATTGACTGTTTAACAAGTTATGAATGTGTTTATGAAGTTTAGTCACAATAACTTAGGTAGTTTGTTCAAAAAGAGAGAAAAGGCTGAACTAAACATAACATTTTAACCAGCAGAAGACAACAATGACGCCTGGTTCATGATAATAACTCTTAATTTTTTTCAAAAAGATGAGCTAAAAAATTCTCCAGTTGTAATTATGGATTACTGATCATGTATGGAACAGAAAAACAACAGTAACAATAATGTAAAGTATACTTACACAAACAACAGCAACATGAAATTAGTACATGTAATTTAAAAAAAAACATCTCCATGCCTGTTTCTCAAGTATAGATAGGACTTATATCTGAATCTGAAATAAAAAAAAATATCAATATTACTTTGAACAAATTTAGGAATGTAATTGAACACATCAAGTAAAATATATATAATACATTAGATACGATATAACGATCTCAACAACTCATTACAAAAACTCAGTTTTCAGGATGGAAGATTTCCAGAAAATAATACCCTTAACCCGGATGTAAACCATCAATAATTTGAGTATGAGAATCGGACTCAGACCCAAAATCTTACATTTATGTAAAACCCTGTAAACACATAATTATGGGTTATAAAGTTGATCCTGTAACATTTTTCATTGCAACTGCTTGATTATGCAAATAAATATAATGATTTGCTTGATTAATAGATGTAACGATATGTATATATCATATTATGGTTAGCATGTTATTATTTCGTAAATATCACATTATCAACAAGGAATGTCACTGGTAAGTGTCGCATGCCCCCCAAATGGTCATTGAAAAATAACAATATAATTATGTTATAATAAGTAGCGATGTATCCATGAATATAAAAAGTAATGGACTGATGTTTCAGACGAGACATGCAATTTCATGTTTTTTACATTAAAGTGTGACCTTGACCTTTGTGTAACCTTGACATCTGATGTAATGGTCTTGGTATTTCAACAGTTAAATGCTGCTGAAACATCATCATGACAAGCTGATCATTTGTGTCAAGCTACTTTAAAATCCCTAAATGTAAGACAAAGTTACAGATTAATTATTGATAAATTGAGCCAAGTGTTTTTTGAAATCCATCCATGTATAATAAAGTTATCCGGACTTGAAATCTCAAACAGATTCAGTGTTGTCATACATACTAAAAGATTGACCTTGACCTTTGAGGTATGGGTCTAAGTTTTACTTATGACACATCGTCATGTCATCTTGATAAATTCAGCCAAGTTAAAGGCAAAGTCACAGAACAGACACATAATATCAAACAAATTGAAAGTGACCTTGATCTTTGAGAAAAGGTTCTGGGTCTTACATACGACACTTAACTATGTCATGTTGATCAACTGAGCCAAATGTTTTTAAAATTTATCCATAGATGACAGACCGGACAAGAAATGTCAAAATGACTGAAAGTGTTGTCAAACAAAGTTAAATTGTGAACTTGACCTTTGAAGTGGGAGTTTGGGTATTAAGTGCAACACATCATCATGTTTTGTTGACTGTTTATAACAAGTATTTATAAAAATCCATCTATGCATGACAAAGTTGTGGGCCGCACATGAAATCTCAAAGACTTAAAGTGTGACCTTGACCTTTGAGGTAAAGATGTTGGTCTTACATGCAACACGTCGTCATGTTATGTTGATCAATTCTAGCAAGTATCATTAAAATCCATCTATGCATGACAAAGTTACAGGCCAGACACAAAATCTCACACAAACTCAAAGTGTTGTTAAACTCAAATTGTGACCATGACCTTTGAGGTACAGGTGTGGGTCTTACTCGCAACACGTTGTCATGTTATGTTGATCATTTGTAGCAAGTATTTATAAAATCCATCTATGCATGACAAAGTTACAGGCCAGACACGAAATCTCACACAAACTCGAAGTGTTGACAAACTCAAATAGTGACCTTGACCTTTGAGGTATGGGTGTGGGTCTTACTTGAGACACGTTGTCATGTAATGTTGATCATTTGTAGCAAGTATTATTAAAATCCATCTATGCATGACAAAGTTACAGGCCGGACACGAAATCTGACACAGACTCAAAGTGTATTCAAACAAACTCAAATTGTGACCTTGATCTTTGAGGTACAGGTGTAGGTCTTACTCGCAACACATCGTCATGTTATGTCGATCATTTGTAGCAAGTATTTATAAAATCCATCTATGCATGACAAAGTTACAGGCCGGAAATCTCACACAGACTCAACGTGTATTCAAACAAACTCAAATTGTGACCTTGATCTTTGAGGTACGGATGTGGGTCTTACTCACGACAAGTGGACATGTTATGTTGATCATTTGTAGCAAGTATTTAAAAAATCCATCTATGCATGACAAAGTTACAGGCCGGACACGAAATCTCACACAAACTTGAAATGTTGTCAAACAAACTCAAATAATGACCTTGACCTTTGAGGTATGGGTGTGGGTCTTACTCGCGACATGTTGTCATGTTATGTTGATAATTTGTAGCAAGTATCATTAAAATCCATCTATGCATGACAAAGTTACAGACCGGACACGATATCTCACACAGACTCAAGGTGTATTCAAACAAACTCAAATTGTGACCTTGATCTTTGAGGTACGGGTGTGGGTCTTACTTGCGACATGTCGTCATGTTTTGTTGATCATTTGTAGCAAGTATCAACACAATCCATCTATGCATGACAAAGATACAGGCCGGACACGAAATACTGGATGGAAGGACGGATAGACGGACGTTCGTACGAATGGGTATTTAAGTGGCTTCTTTGTGTCAAGCTTATTACTTGTGTGGCTAAAATTGGCTAAAATTTAGCCACATAAAAGACAAAAAGCCACTTTAAAGCTGTTTTTAAGTGTCTAGAAACAGCCATGTAATTATTTTTAAACTGCTTTCCAACTGTCCATAAAAATTACTAACCATAAACCCTAGACACTTAACTACCCATTCGTGCATCCGGACAGACGGACGGACGTTCTCACAAATGGGTATTTAAGTGGCTTCTTTGCGTCAATCGTATTACTTGTGTGGCTAAATTTTAGCCACGTAAGAGAAAAAAAGCCACATAAAAATTACTAACCCTAAACCCTAGACACTTAAATACCTATTTGTCCGCCCGGACGGACGGACGGACACTGCGATTACTATATGCCACCCAAAGTTTTTGGTGGGGGCATAATAATCAAAGGACTCAAGGTCCTGAGAGGCGCCATTTGTTTGTTTGTTTGAATATTTAGTCATCGCTATGCCATGATGACTGGGGCTAAAACCCAGAAGGTTCACTAGTACTCATGTAAACCCATCTCAGCAAGTAACAGATAACTTTTCCACTTGAATCAGTGATGAGAGACGTGACAATGAGACGTAATATCATACATCAATCATCACGAAGACATTGGCTGGATGGGGATTCAAACTCATAAACCAAGGAAAGATAGTATTACGCTTACCACAGGGGGAAATACTATTGACCTTTCATGAAGCAATTCTTAGAAAATCATAGCTTATTCAAACAAAAAACATAGACACATTTCAGTTTTTCTCTCAGAAATACATGTAACAAGAAATGAGATGGTATGGGTACGGGATGGGAATCCTATCCTGTTTTGAAAAAAGTGTAAGTTTTGTGCTCATCGTCGGATTCCCCCAGGTATCAACTGCAACACTCTCCATCCATCTCGATGTATAAAAGGGGTATCCGATAATGCATTAACAGTGAATTTCAAGTATATGTTTCTATTCTATATTTAAATATTGTTGCCATAAAAATAAAGTATCTGAGTGATTTTTTAACTTGTCATATTTCAAAGTAAATAAAATTGAAAAGTTAGTGTTTTTAATAATGTTTGTTTCTGTAATGAAGAATATTTTCATTAGGTACAGACAGTAATCCGTTCAAGTACACCAAAAATGCATTTCAAATGCGTTTGTTTTGCGTGTCAAACGCGTTTGTTTTGTGTTTGAAATACATTTTAGTTTTGTTTGTGGTTTGCATTTTTTTATGATAAACATTGGAGAAAA
The DNA here is from genome assembly GCA_029582155.1 of Panopea generosa. NCBI lineage: Eukaryota > Metazoa > Mollusca > Bivalvia > Adapedonta > Hiatellidae > Panopea > Panopea generosa. Next base: position 46,336,497 of record CM055894.1, read on the forward strand.
TTTAAAAAGTTCAAAACCATACTAAATACATTTTAGTCTGCATTTGTGTTTGAATCGTTTACCGTGTATCGTTTACCATTCATCGTTTGCAATGCGTGCTCACCAATTGCACCATCTCTGGTTGTCCAATTGTACATCCATTACAAAATATTTGGTTGCAGTAGAATAAATACATGTAGTAAGAACTATGTACCGTATATCCCCACGTATATTGCGCATCCGCATATATTGTGCATCCTTGTTTTAAGATCAAGAGCTAAGAAAAAAATACAATTCTCCTAATATATATGTGTATATCGTGCATCATAATTTTGAAATCTCGTTTAGATTCGGCTGTGGCGACATGTTGGAAGGAATACCTGACGACATATTCCATTGAGTAGCGTCCAGGGTCCGTCAAATTGAAGATTTAAAGGCTGTACATTTTTAAAATAAAATAATCATAATTATATTTACTTTCTAGTTATATTATGTAACTGTTATCACAAAAAAACATTTAAAAGAAACATACAAGTGGTATTCGATAAAAAAATCCGCACACAAAAATGTTGAAACGTCCGTTTTGGTGACGGACACAACTCCCGTGAATTGCGGTTCGGAAAGTTAATACCCAGCAATTTGTTTATAACAATGATTTTAATGCCTCTGTTGTGTGTTTCGTGTTGAAATATATTAAATATTACAGAAAAAGTTCTTTCTCCTTATTTCTAACCTTCAAATCAACATTTTTCCCAATTAGTTAATTCAATTGCCTATGTCATTTTAGTCCGTCAAACTTGCTGACGTTAAATCAAATTTACCTAACAATGACTTTTTTATTCTATATCGTCAATTTGAAATTGCAAACGTTGGTTCCGTCAAATTTGTTTTGTTACGATCGCCCCGTAGTGCGATTTTTTATTTGACTCGTCTGGAGTTATTACCCTTCCCATTTAAAATCTTGCCGCCAGGATTGCTACAGCGAGAATTGCAGATACAGACAAAATGCGGGAAGGTCGTGAGATGCAGAGTTTGATTCATAAATAAAAAGTCTGTCGTAGTTATCGACGATCGCAAATATTGGCGAAGCAACAGTATACTTTTAAAGTTGAAGTCGAAAATACCATATTCGTATTTAGGTCTTTGTTTTTTCAAAGCTTTATGAGGTTATGAAAAATACCCATTGGAAAGTTGCCCAATCCCCAAATGAAAATTTGCAATTACCCAATTCACAGGCGGCATAAAACATAAAATTAAACAAATGAGAGAGCATGCAAACTGAAGCAAGATATAAAACAAATGGTTACATCCTACTCGCTGGTATAAATAATTCCCAATACTCAACCAGGTAGGTGTTCTGATATCCGAATTTGAGTATCCGAATTCAGGACAGTTGAAGTCGAAAACAAATTGACGTAATACTGATTTGGTAATGATTTGGGAATAATTTTTGCGTGTGAGTAGCTTGTTACCTTTTGTTTTATCACCTGCGACAGTTTTCATGCCCTTTCATTTCTTTAATTTGACGAAACGAGCATGGCCATAGGGTGGGTTCTGTCAACGTAACTGCCCCTGTGACCCAATTTGGTAAAATCTAAAAGGGTAAATACTCAATTTCATAAAAAGCTTATCTGTAACTCTGACACCTATAATAAGCACCTTATTAAGTCTTTATCTAACTGTAGGCATAAAACTTAAAGAAAAATGGATCCACATCGCAGTACTGCAAACAGAAGAGAACTGAAAGAAAATCATCCATCAAAATATATTGAATATTTAAAGAAGCAGAAAGTAAGATCAAAAGAAAGGAGAAATGATATACGGAAAGCTCTTCAGAAAAGTCCTACTTCAGAAATGTTAGATAAAAAAGCAAGACAGTTGCAACTTCAGAGAGAAAGACAGAAGCGATATCTAGCAAAGAAAGCTCTGATCTCTGATATTAATCCAAAAGAAGAAAAACAAAAACAAAAGGTGAAACGACAACCTGTAACAAGAAAATCGGCCCAATCAAAAAAGGATTACAACAGGGAGAAGAAACAAACGGAAAGGGCTTTAATGTCAAACCAAAAGAAAGTCTTGATCAGGAAGAAAGACAGAGAGAGGAAAGCAAAGAAAAGGGCTATGGAGAAAAATGCCAGCACACTTGGCAAAATTGACTGGACAAAGATCAATAAATCTACACCCTTCCCATCTAAAAAAACTGAATGGAATACAACTAGCAGTCTGAGAAGCTGCATGCCATCTTCTCCAATGAAGTATGCGACGGTTTTGAAAAATCTAATAAAGAAAACCACGCCCAAAAAGAGAAAATCTTTAGAAACAGTTGGTGTGCATGGCAATAACCTAGGAAAGACATTACTTTCAGAGGAGTCTGTTAAAATTTTAAAGTCATCAAAAACTGGGAAAACAGCGTTAAAGACAATTGCTAGTTAATTGATTCATACAAGCTGCCGCATACTGGCTAAAAAACTAATGCTGAATAGGAGAACTGTCAAAAATGCAAGATCTACGAAACAGCCTAGAAAAAGCACAGTTGATCAAAAAATCGATTCATCATTTTTATGCAAGAGAAGATGTATCTAGGGTGTTACCTCAAAAGAGATATTGTACCAAAGAAGGGTCAGGATATGCCATGCAGGTTTCTATAGAAGCTGCATGTTTCCTGTATGTGAAAGAAACATCTCAAGAAGTTAGTTTAGGAACTTTTGCAGCTTTGAGGCCTAAAAACATAAGAAAGCTCCAGACGTCTCATCGAGAATATTGCTGCATTAATGTTAGATACAAACTACTTACCCTCAGTAGGGCTCTTTCTGAAAAAGACGAAAAGAAAACAAATGAACGAGATATTTGCCAAATTTTGTTATGTCCAAAAGCGGACATTGAACTGTATTACAAACCTCAATGTATAAACAGAACTTGCAAGAACTTGCAAGAACTGCAACAACTACCAACAAACATTGAGCACGTATTACTCTGATATTCAAGAAAATCAAGATCTTGTGTGGAGTAGGTGGGAAAATCAGAGGGCTGAGGATGGAAAGGTCAAAAAAGTTCTTGTTACAAGGTAAAAAGGTACCAAGAAGGACTTGCTTGATGAATTTGTATGCTATGATATTTTGAAACCAGCACTGGGTACAACCTTTGAACAGCATCTGCATACTGCAGTCTGGCACCATGTTGTGTTTGTGGTATACACAGGAACACATAATAATACTATTGAAGTAATGGAACTAAAATGAACGACACAAGGCGAGTGCTCTAACTAAGGTGTTTAATGCTCAGTATCAAAGAATGACATTAGCAACCTAAAATTAAAAATTCGATTTAAAAGCAAATAAAACGTGATAGAATTTTTTTTTTCAGTTTTTTGACACTGTATTATCACAATTTTGTCATTTACTAAAAAAAATCCTGAATTTTTTTATACAGATTATTATTTGTCTTTGGGACCTGATTCCATACTCTTAAATGGAACCTGTCTAACATCAATTATGAAGAAATATATATTTAAATGACAGGTGTGAGGAAATATTATTAACACTTTGCTTCATAGATACGTGTTTGCCCGCAAATATATAACAGAAGGCAAGAGTTCAGATTGCTCGTGACTCAGTCAGTAAATATAAACATAATTCACCCATTGCTGATAAGTGGTGAATTAATGCTTTTAATTTGGAAAAGTCCAAGAAAATGCTGATGGCGCAAAGGGTTAAATATAAATAAACATGCAAATCTAATAACCTAAAAAATATTTTTAAAAAAAATGCTGTCTGCTATATTCAATAACACTATGGTGCCTTTCATATCTTGCATGTACTAATTGTGTGTTTTAATTCTGTTTTTATTCACTTCATTGTTCTACAAATATGCTGTCTGTTATATTCAATAAAATTATGGTGCCTTTCATATTTTGTATTCTGTTTTTATTCACTAATTTTAGATTTTTTTTTAAAGTATGATTGGTTTCAATACTTAATTGGATTAACTGCATGCATGACGCGGTAATTGGATTATCACACCTCCAAAGGAAAAACCAACCGTCGTTATTAAAGCTGACTTGTACATTATTTCTGTAACAACTGATAAAAGAATATATGCCATGTGTGTGTTTTCATGGTTGTGTGCATGCGTGTGTGCACGAGTTAGTGTGTGTGTGTGTGTGATGTTTTTTAGTCATGTATGTACAAAATGTATATAATTTTTTTATTTTGTTATCTGGTTATAAAGTATAAGAAAAAGAAGAACTATTATTGATTTAAAATATACATAATTCCTCATAAATTACAATGTTGCACTAGTCAATGAATAAATTTGCTTGAATGAACATTTTCTAGTTTATCATCTTCTCTTCTCTTCTTCTTCTTCTTCTTCTTCTTCTTCTAAATCTTTGAATGGTTATGTATCCATATTGTATGATATTGATGCTATTACTATTGTGATGTGCATAGATGAGACTTAAATAAAGATTTAATATATTAGAACAAATTGATGTTCGTCTTCACAATTTCAGCCCAATAGTGATTTCTCCATTTCGCTATTTACACATCGATCTCCATTTCGCACTTGACAAATGGATCTCCATTCCACAGTCGATGTCCTAGTTTATGTAATAAACTTTTTAAAATAAATCCTGTGTGTAACATTATTTAAATCAAACCTTCATTAAAGTATTTATTTATGTTTCTTTTATTGATTTTTTAATTCAACAAAGTTTATTCATAATTGATCAAATACTATTTTACCAATGTTAATTGGTAGTTTAATAAAGACATAAAAATGGCAGAGAAACTACGATAAAATATATATTTGGAAATCAACGATTGATCTAATCCTTTTTTTTTCTCATTTGACACGGGGAAACATTTCATAACACAACAAAACATTTTCATATAAACGTAAAATAGCGATTCATTGGCACTTTACATAAGAAACTCCATTACACACTTTATATACGTATCTCCATTTCGCACTTTACATAAGAAACTCCATTTCGCACTTTACATACGAATCTCCATTGTGATTATTTTTTTAACTTGACACATTTAACAATTATTAATACACAATGCAACAAAAAAAAACAACAACAACATATGTATACTAGCTTACAAAAATAAACGTAAAATATCGATTGCATTACTCAATTTCGCACTTTATGAACGTAAGAAACTCCATTTCGCACTTTACATAAGAAACTCCATTTCGCACTTTACATACGAATCTCCATTGTGATTATTATTTTAACTTGACACATCAAACAATTATTAATACACAATACAACAAAAAAAACAACATATGTATACTAGCTTACAAAAATAAACGTAAAATATCGATTGCATTACTCAATTTCGCACTTTACGAACGTAAGAAACTCCATTTCGCACTTTACATAAGAAACTCCATTTCGCACTTTACAAAAGGATCTCTATTTCGCAGTTGATTTTCAAGCTAAGGTATTAAACTTTTCACAATGCCTTTAACATAATTAAAATCTTTATTAAAATAATTTTTAATATAAATTAACTTAACGTAAAATAGCAATTTTATTAATCAATTTCGCACTTAACATAAGAAACTCCATTTCGCAATTTACACATTGATCTCCATTTCGCACTTTACATACTGTTCTCCATTTCGCACTCGATGTTTGAGCCATGATATTAAACTTTTCACAATGTGTCTGTAACGTTATTTAAATAAAATCTTTATTGAAGTAATTTATTTATTTTGTTTTAATGAAGTTGAATTATATTTGATCGATATTAGCTATTTTAGTATAATTATAATTGGTATCGATACTGTATTGGTAATATTATAATTATATATGTGTGGGAATTAACGATTAACTTTGACTTTTTTTAACTTGACACATCAACCATATTATCATACATCAATAATAGCATTTGTATACATATTTAATTGATTTATTTAAGAAACAAAAGCAAAATAGCAATTTTATATCTCCATTTTGCTATTTACACTCCATTGAACTCCATTTAGCAATTTACACTCCATTTCGCATTTTAGTCCAACCCTCTTAAACACTTACAAATATCAACAATTCAAACAGAAAATAACTTTTTCTTTAGTACAACAATTTTTCATTTTTCCTTCCTTTATAGAGGTTTTGAACAAACATGGGATTTTTCTCTCAAAAACACGACATCGCCTGCATTTGTTATTGTAGCACATTCAATTTTGGCTAGATCTCGGCCATATCAGTCTCAATTGTTACGAAAGATACAAAAGGATGTAGGGCAATTTATCAGTCTTGTATACAAGAAAATATAATCCCTCAATCCGCTGCAAAATGGGAAAATGATTTGGATATAAGAACCAATTTCGTTGAAACTAAATTTTACTGCCTTCCATTTAACATAACAAATGACACAAACTTACAATGGTTTCAGTACAGAATAAACCACCAAATATTAGGAACCAATTCGCTTCTTAAAAAAATGAAAATAAAGGATTCTGATATTTGCAGTTTATGCAACAGAGAAATAGAAACAATTAAACATATTTTTATCGAATGTGACATTTCTAAACAATTTATCTCCTGTTTGATGAACCATATTCGCGAAAAATGTATAGGCACTAATTTAAATTGGACAAATACAGACATTATGTTCGGAAATAAAATTTTTGACAAAGTTTTGAATAAAATAATATTAATTGCAAAGAAATTTATTTACACCCAGAAACTTAAAACAGTTAAACCTACACTTGACAACTTTAAAAAACATATTATAAATCTGTATAATACAGAACGGTATCTTGTAACAATAAATTGTAAAATACACACTTTTGATATTATTTGGAATGACTATAAGCCTCTTATATCTTGATACAAATTTGAAACATTTTTCATGTTATTCTTTCAGTTTTAATTTAGACACATTTGTTTGATTACAAATACATACATATTTTGTAGATAATTAATTATATCAATCCCCATCCCCTCCCCAGAGTGTTTTTATATTTTCCTTTTTTTTCTTTTCTCCAATCAACTATAATATTTAACTGCTCATTATCAAGACTAGACCTGCAATAAGAATAATTATTTAATGTTATATACATCAATAAAGCATTACTTTCTTCTCAAAATAATAAGTTTACAAAGTCAGATAAAAGATTCAAAGCGGATAGTTTTATGACAATTGGATGGTTTTTTTTTATGCATTCATCTATCATAAATAAATGAACTCCAACATTCAATTTAACATGTATTGTTGCTTTTTAGTGTATACGTTACAACAAGTGAAAAGCATTTTGATAACGTTACAAAGTTGACTCATCGATGTTTGTTAGACTGGATGAGTACTTATTAAAGATTTGTAGATGAAATTTTGCACTTTTTAAGTTGTGTAGTATTTTCTCAGGAATTTGCAGAACTTAAGCTTATACACTGATTGTTTCAAAATATCTCTAATACAAATGATTAACCGGCCAAATGTTTAATGATATTCCACTATATAACTAACTACTTTATATTAAATTGTGAAAATTGATTTCAATTACATGTATATTGTTCTGCACGTCTACAAATGCATATATGTACAAGTTATCTTAATGTCTGGTAGCCATTGAGTTGTTGACCCCGGTTTCACTAATTTAACATATTTTGATAGTTTCCTCAGCGATACTTTTAAATGCTAAAACATCACACTTACTGATTATGTTGCAAGTTATATTTTATCATCACGTACAGAGGTGTTATGATTGTATGTGATAAATTAACTGTGAAGTATTTCAAATAATAATTAAAAGAGAAACTGAAATTAAATTGTTTGGGGGGGAATTTCGGTTTCAACATTTTTATTAATCACAATAATACAGCCCTTGAGATTTAAACTACACAAACAAACTATCTGGATTTACCTGGGCACTGTTTGTTAATCATTCATTTTCCACAGACAGTGAGACTCTCAATGGCTATTAGAAATTTCTAAATGTATATATAATTGTCATGAACTATTTTGTACCAATATTTCTGTTTTTGTACAACTAAATTGAAATAAAAGTTACAAAAAAAATTGTTACGGGATAGTTCACAGAAACACAGACAAACATCGGTTTCAACCTTTTTTCAACGGCTTTGACACAACAGGCAGACAAAGTCGAAGGAACTCGGGTCGGACACGATCGTCGCGTTAGATCTGGTTGTAAACAGGTAAATACGCATATAAAAACATATAACAAATGCATTCGTTACAGCTTTTAGCGCCAAATAAACTGTTGCAAATAATCAAATCAACCATTCTTTTAAACCTCACCAGAGATTTTCTCTCGTTCGACGTAGTACGCTCTTCGATGAAAACTTATTTGTTACCGTCAATGTTTCACCCGACACACTGTGCACAAAAAATTCCGGTGTCACGTTAAATTCACACGCGAGTTATGGACAAGTCGTCCTAATGACAACTCGTCCCACAATATGTGACAACTCTAAAAGACAACTCGCACCTTCAAAAGACAAGTCGTCCAAAACAATACAATCAAGTCCTCTAATAATAGTTAAAACTGAAAAGCAAATCACATAAAAAAAACAGAAAAGTGGAAAATAACGTAAAACTGCTGTTTCAAGCATATTCTTCCATAATTAAGAGTCGGAGGTATATTATATTTAGTTTGATATAAGGCTAGAGTTATTATCTTCTTTTAAAAAAATGTTTGGCCGCTGACAATGGTACTTTTTTAACATTATATACGTAAAGTAGGGTTTAAAATTGGCAAAAATACCCTGTCACATCTTTGGGTAGTTTACTTTGGTCTACTAACTTTGCCAGATAAGTCTTTTTGTATGCTGTTAGTGCATGTCATTGTATAGGTGACATGTATAAAGACAACTTAGGAAACCTGTTTTGGAGCAGTGTAAAAACATAAAAAAAAATTATCCATAGTGTCTTGTCACAGAAATCCATGTGAACTACGTTACCATTTTGAGCTAATGAGAAAAAAAAATGATGCTTGGAAATTGGGGTATGAATTCATGATTTCGGAAGTCTACTTTCACTTTGTCACCAGTGTACACACTGAGCAGAAAAAAAAATCTCTTATATGACACATGACCCCTACTTTTCTCATCATATTTTGATAGTGCAGAGGTTGACAAACAGTAAAATGTAGGTTTCACCTCTTTCATTTGGGACCCTCTATGAATGACAAGCCTTCAAACTTTTATTATTTACTATAGAATAAAGAACATAAATCAATGGTGGGGTTACACCTTCAGGTATTGTAGCCAATCGTGAAACATCGGGTATTTCCGTATCCTCCGTCTATTGCGTAGCATAAAGGCCGAGGTGATCAGATTGGTATTGTAGCATCCCGGAAAACGGGCCTTAGCCTCTGGGGTTTTTAACCTGAATTCTTATGCAAATGATAATGAAATATATATATATATATATTGTTATTAAATAATGTTTCACAACTATTAAAGTGAAACAACTTTATAAGTTTAAATACAATAGTTTTATAAAATAAAGGGAGCGGTCTTTATCAGGCGCTCGGACAACACTGATCATCAACGTTTATGATAGAAGGAGCAAAGCAGGAATGAGGTTATTTCTCCGACAAAACGTATAAATTGTTTCTTCACTATTATTGTTGAATTTTATTATAAAACATTACATACTTAAAGTTCTATTAGCTTAATTACTAATCAGCTAGTAGGCCATATTATGGGTATTACTTAGTCTCAGTTTACAGGTCTGACTGAAACCTTATTATGGATACTACTTAGACTCGGTACTAATGAACTCTTAGAGATTGATAGAGGCTATACCCGTTACTCTATATAGCCTCATTACTAATGAACTCTTAGAGGCTAATAGCGGCCATATTATGGATACTACTTAGCCTCAGAACCAATGGAGTATTTGAGGCTGATAGAGGCCATACTATGGATGATACTTAGCCTCAGTACTAATGGACTATTTGAGGCCATGTTATGGATACTACTAAGCCTCGGAACTAATGGAGTATTTGAGGCTGATAGAGGCCATACTATGGATACTACTTAGCCTCAGTACTAATGGACTATTTGAGGCTGATAGAGGCCATGTTATGGATACTACTTAGCCTCGAAACTAATGGAGTATTTGAGGCTGATAGAGGCCATACTATGGATACTATTTAGCCTCAGTACAAATGGATTATTTGAGGCTGATAGATGACATGTTATGGATACTACTTAGCGTCAGTACTAATGAACTGATAGAGGCCATATTATAGATACTACTAAGCCTCAATAGATAGAGGCCATATTATGGATACTACTTAGCCTTGATAGTAAAGAACTGAGAGAGGCTGATAGAGGCCAAATTATGGATACTACGTAGTCTCAGTACTAATGAACAGATAGAGACCATACTATGGATATTACTTAGTCTCAGTAATTATGAACTGATAGAAGCCATATTATGGATACTTCTTAGCCTCGGTATTAATCAACTGATAGAGGCCATATTATGGATACTTCTTAGCCTCAGAACTAATGAACTGATAGAGGTTTATAAAGGCCATATTATGGATACTACTTAGCCTCAGTACGAATTAACTGTAAGAGGTTGATAAAGGCCATACTATGGATACTACTTAGTATCAGTACTAATGAACTGATAGAGGCTGATAAAGGCCATATTATGGATACTACTTAGTCTCAGTACTAATGAATTGATAGAGGCCATATTATGGATACTACTTAGCCTCAGTACTTATTAACTGATAGAGGCCATATTATGGATACTTCTTAGCCTCGGTACTAATCAACTGATAGAGGTCATATTATGGATACTTCTTAGCCTCAATACTAATGAACTTATAGGAGTTTATAGAGGCCATATTATGGATACTACTTAGCATTGGAACTAATGGAGTATTTGAGGCTGATAGAGGCCATACTATGGATACTACTTATCCTCAGTACTAATGGACTATTTGAGACTGATAGAGGCCATGTTATGGATATTATTTAGCCTCGGAACTAATGGAGTATTTGAGGCTAATAGAGGCCATACTATGGATACTACTTAGCCTTAGTACAAATGGATTATTTGAGGCTGATAGAGGCCATGTTATGGATACTACTTAGCATCAGTACTAATGAATTGATAGAGGCCATAGTATTGATACTTCTTAGCTTCAATAGATAGAGGCCATATTATGGATACTACTTAGCCTGAATACTAAAGAACTGTTAGAGGCTGATGGAGGCCAAATTATGGATACTATGTAGTCTCAGCAGTAATGAACTGATAGAGGCCATACTATTGATACTACTTAGTCTCAGTAATTATGAACTGATAGAGGCCATATTATGGATACTTCTTAGCCTCGGAACTAATCAACTGATAGAGGTCATATTATGGATACTTCTTAGCCTCAGAACTTATGAACTGATAGAGGTTTATAGAGGCCATACTATGGATGCTACTTAGTATCAGTACTAATGAACTGATAAAGGCCATATTATGGATACTACTTAGTCTCAGTACTAATGAATTGATAGAGACCATATTATGGATACTACTTAGCCTCAGTACTAATTAACTGGTAGAGGCCATATTATGGATACTTCTTAGCCTCGGTACTAATCAACTGATAGAGGCCATATTATGGATACTACTTAGCCTCAGTACTAATGAACTGATAGAGGTTTATAGAGGCCATATTATGGATACTACTTAGCCTCAGTACAAATTAACTGTAAGAGGCTGATAAAGGCCATACTATGGATACTACTTAGTCTTAGTACTAACGAACTGTTACTACTAAGCCCTAGTACTAATGAACTGTTAGAGGCTGATAGAGGCCATACTATGGATAATACTTAGTCTCAGTACTTATGAATTGTTAGAGGCATACAGAGTCCATACTATGGATACTATTTAGTCTCAGAACTAATGAACTGTTTGAGGCTGATAGAGGCTATACTGTGGATACCACTTAGCCTCAGTACTAATGGTCTGTTAAGGCAGATAGAGGCCATGTTGGGATAATACTTAACTTCAGTATTAATGGTCTGTTAGAGGCTGATAGAGGCCATATTATGGATACTACTTAGCCTCGGTACTAATGAACTGATAAAGGCCATATTATGGATACAACTTAGTCTCAGTACTAATGAACTGATTGAGATTGATAGAGGTCATACTATGGATACTATTTAGTAACATCCCAGTTTCTACAGTGCCTTATATAGCAGAATATAAACATGGGAGGAGTGGACATGACCATCTGGTTAGCTGTTTTGGCAATCTGGTGACTTGGTTTTGGCTTCTGTTTTCAGACCTGCTATTTAGCACAGCAGGATGCCTTCTTTGATAGTTAATGTGCAACTTGTCTGGAATGGAAGCCTGTTACTTTTTGGTTAATTAATTTTATTCAAAATGATTTAAGGACATTAGAACAATAAATAAATAGTAAAATATACATTTTATTTAGAGTAAAAAAATAATTATGTAAAATGAATTTAGAGATTTAGTCAGAATTTCAATGTTTTGGTCGGTAGCCGACATCTAATTTTTTTTATACATTTTCTCTCACTTGTATGACAGAGAAACTAGTTTCACTTTCAGATTATAAAAACTATTGACTTAGTACCTAGCAAGTTTCATCAAATTTGAATCATGAATACAAAAGTTATTAAATTTTTAGAATTTCTGAATTGTTCCAGAATTTGGCCATTTTGGTCAATTTGTCAAAATACCAGCAAAAGTTGAAAGGCTGTAAAAAAAATATCTTATCTTTTTTTCAAGATGTTTTACCATGGTAACATTAGTAATATATGGGTAATTAATGTGCATTTTAATTTGACAATTTTCAAATCCAGATTTTTTTCTGGGAATTTGTTTTCTTTAGAAATCTCTGAAAAATGGTGCCAATTTCTATACAGTCGACTAAAAAAAATTTTTTTTTTTATATCTCCATTTGGCATTCCTTAATTTTATAATTTTCAGACAGAGTAAATGTATACGGATAAATATATGCAGGTAGTGGTATGTTATCTAGCCTAAAATAGTTGTATTACTGTTTTCAGTTTGTGCGGATTGCCAGATCTTTGGATTTTCCCCTGAATTTGACGCAATATCATAGGTTCAACTGGAACATGAATGTGAACGACAGTTTTTGAGATACAGCCATGGAATCTACTTTAACCACTAGCCCTCAGGTAGGAGAGCACAGCCATATGTTTTTAAAAGTCAGAACTAATGGAACAGTTTCATATAGGACTTAGACCAGGAACCAGGGGGTCAAAATGGTAGTACCCGAAAGTAGTTCCATAGAAAATTGACAGTGGTCGTTCAAGATGGTGTGAATGTAAAAATGCACTTGACAGGTACTATTGCAATGTGAAATTGTGAAGGGAATATATTTTCCCAGAGAATGGTGCAGAATTGAGTGGACTGGTAGCTATAACACACAGATGGGACTATTTCTTAGACGGTAAGAATTTTGCACAATTTGGCTGATTTGACCCCTGTATGTGAAATAGGGACACCTATTTTCACTTTGAGCAAAATTGTGAAATTGGAAGCAGTTAATGCCCATGTTTTTAACTGTTTTTTGTGTTCTGCTTGAATTGAATGTGAATTCTGGAAATTCTCATGGAGTTTGGAGCACAACTGTAAGTGTGATAGTCTACTGTGCTAATATTACGGTCTGTGTGAAATTAATGGTGGGCCAGCTTCATATGGGATAATTGTCAATTACAAGACCCCTCTGGGCAGGTATTGATCTGTCAACCCAGGTCATCTATTTATAGATTACATCTGGCTTACACATTTCGTCTATTTGTGTAGAATGTTATCAATATAGAGGCTGTCGGTGCTGCGAATTAACAACATATGACACTATTATTGGCACCCTAAATTAGTAAATAAACAATGCTAATCATGTGTCACGTGATCTGGATCTGGAATAATTTTGATTTGGAATCATTCACTCGCAGAAAATGGAGAAGAAAAGAAAGAAAGTGGAAGGTCAACAAAGTTTGACAAAGTTTTTCAAATCAGGGCCAGGTTGGTTTATTTTAATATTAACTGTTTGTTTTTGATAAAGTTAAATTAGGAGTTAATTAGGAAGAATAAAAATTAAAGAAATGATTTGTTTACCGATTTTCTCGTGTATAGCACCTATATAGAACAGTTGAAATGTCTTTGATTGATCTGTTGATTGAACATTAAAATTAATATTTATCTGATGTAGTAGTGCATATCAAAGCACGTTTTCGAACGATTTTTATATTTTTTTATTTGATCGCCCTCTACGTGCATACTCCATTCGCTTTTTTATGGGTGGATTTTCCGCACCGATTTCAGTGCGGAAGCCAAAACACTCATATTGATTAAAATATGTAATATCATTAGCAAAAACTCTTACCGGTTGTTAAATAAACACTTTATATATGTCCATAACGTAAAAAATATCCACAAAACAGCACATTTAACACTTAAATAACTTAGTTCTACATACAATCCTACTTTCGAATCGTCTTTGACAGTTATCACGTGACGCGCACCTTTCAAGCGTCACAGCGATTTGAATAGAACACTGTGATGGGAGCTCTACGCGGTAAATTGGAAAGGCAATATTTATTATGTTCCGAGAAGTAACATTTCCTGTCACAGTGTGTATTCAAATTAGACAAACCAATACTTGTGTTTGTGTTTTGACCAAAAAAAAAATATATATTCATCACTTTTAAAGTTTAATAAATATTATGTGTGTAGCAGAAGTGTTACTTGTACTTTATAAGTAGAAAACGGATAATAAGATAGTATAGCGTTCTTAAGGATCTTTTTCACTTGTAATTGAATGTATGACTAACATGTTTACTGTGAACAAAATAGTTTTTAAACTAAATGCTTCCTGTACACTTCCTTTGGCAAATAATGCAGCCACACACATGCCATTGTCTTTCTCCGCATTGCTTCGACTTTGGAATATCCGTTATTTCATAATTTTTTTAATCGTCTGCTACCTTTTTCATAATTGATCTTTTGTAAGTGTATTAAGAGATCGACATAATGTTGTCCAGTACGGCCACCCATTCCTACCTCCTGCCAATATATCCTAAAACACTTTAAGGAGTTCATCAGTTAATGATGGTTTATATACTTCCATGCCGAAAGCGTATGCATAAATCTCTGGTAATCTTCTATCATAACTGTTGAACGTATAGTAAAAGAGCAAAACTTAATTTTCAAAAGATAACTACATGCGCCAATAGTACACAATGAAATTTTTTTTTACCATATTAACTTATTTACAACGTTAAGCCGATGTCAAATCCTTGATGCATACGTGGCTATTGAAAATAATCTTGTAGTACTAATGAATTATGGTCAACGATACACTTATTAGCTCTAAATTGGTATCAATCCATATTACAACTGAAAATAATATTGCTATAACTTCGTCAGGGATCTGTGGGTTGAGTAATGCAATGCTTAAAGCACGGTTATATGGTTAGAAATGGAATGATACATACGTTATTCATTATTTAAAATCATTATTAAACATTCACAATATAAGAAACTTGTTTTACTGTTAGCTTATGACAATTCCCATTTCAACAACAATTTAATATACTGTCAATAAGTAGTTGGAATCATTAAAAGTTGTGTGGCCAATACATACGATATCAATTAGTAGAAAACTTAGCAATAAATACCCAAACAGTCGTAGCTTGTCACCCAGTGTTGTTCAGACGGACATTATTTAAAATAATGAAAGCTGCTGAATATTATTGTATTTAATCACAACCAAATATAAATGGCAGATATATCTGGATATTCGTGTACAGACTTTAGTGTCAACGATTTACAAGAACACTAAATGTTGTATGCATTCACATGTCCTTTCCACCAATATACGCGGTGTTGAATACACGCACATCCGTTATAGTCTAAAGAGAAACAGAATACTTGGATAGGTAACGTTTATATTCTTATTTTTCGACGCCCATACTTTAATTGACTTGTGAGTGTTTACTTTTGCAATATTTCACTAATCCCAGCTCTGTGCTAATATATATAAGAGAAACATGCGTTTGAAAGCAAACATTTAAACAAGTTGATTTAATCAGATTTATTCTGTTTATGTTTGGTAGGGTGCGGGTAATAAAATATTACAAATTACAAAATATATATCATTATAAGACAGAAGAATGTTTTCTTTTCTTATTTGTCTATAACCCATAGAGATATGGAGCACATGGTCAAGCGGTAGAGCACTGAACCCATGATCGGAGGGTCGTGAGTTCGATCCTCCGCTACGGCTATGTGTGGTGTCCTTGAGCAAGACATTTTTCCGCAGTTGCTTTGTACTGGTTCTACCCAGTAAGACTTTGAGCGTGAGTTGTAAGAACTTGTTTCACAATCAAAGTAAAATAAATAAGTTTAAACTAAAATAGAGATATACAAGTCCTTGCTATAACCCATATATATATTTCTCTCTGTAAATTTTTCAATAAAGATCTTATTTTTTTATTTATTCTTCAGCAGTAACAAATCACTTAATCATAATAATATTCATTAAAATAATCATAGGTTTGAAACTAAAAACGTGAGAAGAAAACTTTCTCATTCCTCTATAACCCATATCGCTTAATCCGCCGAAGTTCTGATTTCGCATGTACATGTTTCCACCAGTAGCTCGGATCTAGCTCGCATCTAACTCCACTTATGTAAAATGGCTGCTAAATGACAGCAAAACAAGGTAAATTCGAATGTCTTGGTCATATTCACCGTCTATCAAACTACAGAGGACAGTTTTTTTGCATAGCACGCATTTATTATTTATTATTTTATCAATATAAATCACCGTTTTAAGGAATTAACGATTGTTTACGCAGTAATTGCCTTCGAATAAGACGTATGTATGTGGTCTAATTTTCCACTTGGTTTTGTTCGGATGGAAATGAGACGTAAAGGGGCTTGTCTCACCCCTATTACGGCGATTAAATGAGACTACTTATGTAGCAACATTTAATTGTGTTTTATAAGATCTAGTATTAAAAATTTTTTTAAAATATTTAAAAATGTTTATTTTTCAGAGGGAGTCGCAAAACCTGCCAAACATCAACATGAGAATCAGACTAAACCAGTTTTAATTTTAACTTCAGGTTTGTATTTTTTTTATCAAAATTCTATCTCAGATAAAGAGAAAGTAAGATTTCATTAGGATAAATGGAATCGGTCCAAGCTTTCTCTGTTTTTTAATTTTTCTGTCTTGTCCAACCATCCTTGGGGAGCCTTTAAAAAAAAATGATAAAAATCTGTTCGGCAGGGGAACCCCTGCCCAAATTTTCTGCATGGTAGGGGATTTTCTGTCTTGTCCAACCATCTTTGGGGGCCTTAAAAAAATGATAAAAACCTGTTCGGCAGAGGAGCACCTGCCCAAATTTTTGTTTTAAAATATCACCGTGTACTGTACGGAATTAATGTTAAATTTGAAAACATATAATTACTACTTGACCCTATTCATTAATTTTTTTCAACTTGCATCTTATTAAAGTTACAGCAATTTGTAGTTCATTTTGAACATTTTGTAGTCTATTATCATTCCAGTCAACCAGGTTTATAAGTATTAAACTGTCTTTTCAGAACTGGACAACAAAAAGCCAACGTCAAAGTTTGACTGTGAAGCTACATCATATACTGCCACTGGAACTGCTGCCATTGTCACAACATCAGACAATAGTACTGGGACAGTCAATCCTCAAGAGTCTCACACCAGCTCAAGCGCGTCATATGTACCAATACCACAAACAAAGTGTGGACCTTGGACTGGTGAAGAATGCCGGGCTACCATAGAACAACTATTCGACTCGTCAAAACTGATCCATAACTGCTTCAGCTGCAACCAGAAGGACTGTACAAGCATCAGCAGCCATGAAATCCAAAGGCTCACTCCCAAGAAATTCAAGTACAATTGGTTAAATAAGGAGAACTGGTGGCTGTGCTATGTGGAAGGGGAAGGTATGTTCTGTATTATATGCCGGAAGCATAACATGAAACATCGGCAGAACCTTAAGGAAGTGTTTGCTGCTACACCCAGTGAAAGAGTGAAGGTGGATGCTGTAACAACTCACAGTACAAGCACCCTTCACTCGTCAGCACTAGAAAATGAACTGCTACAAAGAATGTCGTACTTTCACAAAGAAACAACGAAAAAATCTGCTGTTCAAAACACTACTCTGGAGCAGGTTTTTGCTACAGCCTACTTTTTGATGAAGTCTTTTATAGCAAACAGGCAATTTATCCCCATGCTAACTTTTGTTGAGAAAGTATTTGATATTGAATCTGTGAAGTATTTTCAACACCGATCTGCAGGAGCCCAAATGGAGATATTTCTAACTATGGGAAACACCATGAAGAAGGAAGTTCTTCGGAAAGTAAAGTCAGCGCTGGCATTTGGTATCCTTACGGATGAGGTGGCCGATGTGTCTGTAACAGAAAACCTGGTCACGTTCATTCAGTTTTATTGCTGTGAGACTGATAAAGTTGAAGCACAGTTCCTGTCATGCCAAAATGTTTTGGAGAACTTTCGATCTGCAAATGCTGAGGCTATTGCCACTCTTCTGCCGACGGAAATTGAAGAACTTGATGACTTGGACTTTGGTTGTTTTACTGGTCTGACATCTGACAGTGCGTCTGTAATGGTTGGGAAACGTTCTGGTGTGGCTGCAAGATTAAAGCAAGTGAACCCAACACTTATAAATGTTCACTGCATTTGTCACAGATTGGCCCTTGCTTGTACAGATTCCAATGAGTCACTCTCTAATATCAAGGACGTGGAAACCTGGCTGCGCCAGTTATGGGAATTCTTTGAGAATTCACCAAAAAGAATGGCAGCCTACTTAAAGATTCAGACACAACTGAAGTCAATACGGCTGGAAGGCAAAGGGGTGAAGCGGGTGATTAAGAGGCTCAAGAAAGCGTGTAGAACCAGGTGGTTGAGTCTGGAGGCCTCCGTGAAAGCTGTACATGAGGACTATGAAGCGGTTCTTCAAACCTTAGCTCAGTTCGAACAGAAAGATGCCACTGCCTCTGGGTTATTTAGGAAGATGAAGAGTCTGAAGTTTCTTGGGGTCATCTACATCATGAGGGAAGTACTCCCAATCCTTGGTGACCTCTCCCGTCATTTTCAAAAGGGATCCTTAAACTTCGCTGCTATTTTACCAGCAATCAACATGACAAAATACAGACTTCAAAACTTATCAGAAGATGAAACTCCCCTCAACAATTTGAGAAATGACATCGACTCATTTACAGATATGTGTGCTGATATTAAAATGAACAAAAATGATGGGCAGCAGTTACAATCTGTGTTTTCAAAGTATGTTGTGGCACTGGTTTCAAATATTGACAACAGATTTTCAGACAGTTCTGAGGTGTTGACAGCATTTAATATCTTCAACCCTACAGCAGTACCAGATTCTGCAGCTGAGATGAGAACGTACGGAAATCAACAGATAGAGATTCTCTGTAACCATTATTTCAGTGAGAATCCGGACAGATCCGACAAATTGAAAGCGCAGTGAAATGCCATGAAATACCACATCAGGGATGCTATCAAACCAAACCTACCAGAGTCCGTGAAATCAGGCAGCGATATATCTCCAACTGAGTGGCTTCTGTTACAACTTCTTAAGGACACCTCAGTGAGACAGCTGTATCCAGATATTGTTTACATTGCTGAAGTTGTGGCCTCTTTACCAGTGGCAAATGCATGGCCAGAGAGGGGTGCTAGTGCATTAAGATCAGTGAAGACAAGACTTAGGAATAGACTGAGCAGTTCCATGTTGGAGTCAATTCTGCACATCTGCATAAACGCTCCTGAACCATCCTCTGCTGCAGGCCAGAAACTTGTCAAAGAAGCTGTTAAATTATGGCTGGACAGAAAAGGTAGAAGGAAGCTTCCTAAAAAAGCAAGTGCATCGGGATTGTCCAACAATAATACCTCTCATCAACCGGTTGTAATGATGGAGGATACTGGAGTTCAAACAGAACCAATGGGTGTACCAAAAGAGGTGATCAAGACGGCTGTGGACCTGGCTATTAAGAAGTTGAATTTGGTCCAGTATGGTAGTGATGATGAGGATGATGACGATTGGTCAGATGATGATGCATGCTGCTCATAAACATATAGACTATTATATTCAGATTTGTTACAATGAACACCAGATAGATAAATTTATTCTTGTTTATTCATGTCACAATGTATAAAACCAACTATACAGTATTTAAAATATAGCATGAGATGAAAAACATAAACATTATATTTTTGAAAGACCAGTTATGATGTTGTATAGTTGATTCATAGAAGTTATTCTGATTAAGAAATTGTATGTACAACATAAAAAAAGTGTATTTTAATTTTACTAAGAAAGAACATAAAATACACAGGATAACTTGATATAAAAAGTGGTATTGTTAAACTCAGCAACTGTGTTTTATTTTTATATTTAAACCATCTGTTTCTTTGATACAAATCAGATCACAGTTGTGTAACCAATGATTGATGGCTATGCTTATACCACAAAGAGTGGATGTTCAATTAAAACTATAACGATAAAAAAATGAAAGAAATAATTTTATAAAACTAAAATATTTCCAAACTTTGTCGAGGGAAATTGTCTGAGGTTAAATTTTGTTAGTAAAAATAAAGCACATAATGCTCTTAAAAACGCTCAGAATGCAGGAGATGGCTTGTAGAATTAGAAAATTTTTCCGGGGGGCATGCCCCCGTACCCCCCTAATTTAGCTTTGCACCTTTGGTGCTCGCAGATATGTGCCGCCTCAAATAATTTCAAGACCTGCTCAATCTTTCCTTAATGAAAATCCTAGGTTTATAGAGGCCATATGATGGATACTGCTAAGCCTCAGTACTAATTAACTGTAAGAGGCTGATAAAGGCCATACTATTGATACTACTTAGTCTCAGTACTAATGAACTGTTAGAGGCTGATAGAGGCCATACTATGGATACTACTTAACCCTAGTATTAATGAACTGTTAGAGGCTGATAGAGGCCATACTATAGATAATTGTTAGTCTCAGTACTAATGAATTGTTAGAGGCATATAGAGTCCATACTATGGATACTTTTCAGTCTCGGAACTAATGAACTGTTTGAGGCTGATAGAGGCTATACTGTGGATACTACTTAGCCACAGTACTAATGGTCTGTTAGAGGCAGATAGAGGCCATATTGTGGATAATACTTAACCTCAGTATTAATGGTCTGTTAGAGGCTGATAGAGGCCATATTATGGATACTACTTAGCCTCAATACTAAAGGTCTGCTAAAGGCCATATTATTGATACTACTAAGCCTCAGTACTAATGAACTGTTAAGAGGCTGATAGAGGCCATATTATAAATACTACTTAGCCTCAGTACTAATGGTCTGTTAGAGGCTGATAGAAGCCATATTATGGATACTACTTAGCCTCAATACTAATGGTCTGTTAGAGGCCATATTATGGATACTACTTAGTCTAAGTACTAGTGAAATGATAGAGGCCATATTGTGGATACTACTTAGCCTCAATACTGATGAACTGATTGAAGCTTAAAGAGGCCATATTATGAATACTACTTAGCCTCGGTACTAATGAACTGATAGAGGTCATATTATGGATACTACTTAGCCTCAGTACGAACTTACTGTAAGAGGCTGATGGAGGTCATATTATGGATACTACTTAGCCTCAGTACTAATGAACTGTTAGAGGCTGATAGAGGCTATATTATAGATACTACTTAGCCTCAGTACTAATGGTCTGTTAAAAGCTGATAAAGGCCATATTATGGATAATACTTAGCCTCAATACTAATGATCTGTTAGAGGCTATATTATGGATGCTACTTAGTCTCAGTACAAATGAATTGTGAGAGGCTGATAGAGGCCATATTATGGATACTTCTTAGTCTCAGTACTAATGAACTGATAGAGGCCATATTATGGATACTACTTAGCCCCGGTACTTATGAACTGATAGAGGCCATATTATGGATACTACTTAGTCTCAGTACTAATGAAATGATAGAGGCTGATAGAGGTCATACTATGGATACTACTTAGTTTCAGTACTAATGAATTGATAGAGGCTGATAGAGGCCATATTATGGATACAACTTAGCTTCGGTACTAATGAACTGATAGAGGCTGATGGAGGCCATATATACTACTTAGCCTCAGTACTAATGAACTGATAAAGGCTGATAGAAGTCATGTTATGGATACTACTTAGTCTCAGTACTACAGAGGCTGTTAGAGGCTGATAGAAGCCATATTATGGATACTACTTAGACTCAGTACTAATGGACTGATAGAGGCCATATTATGGATACTACTTAGCCTCGGTACAAATTAACTGATAGATGCAATATTATGGATACTACTTAGTCTCATTACTAGTGAACTGATAGAGGCCATATTATGAATACTATTTAGCTTCGGTACTAATGCACTGGTAGAGGCCATATTATGGATACTACTTAGCCTCAGTACCAATTAACTGTAAGAGGCCATATTGTGAATACTACTTAGTCTCAATACTAATGGTCTGTTAGAGGCTGATAAAAGCCATATTATGGATACTACTTAGCCTCAATACTAATGGTCTGTTAAAAGCTGATAGAGGCCATTTTATGGAAAATACTTAGCCTCAGCATAATGAACTGTTAGAGGCTGATAGAGGCCATACTATGGATAATACTTAATCTCAGTACTAATGAACTATATGAGGCTGGTAAATGCCATATTGTGGACACTTCTTAGCCTCAGTACCAATGAACTATTATAGACTGGTCCATTATATGGGTAATAGTTAGTCTCAGTAATTTTGGTTGGAAGCTTAAAATAATGTGTGTACTATATGGTAATGAATTAGATCGTATGGATATTTTACAAATATTCCACTTGCTGTAAATGTTTTGCATATTATATTAGTTATGTTAATTTGATTCAATTGTCATAATATCTTATGTTTTGAATAGTATTGCCATAAAGTGGTGATTATCAGTATTAGTTATCTGTCAGTATATTATACACATATATCTATTACTTCTTTTTCAGGTCTGTTAGTATTCAAATTCCTTTATTGTGAAGTGATTGTGGTATAATTAAACAATGGCAAGTAAGTTATGGTCATAAAATATCAAATCTATTTTATGATTTTTAAAAGTCATTGAATTACTGTACTTTACCATAATTATTATTTACCCAGGATATTTAATTATCTTCACAAAATAAATTTTATTCTTTATATAACTTACTGGTACATTTCCTGATTAAAGAAGTTAATGTTATTGATATCTTTTTTTATGAAATGGGTATCTTGATATTATTGAAGTCATATTCGAGAAAATCTTATTTTAATTTTTCCGCTTGCATGCTTAATCAGTGTGGTTTAAGCTTTTGGCAAATGTTATATACTGATATCATATTATTTTCAGAGCTGGTAAAGAAATCGTTTGTGATAAACGATGAGTATCTATGTGACATAATTGCATGTAAAGGAACTAGAAAACGAGGAAAAACGGTAACCCGGTAATTTAAGAAAGTCTTATTTTTTTAAAAAATGTATAGGGATTGATATAATGAATCTAATATATTTTAAATAGTCTATAAAGCAACTGTATTTCTGGATAAATGTGTACATTAAATTTTTTCAGCCACCCATTTGTGTGACCCATTTATTCTCCCCGTCCTAGTGGTGAGAGGGTCGGGGAGGACCATCCCTCTACATTCTTTACATTTATCAAAATAAACGAATATAGCTTTCAATGCTATTAGATTGTAAAACAAACCTGTTTTAGAGCAACTGTTCCAAAATGGTCTTGCACACCATATCCTGATTGTATCTTTTCTTATCTTGTCGATGGTTAGTCTGTGTTGGTCATTTCAAAAATGGAATCTATGAATACATCTTATGATGATAATGTGACCATATCATATTACATAAAATACAGTATTCTGAATCTTATGATGATAATGTGACCATATCAAATTACATAAAATACAGTATTCTGAATCTTATGATGATAATGTGACCATGGCAAATTGCATAAAATACAGTATGCTGAATCTGATGATGATAATGTGACCATGGCAAATTGCATGAAATACAGTATTCTGAATCTGATGATGATAATGTGACTATGGCAAATTGCATAAAATACAGTATTCTGAATCTGATGATGATAATGTGACCATGGCAAATTGCATAAAATACAGTATTCTGAATCTGATGATGATAATGTGACCATATCAAATTACATCAATTACAGTATTTTGAATCTGATGAGCAAACTATGCATAATTGTAATATTTTTTTTATTTATTGCAGTGTTTCAAGAAAACCGTCAACAACCAAAAAAATCTGTACTGAAGAAAAAACAGATTGTTGAAAATCAATCTTCAATGACTCACTTCAAGCCAATCTGAAGATGTTGATTTCTACAAACGTTGTCTATGTCAGTATAAAACAGTTGTTCCTGTAGATGACAACTTTCTTGCATTTATGGTTCAAGATTTTGATGTTAGTAGTGGTTCATTAAAGGTATGAAGCAATTCTTTTAATTGTTCATCATGTTTATATATTTATTAGAAATAAGTTATAGGTTAACACCTCAAAAATGTATTATTTCTTTTGATTTTTAGGAGCTCTGTATAAACTTCTTTGTTAAGTATTAATTGAGTATCAATGCACTGTTTGCATGTACATGATAATCTGCTTTGCATATTATTCAATACCGTAGTATGCATGGTGATAGTGTTGATAATCAAATAAGAAATTCAATGAATGTTGTTATTTTCACCATGTCATAGTTAAATATTGTTAACATAATCTAGCTATGAGGATGTTAATTACTGAATCAACAATTGATTAACTATAGTACATATGAAAAGAGTCCTGGTAATAAAATAAGTGGTACTTTTGTTATTTCCGCTGAGTATATTATTTTTATGCTTACTTTTGTTGTTATTTTTTTCAACAAAGGCATAAACATACTCATTAAATGTTTTAATTTGAAATGAATTGTTTTGGTTCACTTTTTCATGTGTTAAGTACTGGTGTAATACATAACTGTCCATGGCAAATTTTGTGAAATTTTGAAACTTATTGTAAAGGGACACACAGCAATGCAAGGCATTCACAATCGAATGAAAATTTACTAAGCATTCTTTCCCTAAAAAATGCATATGGTGTTAATGCTATACTTTCTGTTTTATAAGATATAATGTTTCCTTTATGTTGGCAGGATAACTATTTAATAGTGTCCAGAAGGCTTCTAAATACTGATGAGGGACAAAAGTTGATATACATGTGTTCATGCAATCTTGCACGCAAAAGGATGATAGAGAACCTTCCAGTGACTGTTCATGGATGTCTGACTAAAGGTCTTTGTTACAATTTTTCACTTAAAATTAAAATATTTTTATCGGAAATAATACCAGATACTATGGAATGAATTATTTATTTTTGATTTGTTTTAAATAAACATTGGGCAATATACATTTATTGTGTATAACTTATTTAGAAACACACTATTCTTGAGCTGAGAGTCACAGTATTGAGGCACACTTTTTCAATGGAGTCCAGAATGTAAGCGTAATAATGTAGGTAAAAAATTATCATTAAAAATCATTATTTTATTTAATATTCAATATTATGGCAGACTTTAAAGACAGGAAAAGTCATGATAAATGTTGTCATTTTATCATGATGTTCTTAAAATGTTCAAGTCTTATATATAGTATTGATAATGTAATTTTTATTTTGTAGATTTTGACAGTCCTTATCATGAATGCCATCATATTAAAGTTCTGAAACAACTTGTTGATGAGTTTGATAAACATAATGGAATAACCAAGGAGAATTTAAGGAAAAGTGGTATAAATATACATGCATATATTGTTTATAACAAATTGTAGTTTTAGTTTTATCATCTCATCAAAGTTGCAGCCTTGAAAATAGTAAAATGTTAATTCAATATCAGTTCTCTAATCTCTAAGACAAATGGTGTTTGAATTTTTATTCTGTTGAAGAAACACCATAAATGTGTAATACTTTTTTTAACATATTGCCCTATTTGAATCTAATCATTAAATGTTCATATATATTTCAAAATTTATAAAATGTATCTACAATATATTTTATTTCTCTTGCTTTCATTTTTTTCTTTTTTTTCAGGATCCTTAAGCACAGATACAAGGGATCATACGTACGACAAATACGCTGCAAAAGTAGTTTATGTTTATTGTAATCCTCCGCTTTTTGAAGATGTCCATCACGTTTCAACTCCTCCCACATCTGTAATTTGATTGAAGTGAAATTTGTCGTACAGCAGGTGCATGATCTGAACACAAGTATGTGGTCTTGATGTTCCAATTCCTTTTTTTAGCACTAATCTATTGTTCATTTAAGTCTGTAGTCTTGGCATTTCAATTCAATATTTTTTAATTGTTTTTACTTCATCTTTGTTACTAACAATCTTGCAGACACAACGTCTCCCACAGTTTTAAGCTGATTAAATGGAGACTTGCTCTATAGCAGGTACAGGTACATGGTCTGAACATGAGTTTTCTTGGCATTTCATATCAATAATTTATTACTGATTAATGGCCCATCGATCTTTTAAATGAAATCTTTGTATTTCAGCCTAACTATTGAGTAATAACGCATATCATGATATGGCGTTAGGAATTCAGGAAGTAATGAACTTTATTTGTTTAAGGTCCGTTACCTCAAAGTTCATCAACATTACAATATTTTTGTTACTTCTCGCTATACCAATACCAACACCCACCGGCAAGGCCTATTTAGGCTAGTTTATAGCCTTTTGAGCAGGAGTTTATGTTATATCTGTATGTGTATGTACTGATATGGAAGTATTCACTTTCATTCTAAAATGACATACATACTGCTGACAATTCAATAACATATTTGTTAATTTCTGGCAAGTTTCAAAACTCATTTGTGAAATTTCTCATTTAGTACCTGGTATTTTATTTGACATATAACTGAGAGTTCTAATTGGATTTTTCAGATTGACATTTATGGATTGGAGTCGAATGAACATGTGATTTGTGTTAGGATGGAAGAATATGACATTGTAACTTACTCTATCATAACCATAGATTTCAATGGTGTAAAACCATCATTAAGTTGTTCTAACTGCAAGGAAAACAACTGTAAGCATGCAAAAGCTGTTTTTACCGAACAATGTGAAATAAGTAAACAACTTATCGAAAGACTCAACTTCAACATAAAGTGGCGTACACGATATGTTCCAGTTAGTCTTTCCACAACAAAGATTCCATTTGATTTGACATTAAAAAAAAACAGAAAATACAATCAAGAATAAATCAGAAATTATCCTACAACCAAATGCAGAAGACTTGTGAATGTTTGTCGCCATGGAGTGATACTTTAGAAGATTTAGGAAGTGTCAAGATATATACAAGAAACGAAATTTTAACTGCAAAAGGTGCAATGTACATAATTTTTCAAAATATTGGTTAAATATACCCCATCAATTTCTCATTAGTATCTAATACCTGTTCACATTCCGGATAAGCTCTGTTTGTTATAGTCAAGCTACACTGTTCTTGAACAGATATTGTTAGAATTACTCAGTTAAAGAATATGTACTTACATGTATATATCTTCGGTCTTGGGTGATTTACAGTTTTCCAAGCAACTTCCAGAAGAAAAAAACATTAGTTTAAATGTATTATGATGAAATACCAACATTACCATGATAAAAATCAATTTCAAGTTAACATAATTGTATCTTTATGTTTAGCTTTTAGAAGAATGTGTAGTTATACGGACTGTAAAATATGGAAGGAATATGATGGGGCTGAAGACCAACTACTCAACATGGGAACTTACTTCATCCATCATGAAGTTTTAAGAGGCTACTTGCCACAGTTTGTTACTGAAGGGTAAAAACACTTTTCATTGTTGTTTAAAATATATATAGTTGTAATTATATAAGAACCACTGTCACTGATGTGTTCATGTTAAGACTAGTTTCATGTGGTTTACACTGATCGATACAATGGAGTGCGTGGCCCAGTGGTAGAGCACCGAACCCATGATCGGAGGGTCGTGGCTTCGATCCTCTGCTACGACTATGTGTGGTGTCCTTGAGCAAGGCACTTTTTCCGCATATGCTTTGTACTGGTTCTACTCAGGAAGATTTCGAGCGTGATTTGTCTTAAGTTTTAAGAACTGGTTTCACAATCGAAGTAAATTAAATAAGTTTAAAACACATCTGTTCAATGGAGACTTTTGATAAAGCTCCTTGTATTAATACCTCTGTTTGGCGGCAAATTGTTTTTGTTCAGCAATTGTTTGCCACTGTACATGTATGGCCCAATTTTTTGCTCTCAGAAATAATGGGAAAATGAGGAACAGGATATCTGTTTCATTCTTTTGTTAATGAGTTGTTATCACTACATAATATATTTTTCGAGGTTGTGCAATGTGAAGCAATCAGCAGTACTCTAGTACTGCACTGACAGTGCTGATGTTCTTGTGCTTCATCGCAAGTGTGGGGAGTGTTTGTGTTCCACGCAATCACTATTGGTTCAGCAGTGAGGTTATCCTGTTCGTCAACTGGACCCAGTGTTGGCAGATGTTTTTCTTTTTAAAAATGGTTATGCGTCTATTTGTTACAGGACTACAATGTCATCATTTTACAAGGAATGGTATTGGCAACAAATAGATAATGGGAACACTATGTTTTCGGAGGAATTTTCTTACAACAGGTACATTTAGTCATTTTAACAAATTTAACCGATTTAAAATTAATCTGGATGACTTTGTCAGATTTAATATAAATTATAGTTATAAGAATTAAAGTTATTGTACATAGGTTGTAAGTGCTTTGGATCTAAGATACCAAGAGGAGTAGCTGCTGAGATTGGTATGTTTGTTTTAACTGGAATTTTTTTTGATAATTTTACTGCTTCATTTTGACATTATTTCAAGTCGTAATTATTTTCAATTTCTAAATAAAGTTAAATGTAACTTATTGTAAATATTGAGAAATATTTAATTCATTGTTTCTAATTATTATCAATGTGATCTTTATTAATTTTATCACTGTTTAAAGCAAGTCTTGTCAATCATCTAGGAATGTATTCTTAAACTCTTTTATGATAATAAGGATATTTCTTTCAGTTGAATTTTTCCACATATACACTTGTTATTTGAATGGTTTGCCTTTTAGGTTTCGCTACGCATGGTACAATTTTGTCGCCTGGCTAAAGATTGATTTTAAGGAAGGGTTTGCATGTCCTGAATGTGGTGATTGTCCAGAAACAGTAGTTATGGATGGAGTTTCTCTTGGTGTTCGCAAGTCATTCATGCCATGGAATGATTACTTGAAATTCAAAACATCTTCTGCATTTCTTGATGGCAGGTAAGTTTTTCATTTTTTTGAGCTTCCGTACTTAAAATGGGTTAAAAGTGAGATATCGGTAAATTATAAAATGTGATTGAAGAGTTATCCAAAATTAAGCAAAGGTTAGTATGTCCATAGATGATATGTGATTTTTGGTGAAAAGTTCATCAATATTCAAGCAAGAAGGGAGAAAACATTTTTTTATTTACATTGTATACTAGTATGGTATATATTTTATGCAAATGATTTAAGTCAATGATTAGTGTGATAAACAGTTTGAAACTTTTAGCTGAAAAATCTAAAATTTGTGATCCTCATGTATGTCTTTTATAGTTTCATAATTGAACATTGCACATGATGTTTATAAACAGTTATGACAACATTCTCATGTATATCTTTATCTTTTTATAGCACTCATAACACGAGAGTGTTTCTCAACAACCAAAGAACAAGAAATTTGGTGACAAAATATGTCGACACAGGACTATCCAAGGAGGAGTTCACAGAGCTTATGACAAATTTAAATTTGTACCAACTATGTCTAATTGGGTTTTTTGATATTTTTTTGGCAGACGGTTTTGTTTATAAATGCCCTGAACTTTATTTTAATTTGTTGTTGTGCCTTTCCTCTAACTATCCTGTTTGTGGACTGGTACATTGTCACCCAGGTTTGTTGATGCTCTTATAACAAATTTCTGAAGGAATTGATGTAAGTAAAACACCAGAAAATGTAATTCTGTTGGAGCAACAAATTCCAGTTCTATCGCACTTACTTAATAAGATACAGTGGAAAGTTCCAGTTTATTTAAGAGACATTATCGGAGAGTTTGCAATCAGAGCAGAATATCCTTTTAAAGACAGAAAAGTGCATGATATTCCATTATGTGATGACAGCTGTGATTGTACTGGTATTGCATATTTTCCTACATTGGCCAAGATTTGCCATAGGGGAGATTATGTGCTAGATGACAGAAGGAAACAGAAAGATGAGAAATCATCCAATTGCAGAAAACGATCACCAACACATAAAACGCTCATCCCAGGATTATTTACATTGTCTTGCATACATGGTAAGTAAACATTTTTTCTTGATATTTTAGCTCGAATATTCGTAGAGTAGTGGGGCTATTGTACTCGCCTCGGAGTTGGCTTCAGCATTGGTTTTTCAGATTAAAGTTTTTTATCAGGTTAGGTATGTATGTAACCACTAATTTGATATGAATGAAACTTCACATGTGTATTCAGCATCATCTATGGAACTCTAATACATAATAACCATAACTATGGATTGCATTTTGGAAGAGTTATGATCCTTTTTGGACTTACTTTTTCTAAATATATAAATCTAGATAATAATATGTTTTAACTGCAGAATGGAAGTCTTAGAAATGTACAGCTTAAAAAATGGTATTTACAAATACTTACATAAATAGTATAACTTCTGAAAGTGTTTGTGATAAGCATGTAATGGTCATCTTAACCTTGTTTCTTGTAATTTTTATTTCAGGGATTTGCTATGGGTTCCAGTTAATGGAAGATGTCGAGTCCCCAAATGTCCCTTTCTCAATACTGCGGACGAGATTCCATACCGGAATGTTATTTGAAGGAATGTGTTTGGTTTTAGATATATTTAATAACTATCCGATTCATACAAAAAAAAATAACTATCTTCTTCAAAATTTGCACTTTTTTATTTTCTGTATAAGCAAGTTACATTATCTAACAGCTTCTTGCACCGGGCAACATACTTCTAATGAACTTTATGCCTTAGATTGAACCTAAGAAGTAGGCAGCCTTTATTCCTAGATAGTTGTAAATTTGAGCATACTATAAGAAGATTAATGAACTTAATAAGTGTGTTTAATCTGATCCGTTTTTATTTTGTAGTTTGTATAAACAATGTTGTAAGCATCATGAAATAAAATATATTCAACTAAGAAATTTAATGGAAAAGTATGAAGGTTACTGTAAACTGTTGTGTAGCTTATTCTTTATTTTTGACATTACAACCATTATATTTTATGCATAAAAGAATTATTATTGAAATTTTTTTGCCTTCATTAAGAACCTCATTAATTAAAAGCATTTTATGAAAATTAACGTAAAACCACCTACTCAGATGATTTTTTTTTAAAGTTTTATATGTTTAAAAGGTAACCAAATTTAAATTTTAATCATTTTCAGCACCAAAACTTGTTGTGTATTACAATGCTTGCAATCTGCACAATTATGCGTTGAATAGAGATCCGGTCTTTTTTAGAGACACATGGTTTGTTGTGGACAGATTCCATTGGTGCAACCATGTCGGTAAGTGTGAAGTATTCATAATTTGTGTTTAGTTAAGAATCCATTTGTGTTTCTCTCTTTACTTTTAAAGTATTAATCTCTTTTTTTCATTTTGAACTTGTAGCGATTTTTATAAAAACTATATCGTCACTGGTTTCACACTTCTTTTCTAAGGCATAATTTTTCGCAATATAGATTCTTTTTATTGTCAGCATTTAGCAATTAAACACGGAGCAATGTGGAGTATCTTCTTATTATAATGTTTGTTAATACCTTGAATATAATAAGTGGTAGTATCAGCTGAAATGTCTGTTTATAATGTTTTATTAGCACTAATATATTAATAATTACAGTCACATGGGCTCATTTTCTTTTGTGATAAAGTTTACTTTATAAGATTGATATTCTATAATTGAAATTTTACCGATTATTTCCGTTTGTGAGTAATAACATCAAATCAGCTGAGTACCAAATTTAGTATGAATTTTAGGAAGTCGAGAACAGTTTTTCATTCTACAAAAGGGGACAATATTTCAAAAAGTATTTTTTCTTCAGATTAGGGTAAATATTTTGCTTATTTTAAAGTTAAAGATGTATTTAATGTTTTTATGTCATTCCTTTTTCAGGCTGTCATTTGGGGTATAACCTAAATATGTATATGCAATACAAGGACCTATATACACAGGTTGCAGAACAAAGAAACTCAACTCATAAAAAGCTCAAGTCAATGCCGTCGTACATGAATGTAGATAACTTCACCAACCATTTAAAATTGTTTTTGTGGTTTCGGAGCATAGTTTCCTTGTCGTTTCTTAAGCCAGATCTGCCAATAGAATACATGTCCTTGTTTAAGCGTCTGTCTTCTGTGTATTCCAAGTTACGGTAAATAAGTTGTCCAATAACAATATAGGTTGATCTCTTGCTCTGGATTTAACATCTTTGATGAATTATATTCAATACTCAGAACAAAACATTTGACTTGCAGAATATTTCGACTGAAATGGTCGAAATATTCTGTAAGTAGAATGATTTGTTCTGAATAATGGAATATGATTCATTTAAGAAGTTGTCCATAATCTGATGGCAAATATAGGCATATTAAACAAGAGCATACTAAACGCATGAAATGGATGTAAAGAATTAATAGTGGTCAGTTAAACGGGTGATGATCATTACAATCAATGTAAAATTCATGAACATCTATTGGAAAGCACACCGTCATATCCGTTATACGCTAATGAGCATCTCAATCACAACATTCAACTACAGGAAATTTCGTCAATTATAATCAAAATCCACAAATGGATATGCCAGAATACAATATACAGCAATTGTATTTCCACTAGTTGCATAGCGGCATTGCATAATTAATTTTGATGCTGTTATATAACATGGCTACACTATATATGCATGATAAATGTAAACATACATTTACTATAAGTCAAATATCACATGTTTGTTTCATTAATATTATATATGGTTTTATGTTTTGTTTAACATTTTGTCAAATGATCATTATAACTACATGTATATTACTTAATAAAAAGTAGTCTTAAAAATCAAACAAGTTATCATTGATTGGTGTTATTTATTCTCTTTACCACTGACGTGTTTTGTGTCCATTTGCCATGCACTGGAAATCTACCAGTACCTTAGTAATTATGTTAGATCAATAGAATAACTATAGGACACTGAGTATGAGTTCTAACCATTCTCAGTAACGATACACAGAGGCTGACATGGTCAACACTATGTGTACAACTTAGCCTCAATACGGAGGATCTATGGAATATTTGTATAACACAGTGTCGGAGTTTTAACCAGTCTCAGTAACGATACACTGTTAGAGGCTAACATTGTCCAAAATATGGGTACAACTTAGCGTCATTACGGAGGCTCTATGGAATATCTGTATATCACAGAGTCGGAGTTATAACCAGTCTCAGTAACGATAGACAGTTAGAGGCTAACATGGTCCACAATATGGGTACAACTTAGCCTCATTACGCTGGCTCTATGGAATATCTGTATAACACAAGAGTCCGAGTTTTAACCAGTCAAAGTTAGAGGCTGACATAGTCCACAATATGGGTCCAACTTAGCCTCAATACGGAGGCTCTATGGAATATCTGTATAACACAGTGTCGGAGTTTTAACCAGTCTCAGTAACGATATACTGTTAGAGGCTAACATGGTCCACAATATGTGTCCAACTTAGCCTCAATACGGAGGCTCTATGGAATATCTGTATAACACAAGAGTCGGAGTTGTAACCAGTCTCAGTAACGATACACAGTTAGAGGCTAACATGGTCCACAATATGGGTCCAACTTAGCCTTATTACGCAGGCTCTATGGAATATCTGTATAACACAGAGTCGGAGTTATAAACAGTCTCAGTAACGATACACAATTAGAGGCTAACATGGTCCACAATATGGGTTTAACTTAGCCTCAATACGGAGGCTCTATGGAATATCTGTATAACACAGAGTCGGAGTTATAACCAGTCTCAGTAACGATACACAGTTAGAGGCTAACATGGTCCACAATATGGGTCCTACTTAGCCTCATTACGGAGGCTCTATGGAACATCTGTATAACACAATGCCGGAGTTTTAACCAGTTTCAGTGACGATACACTGTTAGAGGCTAACATGGTCCACAATATGGGTCCAACTTAGCCTCAGTATGGAGGCTCTATGGAATATCTGTATAACACAGTGTAGAAATTATAACCAGTCTCAGTAACAATACACTGTTAGAGGCTAACATGGTCCACAATATGGGTCCAACTTAGCCTCAATACGGAGGCTCTATGGAATATCTGTATAACACAGTGTCGGAGTTTTAACCAGTCTCAGTAACGATACACTGTTAGAGGCTGACATGGTCCACAATATTGGTCTAACTTAGCCTCAATACGGAGGCTCTATGGAATATCTGTATAACACAGAGTCGGAGTTTTAACCAGTCTCAGTAACGATACACTGTTAGAGGCTGACATGGTCCACAATATGGGTCCAACTTAGACTCAATACGGAGGCTCTATGGAATGTCTGTATAACACAGAGTCGGAGTTTTAACCAGTCTCAGTAACGATATACTGTTAGAGGCTGACATGGTCCACAATATGGATACAACTTAGCCTAAATACGGAGGCTCTATGGAATATCTGTATAACACAGAGTTGGAGTTATAACCAGTCTCATTAACGATACACAGTTAGAGGCTGACATGGTCCACATTATGTGTCCAACTTAGCCTCAATACGGAGGCTCTATGGAATATTTGTATAACACAGTGTCGGAGTTTTAACCAGTCTCAGTAACGATAAACTGTTAGAGGCTAACATGGTCCAAAATATGGGTACAACTTAGCCTCATTACGCTGGCTCTATGGAATATCTGTATAACACAGAGTCCGAGTTTTAACCAGTCAAAGTTAGAGGCTGACATGGTCCACAATATGGGTCCAACTTAGCCTCAATACGGAGGCTCTATGGAATATCTGTATAACACAGTGTCGGAGTTTTAACCAGTCTCAGTAACGATATACTGTTAGAGGCTAACATGGTCCACAATATGGGTCCAACTTAGCCTCAATACGGAGGCTCTATGGAATATCTGTATAACACAAGAGTCGGAGTTGTAACCAGTCTCAGTAACGATACACAGTTAGAGGCTAACATGGTCCACAATATGGGTCCAACTTAGCCTTATTACGCAGGCTCTATGGAATATTTGTATAACACAGAGTCGGAGTTATAAACAGTATCAGTAACGATACACAGTTAGAGGCTAACATGGTCCACAATATGGGTCCAACTTAGCCTCAATACGGAGGCTCTATGGAATATCTGTATAACACAGAGTCGGAGTTATAAACAGTCTCAGTAACGATACACTATTAGAGGCTGACATGGTCCACAATATGGGTTTAACTTAGCCTCAATATGGAGGCTTTATGGAATATCTGTATAACACAGAGTCGGAGTTATAACCAGTCTCAGTAACGATACACAGTTACAGGCTAACATGGTCCACGATATGGGTCCTACTTAGCCTCATTACGGAGGCTCTACGGAACATCTGTATAACACAGAGTCGGAGTTATAAACAGTCTCAGTAACGATACACTATTAGAGGCTAACATGGTCCACAATATGGGTTTAACTTAGCCTCAATATGGAGGCTCTATGGAATATTTGTATGACATAGAGTCGGAGTTATAACCAGTCTCAGTAACGATACACAGTTAGAGGCTAACATGGTCCACAATATGGGTTTAACTTAGCCTCAATATGGAGGCTCTATGGAATATCTGTATAACACAGAGTCGGAGTTATAACCAGTCTCAGTAACGATACACAGTTACAGGCTAACATGGTCCACAATATGGGTCCTACTTAGCCTCATTACGGAGGCTCTACGGAACATCTGTATAACACAATGTCGGAGTTTTAACCAGTTTCAGTAACGATACACTGTTAGAGGCTAACATGGTCCACAGTATTTGTCCAACTTAGCCTCAGTATGAAGGCTCTATGGAATATCTGTATAACACAGTGTCGAAATTATAACCAGTCTCAGTAACGATACACTGTTAGAGGCTAACATGGTCCACAATATGGGTCCAACTTAGCCTCAATACGGAGGCTCTATGGAATATCTGTATAACACAGTGTCGGAGTTTTAACCAGTCTCAGTAACGATACACTGTAAGAGGCTGACATGGTCCACAATATGGGTCCAACTTAGCCCCAATACAGAGGCTCTATGGAATATCTGTATAACACAGTGTCGGAGTTATAACCAGTCTCAGTAACGATACACAGTTAGAGGCTAACATGGTCCACAATATTGGTCCTTCTTAGCCTCATTACGGAGGCTCTATGGAATATCTGTATAACACAATGTCGGAGTTTTAACCAGTTTCAGTAACGATACACTGTTAGAGGCTAACATGGTCCAAAACATGGGTCCAACTTAGCCTCAATATGGAGGCTCTATGGAATATCGGTATAACACACTGTCAAAATTATAACCAGTCTCAGTAACGATACACTGTTAGAGGATAACATGGTCCACAATATTGGTCCAACTTAGCGTCAATACGGAGGCTCCATGGAATATCTGTATACCACAGTGTCGGAGTTTTAACCAGTCTCAGTAACGATACACTGTAAGAGGCTGACATGGTCCACAATATGGGTCCAACTTACCCTTAATACGGAGGCTCTATGGAATATCTGTATAACACAGAGTCAGAGTTATAACTAGTCTCAGTAAAGATACACAGAGGCTGACATTGTCCACAATATGGGTCCAACTTAGCCCCAATACGGAGGCTGTATGGATTATCTGTATAACACAGAGTCGGAATTATAACCAATCTTAGTAACGATACAAAGAGGCTGACATGGTCCACAATATGGGTCCAACTTAGCCTCAATACGGAGGTACTATGGAATATCTGTATAACACAATGTCCGAGTTTTAACCAGTCTCAGTACCGATATACTGTTAGAGGCTGACATGGTCCACAATATGGGTCCAACTTAGCCTCAATACGGAGGCTCTATGGAATATCTGTATAACACAGTGTCGAAATTATAACCAGTCTCAGTAACGATACACTGTTAGAGGCTGACATGGTCCACAATATGGGTCCAACTTAGCCTCAATACGGAGGCTCTATGGAATGTCTGTATAACACAGAGTCGGAGTTTTAACCAGTCTCAGTAACGATATACTGTTAGAGGCTAACATGGTCCACAATATGGGTACAATTTAGCCTAAATACGGAGGCTCTATGGAATATCTGTATAACACAGAGTTGGAGTTATAACCAGTCTCAGTAACGATACACAGTTAGAGGCTAACATGGTCCACACTATGTGTACAACTTAGCCTCATTACGGAGGCTCTATAGAATATCTGTATAACACAGAGTCGGAGTTATAACCATTCTCATTAACGATACACAGTTAGAGGCTGACATGGTCCACATTATGTGTCCAACTTAGCCTCAATACGGAGGCTCTATGGAATATTTGTATAACACAGTGTCGGAGTTTTAACCAGTCTCAGTAACGATAAACTGTTAGAGGCTAACATGGTCCAAAATATGGGTACAACTTAGCCTCATTACGCTGGCTCTATGGAATATCTGTATAACACAGAGTCCGAGTTTTAACCAGTCAAAGTTAGAGGCTGACATGGTCCACAATATGGGTCCAACTTAGCCTCAATACGGAGGCTCTATGGAATATCTGTATAACACAGTGTCGGAGTTTTAACCAGTCTCAGTAACGATATACTGTTAGAGGCTAACATGGTCCACAATATGGGTCCAACTTAGCCTCAATACGGAGGCTCTATGGAATATCTGTATAACACAAGAGTCGGAGTTGTAACCAGTCTCAGTAACGATACACAGTTAGAGGCTAACATGGTCCACAATATGGGTCCAACTTAGCCTTATTACGCAGGCTCTATGGAATATTTGTATAACACAGAGTCGGAGTTATAAACAGTATCAGTAACGATACACAGTTAGAGGCTAACATGGTCCACAATATGGGTCCAACTTAGCCTCAATACGGAGGCTCTATGGAATATCTGTATAACACAGAGTCGGAGTTATAAACAGTCTCAGTAACGATACACTATTAGAAGCTGACATGGTCCACAATATGGGTTTAACTTAGCCTCAATATGGAGGCTCTATGGAATATCTGTATAACACAGAGTCGGAGTTATAACCAGTCTCAGTAACGATACACAGTTACAGGCTAACATGGTCCACAATATGGGTCCTACTTAGCCTCATTACGGAGGCTCTACGGAACATCTGTATAACACAGAGTCGGAGTTATAAACAGTCTCAGTAACGATACACTATTAGAGGCTAACATGGTCCACAATATGGGTTTAACTTAGCCTCAATATGGAGGCTCTATGGAATATCTGTATAACACAGAGTCGGAGTTATAACCAGTCTCAGTAACGATACACAGTTACAGGCTAACATGGTCCACAATATGGGTCCTACTTAGCCTCATTACGGAGGCTCTACGGAACATCTGTATAACACAATGTCGGAGTTTTAACCAGTTTCAGTAACGATACACTGTTAGAGGCTAACATGGTCCACAATATGTGTCCAACTTAGCCTCAGTATGAAGGCTCTATGGAATATCTGTATAACACAGTGTCGAAATTATAACCAGTCTCAGTAACGATACACTGTTAGAGGCTAACATGGTCCACAATATGGGTCCAACTTAGCCTCAATACGGAGGCTCTATGGAATATCTGTATAACACAGTGTCGGAGTTTTAACCAGTCTCAGTAACGATACACTGTTAGAGGCTGACATGGTCCACAATATGGGTCCAACTTAGCCCCAATACAGAGGCTCTATGGAATATCTGTATAACACAGTGTCGGAGTTATAACCAGTCTCAGTAACGATACACAGTTAGAGGCTAACATGGTCCACAATATTGGTCCTTCTTAGCCTCATTACGGAGGCTCTATGGAATATCTGTATAACACAATGTCGGAGTTTTAACCAGTTTCAGTAACGATACACTGTTAGAGGCTAACATGGTCCAAAACATGGGTCCAACTTAGCCTCAATATGGAGGCTCTATGGAATATTGGTATAACACACTGTCAAAATTATAACCAGTCTCAGTAACGATACACTGTTAGAGGATAACATGGTCCACAATATTGGTCCAACTTAGCGTCAATACGGAAGCTCCATGGAATATCTGTATACCACAGTGTCGGAGTTTTAACCAGTATCAGTAACGATACACTGTAAGAGGCTGACATGGTCCACAATATGGGTCCAACTTACCCTTAATACGGAGGCTCTATGGAATATCTGTATAACACAGAGTCAGAGTTATAACTAGTCTCAGTAAAGATACACAGAGGCTGACATTGTCCACAATATGGGTCCAACTTAGCCCCAATACGGAGGCTGTATGGATTATCTGTATAACACAGAGTCGGAATTATAACCAATCTTAGTAACGATACAAAGAGGCTGACATGGTCCACAATATGGGTCCAACTTAGCCTCAATACGGAGGTACTATGGAATATCTGTATAACACAATGTCGGAGTTTTAACCAGTCTCAGTACCGATATACTGTTAGAGGCTGACATGGTCCACAATATGGGTCCAACTTAGCCTCAATACGGAGGCTCTATGGAATATCTGTATAACACAGTGTCGAAATTATAACCAGTCTCAGTAACGATACACTGTTAGAGGCTGACATGGTCCACAATATGGGTCCAACTTAGCCTCAATACGGAGGCTCTATGGAATATCTGTATAACACAGTGTCGGAGTTTTAACCAGTCTCAGTAACGATACACTGTTAGTGGCTGACATGGTCCACAATATGGGTCCAACTTAGCCTCAATACGGAGGCTGTATGGAATATCTGTATAACACAGAGTACAAGTTATAACCAATCTCAGTAACGATACACAGAGGCTGACATGGTCCACAATATGGGTCCAACTTAGACTCAATACGGAGGTTCTATAGAATATCTGTATAACACAGTGTCGGAGTTTTAACCAGTCTCAGTCACGATATACTGTTAGAGGCTAACATGGTCCACAATATGGGTCTCACTTAGCCTCAATACGGAGGCTCTATGGAATATCTGTATAACACAGAGTCGGAGTTATAACCAGTCTAAGTAATGATACACAGTTAGGGGCTAACATGGTGCGCAATATGGATCCAACTTAGCCTCATTTCGCAGGCTCTATAGAATATTTGTATAACACAGAGTCGGAGTTATAAACAGTCTCAGTAATGATACACAGTTAGAGGCTAACATTGTCCAAAATATGGGTCCAACTTAGCCTCAATACGGAGGCTCTATGGAATTTCTGTATAACTAAGAGTCGGAGTTATAACCAGTCTCAGTAACGATACACAGAGGCTGACATGGTCCACAACATGGGTCCGACTTAGCCTCAATACGGAGGCTCTATGGAATATCTGTATAACACAGTGTCGCAGTTTTAACCAGTCTCAGTAACGACACACTGTTAGAGGCTAACATGGCCACAATATGGGTCCAACTTAGCCTCAATACGGAGGCTCTATGGAATATCTGTATAACACAGTGTCGGAGTTTTAACCAGTCTCAGTAACGATACACTGTTAGAGGCTAACATGGTCCACAATATGGGTTTAGCTTAGCCTCAAAACGGAATCTATGGATTATCTGTATAACACAGAATCGGAGTTATAACCTGTCTCAGTACCGATACACAGTTAGAGGATAACATGGTCCACAATATGGGTCCAACTTAGCCTCAATACGGAGGCTCTATGGAATATCTGTATAACACAGTGTCGGAGTTTTAACCAGTCTCAGTAACGATACACTGTTAGAGGCTAACATGGTCCACAATGTGGGTCCAACTGAGCCTCAATTCGGAGGCTCTATGGAATATCTGTATAACACAGAGTCAGAGTTATAACCAGTCTCAATAACGATACAGAGAGGCTGACATGGTCCACAATAATGGTCCAACTTAGCCTCAATACGGAGGCTCTATGGATTATCTGTATAACACAGAGTCGGAGTTATAACCAGTGTCAGTAACGATACAAAGAGGCTGACATGGTCCACAATATGGGTCCAACTTAGCCTCAATATGGAGGCTCTATGGAATATCTGTATAACCAAGTGTCGGAGTTTTAACCAGTGTCAGAAACAATACACAGTTAGAGGCTAACATGGTCCACAATATTGGTCCAACTTAGCCTCAATAGGGAGGCTCTATGGAATATCTGTATAACACAGTGTTGGAGTTTTAACCAGTCTCAGTAACGATACAATGTTAGAGGCTGACATGATCCACAATATGGGTCAAACTTAGCCTCAATACGGAGGCTCTATGGAATATCTGTATAACACAGAGTCGGAGTTATAACCAGTCTCAGTAACAATAAACATTTAGAGGCTGACATGGTCCACAATACGGTTTCAACTTAGCCTCAATATGGAGGCTCTATGGAATATCTGTATAACACAGAGTCCGAGTTTTAACCAGTCAAAGTTAGAGGCTGACATGGTCCACAATATGGGTCCAACTTAGCCTCAATACGGAGGCTCTTTGGAATATCTGTATAACACAGAGTCGGAGTTATAACCAGTCTCAGTAACGATACACAGTTATAGGCTGACATGGTCCACAATATGGGTCCAACTTAGCCTCAATACGGAGTCTCTATGGAATATCTGTATAACACAGTGTCGGAATTATAACCAGTCTCAGTAACGATACATAGTTAGAGGCTAACATGGTCCATAATATGGGTCCAACTTAGCCTCAATACGGAGGCTCTATGGAATATCTGTATAACACAGAGTCCGAGTTTTAACCAGTCAAAGTTAGAGGCTGACATGATCCACAATACGGGTAAAACTAAGCCTCAATACAGAGGCTCTATGGAATATCTGTATAACACAGTGTCGGAGTTTTAACCAGTCTCAGCAACGATACACTATTAGAGGCTAACATGGTCCACAATATTGGTCCAATTTAGCCTCAATACGGAGGCTCTATGGAATATCTGTATAACACAGTGTCGGAGTTTTAACCAGTCTCAGTAACGATACACTGTTAGAGGCTGACATGGTCCACAATATGGGTCCAACTTAGCCCCAATACGAAGGCTGTATGGAATATCTGTATAACACAGAGTCGGAATTATAACCAATCTTAGTAACGATACACAGAGGCTGACATGGTCCACAATATGGATCCAACTTAGCCTCAATACGGAGGTACTTTGGAATATCTGTATAACACAGTGTCGGAGTTTTAACCAGTCTCAGTACCGATATACTGTT
Organism: Panopea generosa; assembly: GCA_029582155.1. Classification (NCBI taxonomy): domain Eukaryota; kingdom Metazoa; phylum Mollusca; class Bivalvia; order Adapedonta; family Hiatellidae; genus Panopea; species Panopea generosa. The sequence continues at coordinate 46,379,106 of CM055894.1, forward strand.
AGAGGCTAACATGGTCCACAATATGGGTCCAACTTAGCCTCAATAGGGAGGCTCTATGGAATATCTGTATAACACAGTGTCGAAATTATAACCAGTCTCAGTAACGATACACTGTTAGAGGCTAACATGGTCCACAATATGGGTCCAACTTAGCCTCAATACGGAGGCTCTATGGAATATCTGTATAACACAGTGTCGGAGTTTTAACCAGTCTCAGTAACGATACACTGTTAGTGGCTGACATGGTCCACAATATGGGTCGAACTTAGCCTCAATACGGAGGCTCTATGGAATATCTGTATAACACAGAGTACAAGTTATAACCAATCTCAGTAACGATACACAGAGGCTGACATGGTCCACAATATGGGTCCAACTTAGACTCAATACGGAGGCTCTATGGAATATCTGTATAACACAGTGTCGGAGTTTTAACCAGTCTCAGTAACGATATACTGTTAGAGGCTAACATGGTCCACAATATGGGTCCAACTTAGCCTCAATACGGAGGCTCTATAGAATATCTGTATAACACAGAGTCTGAGTTATAACCAGTCTAAGTAATGATACACAGTTGGGGGCTAACATGGTGCACAATATGGATCCAACTTAGCCTCATTTCGCAGGCTCTATAGATGTTTGTATAACACAGAGTCGGAGTTATAAACAGTCTCAGTAACGATACACAGTTAGAGGCTAACATGGTCCACAATATGGGTCCAACTTAGCCTCAATACGGAGGCTCTATGGAATATCTGTATAACACAGTGTCGGAGTTTTAACCAGTCTCAGTAACGATACACTGTTAGAGGCTGACATGGTCCACAATATGGGTCCAACTTAGCCTCAATACGGTGGCTCTATGGAATATCTCTATAACACAGAGTCGGAGTTATTACCAGTCTCAGTAACGATACACAGCGGCTAATATGGTCCACAATATGGGTCCAACTTAGCCTAAATACGGAGGCTCTATGGAATATCTGTATAACACAGTGTCGGAGTGTTAACCAGTCACAGTAACGATACACTGTGAGAGGCTAACATGGTCCACAATATGGGTCCAACTTAGCCTCAATACGGAGGCTCTATAGAATATCTGTATAACACAAAGTCGAAGTTAAAACCAGTCTCAGTAACGATACACAGTTAGAGGCTAACATGGTCAACAATATGGTTCCAACTTAGCCTCATTACGCAGTCTCTATGGAATATTTGTATAACACAGAGTCGGAGTTATAAACAGTCTCAGTAACACTACACAATTAGAGGCTAACATGGTCCACAATATGGGTCCAACTTAGCCTCAATATGGAGGCTTTATGGAATATCTGTATAACAAAGTGTCGAAATTATAACCAGTCTCAGTAACGATACATTGTTAGAGGCTAACATGGTCCATAATATGGGTCAAACTAAGCCTCAGTACGGAGGCTCCATGGAATATCTGTATAACACAGTGTCGGAGTTTTAACCAGTCTCAGTAACGATACACTGTTAGAGGCTGACATGGTGCACAATATGGGTCCATCTTAGCATCAATACGGAGGCTCTATGGAATATCTGTATAACACAGTGTCGGAGATTTAACCAGTTGCAGTAACGATACACTGTTAGACGCTGACATGGTCCACAATATGGGTCCAACTTAGCTTCAATATGGAGGCTCTATGGAATATCTGTAAAACAAAGTGTCGAAATTATAACCTGTCTCAGTACCGATACACAGTTAGAGGAACACATGGTCCACAATATGGGTCCAACTTAGCCTCAATACGGAGGCCCTATGGAATATCTGTATAACACAGTGTCGGAATTTTAACCAGTCTCAGTAACGATACACTGTTAGTGGCTGACATGGTCCACAATGTGGGTCCATCTTAGCCTCAATTCGGAGGCTCTATGGAATATCTGTATAACACAGAGTCAGAGTTATAACCAGTCTCAATAACGATACAGAGAGGCTGACATGGTCCACAATAATGGTCCAACTTAGCCTCAATACGGAGGCTCTATGGATTATCTGTATAACACAGAGTCGGAGTTATAACCAGTGTCAGTAACGATACAAAGAGGCTGACATGGTCCACAATATGGGTCCAACTTAGCCTCAATACGGAGGCTCTATGGAATATCTGTATTACCAAGTGTCGGAGTTTTAACCAGTGTCAGAAACAATACACAGTTAGAGGCTAACATGGTCCACAACATTGGTCCAACTTAGCCTCAATAGGGAGGCTCTATGGAATATCTGTATAACACAGTGTTGGAGTTTTAACCAGTCTCAGTAACGATACACTCTTAGAGGCTGACATGGTCCACAATATGGGTCCAACTTAGCCTCAATTCGGAGGCTCTATGGAATATATGTATAACACAGTGTCGGAGTTTTAACCAGTCTCAGTAACGATACACTGTTAGAGGCTAACATGGTCCACAATATGGGTCAAACTTAGCCTTAATACGGAGGCTCTATGGAATATCTCTATAACACAGAGTCGGAGTTATTACCAGTCTCAGTAACGATACACAGACGCTTATATGGTACACAATATGGGTCCAACTTAGCCTAAATACGGAGGCTCTATGGCATATCTGTATAACCCAGTGTCGGAGTGTTAACAAGTCTAAGTAACGATACACTGTTAGAGGCTAACATGGTCCACAATATGGGTCCAACTTAGCGTCAATACGGAGGCTCTATAGAATATCTGTATAACACAGAGTCGAAGTTAAAACCAGTCTCAGTAACGATACACAGTTAGAGGCTAACATGGTCAACAATATGGTTCCAACTTAGCCTCATTACGCAGGCTCTATGGAATATTTGTATAACACAGAGTCGGAGTTATAAACAGTCTCAGTAACACTACACAATTAGAGGCTAACATGGTCCACAATATGGGTCCAACTTAGCCTCAATATGGAAGCTTCATGGAATATCTGTATAACACAGTGTCGAAATTATAACCAGTCTTAGTAACGATACACTGTTAGAGGCTAACATGGTCCATAATATGGGTCCAACTTAGCCTCAATACGGAGGCTCCATGGAATATCTGTATAACACAGTTTCGGAGTTTTAACCAGTCTCAGTAACGATACACTGTTAGAGGCTGACATGGTTCTTGATATGGGTACAACTTAGCCTCAATACGGAGGCTCTATGGAATATCTGTATAACACAGAGTCAGAGTTATAACCAGTCTCAGTAACGATACACAGAGGCTGACATGGTCCACAATATGGGTTTAGCTTAGCCTCAAAACGGAATCTATGGATTATCTGTATAACACAGAATCGGAGTTATAACCAATCTTAGTTACGATACACAGAGGCTGACATGGTCCACAATACGGTTTCAACTTAGCCTCAAAATGGAGGCTCTATGGAATATCTGTATAACACAGAGTCCGAGTTTTAACCAGTCTCAGTAACGATACATAGTTAGAGGCTAACATGGTCCATAATATGGGTCCAACTTAGCCTCAATACGGAGGCTCTATGGAATATCTGTATAACACAGAGTCCGAGTTTTAACCAGTCAAAGTTAGAGGCTGACATGGTCCACAATACGGGTAAAACTTAGCCTCAATACAGAGGCTCTATGGTATATCTGTATAACACAGTGTCGGAGTTTTAACCCGTCTCAGTAACGATACACTGTTAGAGGCTAACATGGTCCACAATATTGGTCCAACTTAGCCTCAATACGGAGGCTCTATGGAATATCTGTATAACACAGTGTCGGAGTTTTAACCAGTCTCAGTAACGATACACTGTTAGAGGCTGACATGGTCCACAATATGGGTCCAACTTACCCTTAATACGGAGGCTCTATGGAATATCTGTATAAAACAGAGTCAGAGTTATAACTAGTCTCAGTAACAATACACAGAGGCTGACATTGTCCACAATATGGGTCCAACTTAGCCCCAATACGAAAGCTGTATGGAATATCTGTATAACACAGAGTCGGAATTATAACCAATATTAGTAACGATACACAGAGGCTGACATGGTCCACAATATGGGTCCAACTTAGCCTCAATACGGAGGTACTATGGAATATCTGTATAACACAGTGTCGGAGTTTAAACCAGTCTCAGTACCGATATACTGTTAGAGGCTAACATGGTCCACAATATGGGTCCAACTTAGCCTCAATAGGGAGGCTCTATGGAATATCTGTATAACACAGAGCCGAAATTATAACCAGTCTCAGTAACGATACACTGTTAGAGGCTAACATGGTCCACAATATGGGTCCAACTAAGCCTCGATACGGAGGCTCTATGGAATATCTGTATAACACAGTGTCGGAGTTTTAACCAGTCTCAGTAACGATACACTGTTAGTGGCTGACATGGTCCACAATATGGGTCGATCTTAGCATCAATACGGAGGCTCTATGGAATATCTGTATAACACAGAGTACAAGTTATAACCAATCTCAGTAACGATACACAGAGGCTGACATGGTCCACGATATGGGTCCAACTTAGACTCAATACGAAGGCTCTATAGAATATCTGTATAACACAGTGTCGGAGTTTTAACCAGTCTCAGTAACGATATACTGTTAGAGGCTAACATGGTCCACAATATGGGTCCAACTTAGCCTCAATACGGAGGCTCTAAAGAATATCTGTATAACACAGAGTCGGAGTTATAACCAGTCTAAGTAATGATACACAGTTAGGGGCTAACATGGTGCACAATATGGATCCAACTTAGCCTCATTTCGCAGGCTCTATAGAATATTTGTATAACACAGAGTCGTAGTTATAAAGAGTCTTAGTAACGATACACAGTTACAGGCTAACATGGTCCACAATATGGGTCCAACTTAGCCTCAATACGGAGGCTCTATGGAATATCTGTATAACACAGTGTCGGAGATTTAACCAGTCTCAGTAACGATACACTGTTAGAGGCTGACATGGTCCACAATATGGGTCCAACTTAGCCTCAATACGGAGGCTCTATGGAATTTCTGTATAACTCAGAGTCGAAGTTATAACCAGTCTCAGTAACGATACACAGAGGCTGCCATGGTCAACAACATGGGTCCGACTTAGCCTCAATACGGAGGCTCTATGGGATATTTGTATAACACAGTGTCGCAGTTTTAACCAGTCTCAGTAACGACACACTGTTAGAGGCTAACATGGTCCACAATATGGGTCCATCTTAGCCTCAATACGGAGGCTCTATGGAATATATGTATAACACAGTGTCGGAGTTTTAACCAGTCTCAGTAATGATACACTGTTAGAGGCTAACATGGTCCATAATATGGGTCAAACTAAGCCTCAATACGGAGGCTCTATGGAATATCTCTATAACACAGAGTCGGAGTTATTACCAGTCTCAGTAACGATACACAGAGTCTAATATGGTCCACAATATAGGTCCAACTTAGCATAAATACGGAGGCTCTATGGAATATCTGTATAACACAGAGTCGAAGTTAAAACCAGTCACAGTCACGATACACAGTTAGAGGCTAACATGGTCAACAATATGGTTCCAACTTAGCCTCATTACGCAGGCTCTATGGAATATTTGTATAACACAGAGTCGGAGTTATAAACAGTCTCAGTAACACTACACAATTAGAGGCTAACATGGTCCACAATATGGGTCCAACTTAGCCTCAATATGGAGGCTTTATGGAATATCTGTATAACACAGTGTCGAAATTATAACCAGTCTCAGTAACGATACACTGTTAGAGGCTAACATGGTCCATATTATGGGTCCAACTTAGCCTCAATACGGAGGCTCCATGGAATATCTGTATAACACAGTGTCGGAGTTTTAACCAGTCTCAGTAACGATACACTATTAGAGGCTGACATGGTGCACAATATGGGTCCATCTTAGCATCAATACGGAAGCTCTATGGAATATCTGTATAACACAATGTCGGAGTTTTAACCAGTTGCAGTAACGATACACTGTTAGACGCTTACATGGTCCACAATATGGGTCCAACTTAGCCTCAATATGGAGGCTCTATGGAATATCTGTAAAACAAAGTGTCGAAATGATAACCTGTCTCAGTACCGATACACAGTTAGAGGAAAACATGGTCCACAATATGGGTCCAACTTAGCCTCAATACGGAGGCCCTATGGAATATCTGTATAACACAGTGTTGGAATTTTAACCAGTCTCAGTAACGATACACTGTTAGAGGCTGACATGGTCCACAATGTGGGTCCAACTTAGCCTCAATTCGGAGGCTCTATGGAATATCTGTATAACACAGAGTCAGAGTTATAACCAGTCTCAATAACGATACAGAGAGGCTGACATGGTCCACAATAATGGTCCAACTTAGCCTCAATACGGAGGCTCTATGGATTATCTGTATAACACAGAGTCGGAGTTATAACCAGTGTCAGTAACGATACAAAGAGGCTGACATGGTCCACAATATGGGTCCAACTTAGCCTCAATATGGAAGCTCTATGGAATATCTGTATAACCAAGTGTCAGAGTTTTAACCAGTGTCAGAAACAATACACAGTTAGAGGCTAACATGGTCCACAATATTTGTCCAACTTAGCCTCAATAGGGAGGCTCTATGGAATATCTGTATAACACAGTGTTGGAGTTTTAACCAGTCTCAGTAACGATACACTGTTAGAGGCTGACATGGTCCACAATATGGGTCAAACTTAGCCTCAATACGGAGGCTCTATGGAATATCTGTATAACACAGAGTCGGAGTTATAACCAGTCTCAGTAACAATAAACATTTAGAGGCTGACATGGTCCACACTCCGGTTTCAACTTAGCCTCAATATGGAGGCTCTATGGAATATCTGTATAACACAGAGTCCGTGTTTTAATCAGTCAAAGTTAGAGGCTGACATGGTCCACAATATGGGTCCAACTTAGCCTCAATATGGAGGCTCTATGGAATATCTGTATAACACAGAGTCGGAGTTATAACCAGTCTCAGTAATGATACACAGTTATAGGCTGACATGGTCCACAATATGTGTCCAACTTAGCCTCAATACGGAGTCTCTATGGAATATCTGTATAACACAGTTTCGGAATTATAACCAGTCTCAGTAACGATACACTGTTAGAGGCTAACATGGTCCATAATATGGATCCAACTTAGCCTCAATACGGAGGCTCTATGGAATATCTGTATAACACAGACTCCGAGTTTTAACCAGTCAAAGTTAGAGGCTGACATGGTCCACAATACGGGAAAACTTAGCCTCAATACAGAGGCTCTATGGAATATCTGTATAACACAGTGTCGGAGTTTTAACCAGTCTCAGTAACGATACACAGAGGCTGACATGGTCAACAACATGGGTCCGACTTAGCCTCAATACGGAGGCTCTATGGGATATTTGTATAACACAGTGTCGCAGTTTTAACCAGTCTCAGTAACGACACACTGTTAGAGGCTAACATGGTCCACAATATGGGTCCAACTTAGCCTCAATACGGAGGCTCTATGGAATATATGTATAACACAGTGTCGGAGTTTTATCCAGTCTCAGTAACGATACTATGTTAGAGGCTAACATGGTCCATAATATGGGTCCAACTTAGCCTCAATACGGAGGCTGTATGGAATATCTCTATAACACAGAGTCGGAGTTATTACCAGTCTCAGTAACGATACACAGAGGTTAATATGGTCCACAATATGGGTCCAACTTAGCCTAAATACGGAGGCTCTATGGAATATCTGTATAACACAGTGTCGGAGTGTTAACCAGTCACAGTAACGATACACTGTGAGAGGCTAACATGGTCCACAATATGGGTCCAACTTAGCCTCAATACGGAGGCTCTATAGAATATCTGTATAACACAGAGTCGAAGTTAAAACCAGTCTCAGTAACGATACACAGTTAGAGGCTAACATGGTCAACAATATGGTTCCAACTTAGCCTCATTACGCAGGCTCTATGGAATATTTGTATAACACAGAGTCGGAGTTATAAACAGTCTCAGTAACACTACACAATTAGAATCTAACATGGTCCACAATATGGGTCCAACTTAGCCTCAATATGGAGGCTTTATGGAATATCTGTATAACACAGTGTCGAAATTATAACCAGTCTCAGTAACGATACACTGTTAGAGGCTAACATGGTCCATATTATGGGTCCAACTTAGCCTCAATACGGAGGCTCCATGGAATATCTGTATAACACAGTGTCGGAATTTTAACCAGTCTCAGTAACGATACACTGCTAGAGGCTGACATGGTGCACAATATGGGTCCATCTTAGCATCAATACGGAGGCTCTATGGAATATCTGTATAACACAGTGTCGGAGTTTTAACCAGTTGCAGTAACGATACACTGTTAGACGCTTACATGGTCCACAATATGGGCCAACTTAGCCTCAATACGGAGGCTCTATGAAATATCTGTATAACACAGAGTCGGAGTTATAACCAGTCTCAGTAACGATACACAGTAAGAGGCTAACATGGTCCACAATATGGGTCCAACTTAGCTTAAATACGGAGTCTCTATGGAATATCTGTATAACACAGTGTCGGAATTATAACCAGTCTCAGTAACGAAACACAGTTAGAGGCTAAAATGGTCCACAATATGGGTCCAACTTAGCCTCAATACGTAGGCTCTATGGAATATCTATATAACACAGAGTCCGAGTTTTAACCTGTCAAAGTTAGAGGCTGACATGGTCCACAATACGGGTAAAACTTAGCCTCAATACAGAGGCTCTATGGAATATCTGTATAACACAGTGTCGGAGTTATAACCAGTCTCAGTAACGATACACTGTTAGAGGCTAACATGGTCCACAATATGGGTCCAACTTAGCCTCAATACGTAGGCTCTATGGAATATCTGTATAACACAGTGTCAGAGTTTTAACCAGTCTCATAAACGATACACTGTTAGAGGCTGACATGGTCCACAATATGGGTCCAACTTAGCCTCAATACGGAGGCTCTATTGAATATCTGTATGACATAGAGTCGGAGTTATAGCCAGTCTCAGTAACGATACACTGTTAGAAGCTAACATGGTCCACAATATGAGTTCAACTTAGCCTCAATACGGAGGCTCTATGGAATATCTGTATAACACAGTGTCGGAGTTTTAACCAGTCTCAGTAACGATACACTGTTAGAGGCTGACATGGTCCACAATATGGGTTCAACTTAGCCTCAATATGGAGGATCTTTGGAATATTTGTATAACATAGTGTCGGATATTTAACCAGTCTCAGTAACGATACACTGTTAGAGGCTGACATAGTCCACAATATGGGTCCAACTTAGCCTCAATACGGAGGCTCTATGGAATATCTGTATCACATAGAGTCGGAGTTATAACCAGTCTCAGTAACGATACATAGTTAGAGGCTAACATGGTCCATAATATGGGTCCAACTTAGCCTCAATACGGAGGCTCAATGAAATATCTGTATAACACAGAGTCCGAGTTTTAACCAGTCAAAGTTAGAGGCTGACATGGTCCACAATACGGGTAAAACTTAGCCTCAATACAGAGGCTCTATGGAATATCTGTATAACACAGTGTCGGAGTTTTAACCAGTCTCAGTAACGATACACTGTTAGAGGCTAACATGGTCCACAATATTGGTCCTACTTAGCCTCAATATGGAGGCTCTATGGTATATCTGTATAACACAGTGTCGGTGTTTTAACCAGTCTCAATAACGATACACTGTTAGAGGCTGACATGGTCCACAATATGGGTCAAACTTAGCATCAATACGGAGGCTCTATGGAATATCTGTATAACACAGAGTCGGAGTTTTAACCAGTCAAAGTTAGAGGCTGACATGGTCCACAATATGGGTCAAACTTAGCCTCAATACGGAGGCTCTATGGAATATCTGTATAACACAGAGTCGGAATTATAACCAGTCTCAGTAACGATACACAGTAAGAGGCTAACATGGTCCACAATATGGGTCCAACTTAGCCTCAATACGGAGGCTCTATGGAATATCTGTATAACACAGTGTCGGAATTATAACCAGTCTCAGTAACGAAACACAGTTAGAGGCTAACATGGTCCACAATATGGGTCCAACTTAGCCTCAATACGGAGGCTCTATGGAATATCTGTATAACACAGAGTCCGAGTTTTATCCAGTCAAAGTTAGAGGCTGACATGGTCTACAATATGGGTAAAACTTAGCCTCAATACAGAGGCTCTATGGAATATCTGTATAACACAGTGTCGGGGTTATAACCAGTCTCAGTAACGATACACTGTTAGAGGCTAACATGGTCCACAAAATGGGTAAAACTTAGCCTCAATACGGAGGATCTATGGAATATCTGTAAAACATAGTGTCAGATATTTAACCAGTCTCAGTAACGATACACTGTTAGAGGGTGACATGGTCCACAATATGGGTCCAACTTAGCCTCAATACGTAGGCTCTATTGAATAACTGTACAACACAGTGTCGGAGTTTTAACCAAACTCAGTACCGATACACTGTTAAAGGCTAACATGGTCCACAATATGGGTTCAACTTAGCCTCAATACGGAGGCTCTATGGAATATCTGTATAACACAGTGTCGGAGTTTTAACCAGTCTGAGTAACGATACACTGTTAGAGGCTGACATGGTCCAAAATATGGGTTCAACTTAGCCTCAATACGGAGGCTCTATGGAATATCTGTATAACATAGTGTCGGATATTTAACCAGTCTCAGTAACGATACACTGTTAGAGGCTGACATGGTCCACAATATGGGTCCAACTTAGCCTCAATACGGAGGCTCTATGTAATATCTGTATGACATAGAGTCGGAGTTATAACCAGTCTCAGTAACAATAAACATTTAGAGGCTGACATGGTCCACAATACTGGTACAACTTAGCCTCAATACGGAGGCTCTATGGAATATCTGTATAACACAGAGTCCGAGTTTTAACCAGTCAAAGTTAGAGGCTGACATGGTCCACAATATGGGTCCAACTTAGCCTCAATACGGAGGCTCTATGGAATATCTGTATAACACAGTGTCGGAGTTTTAACCAGTCTCAGTAACGATACACTGTTAGAGGCTGACATGGTCCAAAATATGGGTCCAACTTAGCCTCAGTATGGAGGCTCTATGGAATATCTGTATAACACAGTGTCGAAATTATAACCAGTCTCAGTAACAATACACTGTTAGAGGCTAACATGGTCCACAATATGGGTCCAACTTAGCCTCAATACGGAGGCTCTATGGAATATCTGTATAACATAGTGTCGGATATTAAACCAGTCTCAGTAACGATACACTGTTAGAGGCTGACATTGTCCACAATATGGGTCCAACTTAGCCTTAATACGGAGGCTCTATGGAATATCTGTATGACATAGAGTCGGAGTTATAACCAGTCTCAGTAACAATAAACATTTGGAGGCTGACATGGTCCACAATATGGGTACAACTTAGCCTCAATACGGAGGCTCTATGGAATATATGTATAACACAGAGTCTGAGTTTTAACCAGTCAAAGTTAGAGGCTGACATGGTCCACAATATGGGTCCAACTTAGCCTCAATACGGAGGCTCTATGGAATATCTGTATAACACAGTGTCGGAGTTATAACCTGTCTCAGTAACGGTACACAGTAAGAGGCTAACATGGTCCACAATATGGGTCCAACTTAGCCTCAATACGGAGTCTCTATGGAATATCTGTATAACACAGTGTCGGAATTATAACCAGTCTCAGTATCGATACACAGTGAGAGGCTGGCATGGTCCACAATATGGGTCCAACTTAGCCTCAATACGGAGGCTCTATGGAATATTTATATAACACAGAGTCGGAGTTATAACCAGTCTCAGTAACGATACACAGTTAGAGGCTGACATGGTCCACAATAAGTGTACAACTTAGTCTCATTATGGAGGCTCTATGGAATATCTGTATAACACAGTGTCGGAGTTATAACCAGTATCAGTCACGATACACAGTAAGAGGCTAACATGGTCCACAATATGGGTACAACTTAGCCTTATTACGCTGGCTCTGTGGAATATCTGTATAACACAGTGCCCGAGTTTTAACCAGTCTCAGTAACGATACACTGTTAGAGGCTGTCATGGTCCACAATATGGGTCCAACTTAGCTTCATTACGCAGGCTCTATGGAATATCTGTATAACACAGGGTCGGAATTATAACCAGTCTCAGTAACGACACACAGTTAAAGGCTGACATGGTCCACAATATGGGTCCAACTTAGCCTCATTACGGAGGCTCTATGGAATATCTGTATACCGCAGAGTATGAGTTATAACCAGTCTCAGTAACGATACACAGTTAGAGGCTAACATGGTCCACAATATGGGTCTAACTTACCCTCATTACGGAGGCTCTATTGCATATCTGTATATAACACAGAGTATGACTTTTAACCAGTCTCAGTAACGATACACAATGTGAGCCACAATATGTAACTGATCAACCTTCATGGCTGTTAACTAATGATGCTGAAGTAAGTGATACTACGGAACTTTGAAGCCTTGATGTATGTTTTATATCTTTCGGGCAACTCTATGGAACTGATCAGCATATCTGATATGTGGATAATCGTCATGAAAAATATTATTCTGTATAAGGTTGATTCTTGGCTGTTTTCACATGTAGATCAATTTCGTGTATGATCAGCGGTGGTACTTAAGGGTTATTTTAACACATTGTCCAATGGATAGTTTCATCTTGCACGAATAAATAACTGATTCATTTTATTACTGTTTAATTATTTCAAATAAGTTGGAAATGATAACGAAACAGTTAGAACACCCAGTAGGGAAAATGCAGACTTTTATTAACTTTGTTCATGAAGTGTAGGATGTATAAGAATAAACAACACAGTTATAAATTACTTACATAAATATTGCTTGTATTGGTGTATAAACATTGAATATTGAAAGCAATTTCCATGATTAACATAATATCACAACCATCCTTTTTTGCCATAGGTTTTATGGTATATTATAACTATTTTCACTTCACCACCAATCCAATAGTAATCATGAAAGTTATATTTTAATAATCAAGCATTTGAATCATTACCACCAGTATAACTAGTTTTTTAATCATACATTTTACAACTTAAAATAATGATACTGTGTTACAAAAATTTTATTTTACAAAAATAATTTAAACAAATCACTGCTTCTTTCAGTAACACAACTATTATGGTATACATATTATGTCAAACTTACATACCACTGTAACTCACAGTGAACACAACTATAACGGTATACACATTATGCCAAACTTACACACCACTGTCACCTTCAGTGAACACAACTATTATGGTATACATATTATGTCAAACTTACATACCACTGTCACCCACAGTGAACACAACTATTACGGTATACATATCATGCCAAACTTACATACCACTGTCACCCTCAGTGAACAAAACTATTACGGTATACATATTATGCCAAACCTACATACCACTGTTACCCTCAGTGAATTCAACTATAACGGTATACATATTATGCCAAGCCTGCATATCACTGTCACCCTCAGTGAACACAGTTATTAAGGTAAACGTATTATGCCAAACCTACTTACCACTGTTACCCTCAGTGAACACAACTGTTACGGTATACATATTATGCCAAACTTGCATACCACTGTTACCCTCAGTGAACACAACTGTTACGGTATACATATTATGCCAAACCTGCATACCACTGTCACCCTCAGTGAACACAACTGTTACGGTATACACATTATGCCAAACCTGCATACCACTGTCACCCTCAGTGAACACAGTTATTACGGTACAACTATTACGGTATACGTATTATGTCAAACTTACATACCACTGTTACCCTCAGTGAACACAACTATTATGGTATACGAACACAGTTATTACGGTAAACGTATTATGCCAAACCTACATACCACTGTCACCCTCAGTGAACACAACTGTCACGGTATACATATCATCCCAAACCTGCATACAACTGTCACCCTCAGTGAACACAATTGTTACGGTATACATATTATGCAAAACCTGCATACCTATGTCACCCTCATTGAACACAACGGTTACAGTATACACACTATGCCAAACCTGCATACCACTGTCACCCTCAGTGAACACAGTTATTACGGTAAACGTATTTTGCCAAACCTACATACCACTGTCACCCTCAGTGAACACAACTATTACGGTATACATATTATGCCAAACCTACAAACCACTGTCACCCTCAGTGAACACAACTATTACGGTATACATATTATGCCATACCTGCATACCACTGTCACTCTCAGTGAACACAGTTATAACGGTAAACGTATTTTGCCAAACCTACATACCACTGTCACCCTCAGTGAACATAACTATTACAGTATGCATATTATACCAAACCTACAAACCACTGTTACTCAGAATTCTAGTTTATATAGCCATCACCACAAGGGACGATCGACTCAAAATCGACAATGATCCGGACACGTAGTAGAAGTATCTTAAATACAATTATAAGTGTATTTTAATAACAGTTATAGCTTATAACATGCATATAATGTAAGCAGTTTGTATCAAGATATAAATATACTAAACATGTAAACTTGTGATTAAAAAAGTGTTAATTCTATCATTTGTATTCTACCCTCGTGAGTTGTCGGCCCTTGGTCATTTTGCTACAATGCTAAAGCTACATACCACTGTCACCGTCAATGGACACAGCTATTATGGTATACTAGAATATTATTACAATATATTTTGATATTTTGAATATAAGATATGAATAATCACAAATAATATCTTTGCTATTTTTTTGCATCATCATCATCAATTTGTTACGTTTCATAAATACATAATAAATGTATCAAGCATACATGATTGTACCAATTTTTCATTTTTAAAGGCATAAGTATTAACTCAGTTGGTATCATGTCTGACTAACAATCCAGGGGTCGGGAGTTTACATTCCACTCAGTAAGAACCTTTGTGATTATTGATATATGACATGGCATCTCATTGTCATTGGTTTCTTACTGTTAAATCAAGTGGAGAAATCATCAGTTACTTGTGAAGATGGGTTTGCTCTCTCATGATAGAGTAGTAATTTAACTTATCGTATGTTAACCCTTGATGACATAAACTCAAATAAATTAAACAATACAAATAGAAAGTTCAAAAATACTGTGCGTGGCACACAGTGCATATAAAGTCTTTCTTTGGGACCTCCATTATCCCAGCACATGAGAAGTGGATCCATCTTCCACAGTTACCACAACAAATTCAGGGCTTTTTGTGACCTGGCTTGGTACAACCTACAAGATCACAAATAGTCCTCTGTGACGGTGGTTCTGTGGCATGATGAAGAAGTTTGTATACAACATAACTACGCATGCTGATGGCGTCTTCTTGGGTCAATCCTTTTAGTTCACACCCATGCATTAAAGCCATTGCATTCTAGAAAAAAATATTAAAACAAGCCATTAACTTAAGTATGTATAGTACACATTACAATGCCTGTGTTTCAAACATGGTTTTATTTGGTAGTTATTATATTAAGTATAATTATGTTCCCTACTGGTTGCATATTTAAAACCTCATTTACAGTTTCTTATAAAAATTTCAAAACATTCAATTTATTTGCCTTACCTGCTTTGCAATTATTTTTTAAATGATGCATTACAATATAAAGTCTAATAAAAATAAAAAGCAATTTAATTAAGCAACAGCACATCTGATGCCAATTGGACCTCAAAATATATTAACAACGTGATGCCTTATATGATTACATGACGTATATAAGTGAAATATCTGGAAGACAATACATAATGATCTAGTTATCTACAGCAAGTTTCGCTTTAACTTGTCAAGCTATGTTGAAAACAACAATTCCAAGCAAACCCTGTGCAAGTTTATATGGCGACATATAAACAGAAAACATACAGTCAACATTGATGAAACTGCTTCTATTTGTTAAAATAATATTTTTACAGTGAATGTGAAACAATTTCTTACAAATCAAGCTCGATGCTCAGTGATATTTCAGTAAGCTAAATTTCAATCTGCCTTATATTAATATATTAAATAACATTAACTATTCATTGATTATTACCAAACTTATAATAAAGGAAATAATGACAGCTTAAATGCAGTTGATACTGGGAGATTTGATTTAACAACCTACAAGGAGTACAAAAGGTCCACAGCTTGACCCGTCTTTTTGCTTGCTGCTGGTATGTGACCCAATAGACCAGTCCAGGGATTCACCGGTAGCACCAGCCCTTATTTTCATAAATCTCCTGAAGTTGATAAAATCTTATTAAAATAAAGAATCATTTTGTTTGTAAATATGACTTCATAAAAAACATAAACACACTCATTCAGATTGCTTACTTCTTAAAAAGGTACATGACAAAATTGTATTCTGTAAAGTAATTTACTTAATGTTAAACACAAGTCGGCTATATGTGCTTTTAATTAGAATCAACCAACATATACTTACTAAAAGCAAACAGCTGCTGAAATATTATTCATATTCATATCATTCATACCTCCATTTTTCAATCAGCACCCTGTTCGGTTTTGACGACATCGAGTCCAGAATGCTGACAGTTTTTTGGGTGACGTCTGCAGCAAGCAGCACCCAGTGGTTGCCATTGACATTCACAGGTAGGAAAACCCAATCGTACATGGATATCTTGACCTGATAATGTAACAAGAATATTAAAAGTTTTAAGTTATCAATGTTTTATTTTTCTCACAGGTGTCCATCCTTTATTCATACAACAAAGCATAAACAATAAAAATACAAAGTTAATCGCACTGTACACAATGTCATGATTTGTCAAAACAAAATAAAGGTTATGTTAGCATTCAACAAAATTTAATAAAAATATTATATGATTACAATTTACGAGTTTTACCATAACAGTGAAGTAATAAGTAACAGACATATCACGCCAAGTCTAGGTTCATCATGAAACCTGGCTAACCAATCCTTTACTTTTCTTTTAAATGATGACCATCAACTACTCTTATGATCCAGTTATTGAAACTAGTCTTTCTATATTTTAAATCAGACTTGCTGACCTGTTGTAGGAAGATGCTTACAGCAAACCACAATCAGTTTGATCGAGTATAATACTACTTACATTTCGGTATAACCAAGCATCATAACGACCAGCCTCCCACAATGATGCCAGATACGATGGCAGCACATAAATGTGACCTTCTGCAGCTGTGTTCCTCTCCACCATTAAGCACCTTAGAAAGGCATTTAACACCTTTTGGAATATAAAATACAAATTTACAACCCAAATGGAATATAAATGCTGTTTTTATACCACCGGTATGTTTAGTTCAGATAAAAATGTACTGAAGAATTGAAATACAAATAAATAACATTTAATGCATCTATAATACACGAATACCCATTGAGGAATGCAATTACATTATACAGGGGCATAACTCCTTACATAATAATCTGGCAGGAAAATCCAGACAATATGCACGTGTTCAGACGATGGTGATGATGTATACCAAGTTTTATTATGGAAGCACACATGGGCAATTCAAAAGCTATATGCCTCCCTGGTCATCAACACCAGGGACATAAAAATATATACTTTTTGTAACATAAGCAAAAATAACATTAAAAGTTGACAATATACAGACCGACTTCATATTTGAACTTATATCATGATGAATTAGTAAGAATTGTTATCAGTTGGTCTGGCCTACAGGTATGATTTAACATTATTGAATTTTATTAAAATCAATATAAAATTACTGTCAGATAAAGTATTTTGTATAATTATACAAACATGTTCAAAAATAAAGCATCATTAGTTATATATTTCCATTTGCTAAATTGAATGTTTTTAAACAAAATAACTTGTTTAGATAGTGCATATTAGCTAATCCAAGTAAAGCAATAAAGACAAAAACTACTTTATCACATAGCCAATTATCTGCATGTAAGGTTGCAATATCGTCCGTTTCTAGAACTTCCCCACACACGTGGTATATTTTCCCTCTTTTTGGAAGTACTACGTCCAAGGTGTTACCACCATTTGTAATTGCATTCCGCAATATCCTGTTTGCACCTAGATTATTAAAAGTCAGGATGTAGAAAAGAGTGAAATAAAAGTTTTTCCTTTCAACATATAAACATTTGCATTTGTTTGTATTAATAAAAATATTTGTAAAATAATAACTAGATAGTAAAATTGATAGAATACTATCAGTTATATAATATATATAATATTAATGCAACATTAATGATGTGTAGATTTCTCATTTTTATAGTGATAATGAGTTAAGACCATAAACTGTAGGTATGCTCTATGAACTTTGCTACAGTACTCATAAAACCATGTTTTGTTATGATGTAATGAATGACAAGTCACTGTTGTGTTCTAACTACTTTTAATAGCATGTACAATATGTGGAAGCTGGAGTATGCAAGTATGACTGCAATAGAATACTATGGCATTTTAATTTAAAGAGATACATATTTCAATACAGTAATGTCTAAGGTTTAGAAAAAAACTGATGGGATTGATCAATTGATATTCATCATATTTGATTAATTGTCTTGTTTTATTCAACAAAGAGATCAATATAAACATTGGAATGGGAAGACACTTTTTAATTTTGATCAAAGCATCAAGTTGGGTATGATATCATAGCCAACAAGGCCATCAAATTAAAATTATAGTTTGTTACTGAAATGCTATGACATTTATTCTTTGACATGAATACATTGTAGTAGTGAAAATAACCTGGTATTCAATTTAGTGATTACTAAAATGTACCCGTATGGAATCAATACTTACTCTCCTCTATGCAATCTTCTTCTTGTGGTAAATTTGCCTTGACATCCTCCTCATTGAACTTGTCCTAAGGTAAATAAAAGAAACTCATTATGCGTTTTTCAATATTAAACAGTTAATTTATGTTAATAGAACGTTTTTTAATTTTGAGTTTTATTATGATAGTTTAATAGAGTAGTGAAGATAATGTGATACAGGTAAACAAGTAAGTGCTGCTGTTCAATTCCACTCGTGTTCGTAATGATATTTCACACGAATCTATAAATTGGGAGATAAAATTATCAAAATTGAAGTGGATTTACCTGTACTGGTTCTGGACAATTGGTCTCAACCTCTTCCTCAATGGTTTCATCCTAAGTTTAATAAAAGTAATTAATTCTTGATAGCACGTTTCTTTTCAACATTAACATTTTTATGAATTAATTAATGTTTTGCTGTTCATATTTTAATTTTGAGTTTTATTATATGATAGATTAATAGAGTAGTGAAGATAATGTGATACAGGTAAACAAGTAAGTGCTACTGTTCAATTCCACTCATGTCCATAATGATATTTCACACGAATCTATAAATTGGGAGATAAAATTGAAACGGATTTACCTGTACTGGATCTGGAAAATTGGTCTTAACTTCTTCCTCAATAGTTTCATCCTAAGATTAATAAAAGTAAGTAATTCTTGATAGCATGCTTGTTTTCAACATTAACATTTTTATAAATTAATTAATGTTTTGTTGTTCATATTTTAATTTTGAGTTTTATTATGATAGATTAATAGAGTAGTGAAGATAATGCGATACAGGTAAACAAGTAAGTGCTACTGTTCAATTGCACTCGTGTTCGTAATGATATTTCACACGAATCTATAAATTGGGAGATAAAATTATCAAAATTGAAGTGGATTTACCTGTACTGGTTCTGGACAATTGGTCTGAACTTCTTCCTGAATGGTTTCATCCTAAGGTTAATAAAAGTAAGTAATTCTTGATAGCATGCTTCTTTTCATCATTTTCATTAAAAACAAACATGCTTTGTGGATCATAATTTTAGGTTTGAGTTATATTATATTATACAGAAAAATACTAAGTGAAGGTTTTATTAAAACACCGATTATGTTACTATGTTACTTGCATAATACGTTTTTTGAATTTTCAAGATCTTTGTAAACAGATGACATCAATGTAAACAGTATTCCTTTTTGTTTTTTATGGAATATTTTGTTCATGTTCAGTCCATTAAGTCACCGGATGCAACGGTGTTAGCAAATGGAAACCGGCAATCAGTGAGAACATTTATCAATGTTCGAAGCATTAATTGCATGCGCAATTATTTAAAGTATTTAAAATATTAATGCATCATCCAATTACCTGTGAGAAAATGTAAAAGCAACTTATAAGTGGTCTTCCTGTATATACTATATGCACTGTAGTACTGAGATAACATTAAAAAGAATTTTAGGACATAACTTCGAAGGTTAAGAATCAAACAGTACAGATATAAATCAAACAGATGTAAATGAGGGTCATGGTTTCGCACCTGATTTTTATAAGTTGTTATAACTTATTTCACAATCGTAGTAAAATAAACTAAACTGCAATATGACTCTTTTCTTTTGCATTACAAAGATTCAGTGACCATATTTTCTTTAAGATTTAAAAATTGCATGGATAGAGAATAGGTGACTGAATTATCCAACTATAATGGAATTTATGAAATTTTGTTTGGTTGATATGAATTCTGTTTACTCTTTTTATTGTTTTTCTAGATACCATTCAACAACACTTTATTATTATACCGAGTTTTCCAATTTAGAAGGAAAAAAACAATGTAAAAAGGTGTATGCTTTAAAAGGTGCTTTCTGAAACCATGTCATTATATCAGACATCAGGTTTTGAACCACATCTGATCTTTGATAAGTGGAGAATAAGAAATAAAGGAGCTACAAAGGAATGTTTCATTTACAGGATAAATGTGTGACTATGCTAGATGATGGTCAATAAAGTGATGGTTAAAGTACAGGTGCCACACAAAAAAGCATATTAACAACAATACTACATTTAAAAGAAACAAAAGGCATAAATATAAGGCGTGGAAAACAGTAAAAGGATTTAAAAACTGGAAATAAATCTTGGGTAAATAGATACACAAAGATTGCAAGGTTAGTGTAAACATGATGAAAGTAGTAGCGGATACAATGTTAACCACTTCACAAACCAATAAATTCAGTATTAATAAGCAGAATTTAGTATCACTGAAAAACATTACATATATTAGCACTGTAATTAATTAAAAAGTATTATATACAAAAATTAATGTTTCTATTGTATTTTTAATGATAAATATTAATATATACATATATGCTTATTTATGAAATCATTGCATTTCGTTAGATACATATTAAAAATAATTGATTATAAAGAACAATTCAAGAAGTGAAGGCAATTTAACACACACTACGCAGTTCTACACACAGTTTACATATATCAAAGCAATAAAATAAAAATTGCTACAAAAGGATTCACAAAATGAAGCACTTTGATAGATATATAATACTGGTTTACCATTCACCAAAACTACAAGTTATAACATTAAATCAAAACGAGATTACTTACCATATAAACATGGTGGTTTGCTTAAATAAATAGTGTGATTATTGCCGAGTACTATAACAATAATGATAATAATAATAATAATAATAATAGAAAACAAAACTATTGAAAAGGTCACTTAAATTAAGACATACTAAATATTTATTTAAATAACTAAACTCATTATGCAATTGTTAGTCAAATAGCTCACACATGTGGCATCATACATATTAACAGAGCAAAAAAAAACCCAATCAAATTTGACCTGTGTTCAATAGGTCCTGGCCTCAATCCTAATCATAACCGTATAATGCATAATTCAGCGAACAAATTAATCTGCAAAGGTACTTTTTACTTTTGTAAATAAATGAAGAAGCATCAAGATTATTTTACTGATAAATTACAGAAGTATAACAAAGAACAGATTTATACCTCATCTGCTGTGGTTTCTGGTATATTCACAAGTTTCAACCCTTTTTCTTCCTGCTACAATTGTAATTAATATTTTTAAACAAAGGATGAAAATGTGAACCTGTCATGCTCATGTGAGACAACATTTATCTACATGTATGCAATAATATTTCTAGAGAAAGTTCAGGTTTATTTAGTGCACTTAATGTATACGGGAAAAAAAGCTGTAGTTGCTGCATTTATTCAATGCATACTTTCTTGTTGGACATGTATTTTCTTGTTTTTGGTAAAATGGTTTCTCATCATATGTTTAAGTTTAATAACAGCAATTACCTTTAAGTTTATTCAAAGTAGAAAAGTTTTTAATTACCATTTTACAGTACTGGCCAAAACTTTGCAGCACTGATTGCATCATGTTGGCCGTTATAATTCGTCCGCCATCATTTATGAACAAAAATGTAATGAACAAAATTACTGTGGTGTCTTGTTTGAGCTTTTTACTCTACAACGGTAGTGTACATTTCATTTTGGACTTTAACTCCTTGCAATACTGGTGGCAAATATTTTGGGTTGATTGCTTGATGCCAATGTAATCTTCCCTACTTCCAGCTGTATGTTCTGTTGATTTGATGGATGTATATATATGTAAATTTCAGCAAAATGTTTCGATATATATTTTCAAAAATATCAAAATATTTTTATTAGATTGAAAATATCATTATGCTGCTATATCACAATGGTTATAACACTGCTTGGTTAATGTTAACATGTTTATAATCAAAATCATATTGACGTGTTAATCTTATTGTGTGTTGTGTTATATAATGCAGTATGTATGTCATATTTGTTCAACTATTTGAATTATAGCTGAGCCAAAATCGCTTGATAAAGAATTGTCATTGTCATCATTTAAAATACTTTCCACTAATTTGAGAGCAAACTATTTTTTCTTTTACCAATAAATGTAATAATTATGATAGTGTATACAAAATAGTGTTTATTAAGTATAACATAATGGATAAAGGTTTAATACAAAGTAAAGTTTGGTTTTAAAAGGATAATCTACCTCTTCTTTTTGAATGTGACACAAAAGGTACTCCTTCTGGCCAAAATTCTGGTTTGAGGTGCTCCATGTATGTCGTTTTTTTATGACCAGCTAAAACAACAAAAACATAAAGGCATTAAGAAAATCATTCTATTTATATTCACATAAATTATATAATGTTTAATATCATATATTATTTAATTATCATATTTTTTATTTATAATATAACAATCAATATATAACAAAGTTATGATCTTGTAATACCAGAGAAGCATATATTTATGTTAATAGTTTCCTCTCAAAGAGGATGGTTGTGGAAATAAATTAAGCCTCAAGAGAATGATTTAAACAACTGAGATGAAAGACAATAACCTTGACAGGGAAATAACCAACTCATGTGTCATGTGGTTTCACCAAGTTTTCACTAAAGTTTCTAACTATTAGCAATCATATAAAAAGGTATGATATTTCAGGTATGATAAATTTACAGAAAATGTATGCTTTGGTGTTTATTGAATACAGATAAAACTTGATAATGTAAAAACGATGCAGATGCAGTAAAAAAGACAACAAATCTAAGCTGAAAGTATAAGACAGAAGATTATTACAAATCCTTTTTAGGTACAACCCTAGAGTAGGATGTCCTCATCACCTTTAGGGATGACACAGTGTCCCATGCAATGCAGGGATCTATTCCCTTGCAATCATATACATCTGAGCTGTTGTCTGTTAAAAACAAAAAGAATATTATCAGTGCTCCTCATTTAAATCAACTTTAATATCATTGATTAAAAACATAAATATATGTCTTTTGTGAAAAAAGATTTGTATATTTTAAACTGCTTTCATTTTAGAGTCAGTTTGTAATACACATTTCCATTGAATACAATGACAGAAAAGAGGAATACTATATTAATATATGTGCACTGCAAACATCAGTTTAATATTTTAATGTTAATACTTTTATAGACATTCTTTTTTAAAGCAATAAATAAGAATACTGTACTGATTAACACTTATGTAGTTGGGCAACATACTAATATATTCAATTAATGACTAATTAGTGGTCTAATTATTCTAATTAATACCTCTACAGGGTTTCAAAGGTTCATGTCGAAGCTTTTCACTTGTTACGAATGAAAATGAATTTGAATCCCGTAAAGCTTGGCACAGAGACTGCGACCCTGAAAGACAGTTAACAATAGCTGTAAAGATATAGGAATAAAAATATAAACATAGTTTTTAAAATAAAACGGAACAACACAATGCCGAATAATTTTTTGCTCAATGTTTTGTTTACATTTATTCACATTTAGAGCCGTCATATAATATTTATCTATATAATAATTAAATATATAACTTTTTACATTACAAATATGGTCTTACTGGTTCAGCAAATGTATTACTTCTAAGTTTAAACATATTTATTTAACCTCAATTGTTTTACAATTCAAGCTTGAAGTCTTCCTCTGAGTAGAACCGGTACTAAGTTTATGCAGATAAAAGACCTTATTCAAGGACAACAAAGAAGAGCATATAAAATTCCTGATCTTTTTCATTTTCTTAACACTAGAATTTGGACATACATGCATTGTGTTTTTATAAAAACTATGTTAAGCATGTTTTTATATAAAAATGTCTAATTGATATAATAATACCTGTAGCTTTAAATGCTCCATCATGAAGGTAGATGAAAGCCATTGGTTGGGCTCCTGGCATTGCTGACTTACGTGATATCTGTTTAAAGGAAACAAAAAATAAATGTTGAGTTGATTTCCCCAGCTGAAAGGTTTTTCTATGGAAATAACTTATATTCATAATTAATGGCATTTATCTCACTATGGAGATATACCAATTGTTATTAAAATCTGATCAACAATTACAAAGTTACTGGTATTGCACAAGATGAACAATGAATGTTAATTTTCATCAATTTAATAATCAAGTCAATCATTTAAAAATGACATATATGACAAGGACAAGGGAAAATAAAAGGTAACCATTAATTAGTCCATATTGCAATTATAACCATTATACTTATATAAAACTGGTGATATATTCAACAATATGCTTTTTCTCCATTTCTTTCCAGATGTACAAGATGAAAATGGACAGATCAATGTTTTTTTTTCTAAATGATTAAACACTGACATATATGATTAGCAAATAGTTATTACAAACCATTTTAGCCAGTCTATTCAGACGTTTCTTTATATTTTTGGCATTTCTTTTCCATGTTGGCAATGGCTTGACCTAAATTAAAAAAAAATGTATAATGTGAAAAATGATATGAACAACATAATCATTACATAATTACTTGTAATAAACAACATCTTATTAATATAACTGTTAATGAATGTAATTTATACCATTATGAAAACAGAATGATCTGTATTAACTATTATCCGCCTCTAACGGTTTGTTAGTACTGAGACTAAGTAGTATCCATAGCATGGCTTCTATCAGCCTCTAACAGTTCATTAGTACTGAGACTAAGTAGTATCCATAATATGGCCTCTATCAGCCTCTAACAGTTCATTAGTACTGAGGCTAAGTTGTATTCAAAATATGGCCTCTATCAGCCTCTAACAGTTCATCAGTAGTGAGGCTAAGTAGTATCAATAACAGGCCTTTATCAGCCTCTAACAGTTCATTAGTACTGAGGCTAAGTAGTATCCAAAATATGGCCTCTATCAGCCTCTAACAGTTCATTAGTACTGAGGCTATATAGTATCCATAGAACAGCATCTACAAGCCTCTAACAGTTCATTAGTACTAAGACTAAGGAGTATCCATAATATGGACTCTATAAGCCTTTAACTGCTCATTAGTTTTGAGACTATATAGTATCCATAAATTGGCCTCTATATGCCTCTAACAGTTCATTAGTACTGAGACTAAGAAGTATCCATAATAAAGCCTCTATCAGCCTCTATTATTTCATTAGTACTGAGGCTAAGTAATATCCATAATGTGGCCTCTATCAGCCTCTAACAGTCCATTGGAACTGAGGCTAAGTAGTATCCATAGTATTGCCTCTATCAGTTCATTAGTACTTAGGCTAAGTAGTATCCAAAGTATGGCCTCTATCAGCCTCTATCAGTTCATTAGTATAGAGGCTAAGTAGTGTCCATAGTATTGCCTTTATCAGCCTCTAACAGTCCATTAGTACTGAGGCTAAGTTGTATCCATAGTATGGCCTCTATCAGCCTCTAACAGTTCATTAGTACTGAGGCTAAGTAGTATCCATAGTATGGCCTCTATCAGCCTCTAACAGTCCATTACTTCTGAGGCTAAGTAGTATCCATAGTATGGACTCTATCAGTCTCTAACAGTTTGTTAGTATTGTGGCTAACAAAATAACAATTCAGTATCAATTTATATCCTGGTGAGAAATATTTTAATATATCCCAATCAAACAGGTGATGTCACCTATTCAAATAAGTGATATCACCTATTTTAAAAATTATATGACATTTTCAAGTAGGTGATATAACCTTTTTAAAACAACTGATATCACATAAATGAAAAAGTAATGTAACCTTAATCAATGAATAAGTGATATCACTTATTCAAAAATGTGATAACTATGGGTTATAATTTTAACCATAATAACTGATATCACCTATAAGTTATATTACCTATTTCAAATAATTCAGTGATATCACTTATTTGAATAGTTGATATCACTCATTCATTTATTTCAAATAGCTGATATTACTCATTCAAAAACATGATACTTATTATTTAAATAAGTTTGAATAAGTGATATCTATTTATAATAAATAATCAACTATTCAAATAAGTGATATCATCGAAAGTTTCAAATAAGAAATTAGATGATACCACTTATTTTATGATGTACACTTATTCAATTAAGTGATATCAACCTTTATTTGAAAAGGTGATATCATCTATATATAAATCAATTAAATGAGTAATATCATTAAAAGTTTTTATCACTCTTTTGAATAAGTTTGCATAAGTGATATCACAATATTTATAATGAATAAGTAATCTAACCCAAATCAATGAATTAGTGGTATCAATTATTCAAATAGGTGACACATGTCGAGGGCTTGGCGCAAAACTATTGTAACTAGGTTTTTGCAAATTGTTCAGGAGAAGGAAAAAACTGTTTTTTATATTCGTCTTTAGATATTTTTGCAAATAGTTTTCAAAATTCAAATGAAAACTGCATTACTTACATTATTAACAAGTGTTATCAATTAAAGCTTTAGTATTACTTGATTAATTTGTAAAAGTTTGAGTTACAATAGTGTTGCGTTGAAAATTCAATAAAACTGAATTTATATTTGGTGCAAAACTATTGTAACTCAAGTTACAATAGTTTTGCACCAAGTTTTACGAGATAAATAATTAATTTCTAAGTTTAAAAATATTGTAACTCAATATAAAACTGTTTAAAATTATGTTGTTATTAATCCAAAATCAATTTTAATTCTATCAAAGTTTAACACAAACATATAAGAAGTATTGGAAATAAAGAAAAACTTATACAAAAGTATATAAAGTTGTATTATTTATGTTTTAGCCTATAAATACAATAATTTTGGTAGTTCTCAGGTTAACAAACAATTAACCTATGTCATTAACATTATAAAGCACAATATTTCAGTTATGAAAGTATTAAATTATGTTAATATAAGTAAATATATAAAATTTTATTTCCAAATTAGTATTTAAATTGTGTAAATTTATATAGTATGCAGATACTATCTGGACCACAACATAATAGTAACTAACTGTCATGTTTAAGGATGCGACATTTTGATATTAATAACCAGTAAATATCAAACAAGATAATAAAACTGTTGTTTTCAGTCTTATAAAAAATATTGGTGAATTTTTACCTAGGATGCAATAGGCAGTTGAGATCAAATTGCATACTACATGATTGTTTTGGTTAAAACCTCATTTATAGACAGACAAATAGACAAAAAATAAACCTGTGTTTTATTCAGTTAAACATTTGGAAAAAGTTATCGTTTAAATTTAAACAAGCAGTAAGTGGGTACTGTGCCCCATGGGCCGACTATACCAACATCACTAACAACTGTACCATCTACATTTGTCATGCTGACTCCAATTCCAACTGCACCTTCAAAATCCATCATACCAAATTAATAACACCTTTTAGTCTTCATACATGTACCAACTCCACCACCATAGTACTGTACCCTTTACACCCACAAACTTACATCATTATACCCACTGTACCCTATACAACCACCATGCAAACATCATCAACTTTACATTCTACATCTAGTATACTAGCACCATCCTCAACATCGTCCAAACCAAATCCATAAGACACTGATCCTTTATATTCATTACATGTATCCACTCCATCGCCATACCAACTCAACTATCCACTGTACCTTCAACATCCACCATACCAACCCCACTTCCCATTGCACCCACTACATCCATCATACTGACCTAATTAACCACTGAACCATTACACCCACCAATCCAGTACCATTATCCACTGTACATCTACATTCACTTTATGAACTCCAATGTTCCCTCTACATTACTTCAGTATATAGGTAATGTATTCTCTCTACCAACCATTATCTATAATACCAACCAAAACCTCATTACTTACTGTACCCTTTACACCCGCCATTCAGACTCAACTACATACTGTACCTTTTACATCAACAATACTAACATCACTACCCACTGTGCCCTAAACATCCACATACCAACTTCATTACTCACAATCCAAATTATATCAACATCACTACCCACTTTACCCACTGCACCATACCAACATCGCTACCGTCTGTTTCATGGACACTACATCCACCATACCATCTCAACTCTTCACTGTTCCTTCTACATCCTCTATAATTCTTTACTTATTTCACTACTCACAACCCCCTAAATATCAACATCACTACCCATTGCAACCATTACATTCATTATACCAACTGCAACACCACTACTCAATGTCCACTCTGCATCCATATAACTACTCGCTGTACTAACTACATCCACTATACCATATCGACCCTCCTTATCACCCATTGTTCCCTTTACACCCATAATACCAACTATACTACCAGCTGTACCCTATACAGCCTACATACCAACTACACTACTAGCTTTAATATCAATACCCACCATACCAACTACACTACCAGCTGTACACTTTATATTCGCATTACCAACTACACAACCAGCTGTACCCTTCACACCAAGAATACAAACTACACTACCAGCTATACCCTCCATACTCACAATACCGACTACACTACCAGCTGTACCCTTCATACTAACATTACCAACTACACTACCAGCTGTACCCTTTATACTCATATTACCAACTACACTACCAACTATACCCTCCATACTCACAATATCAACTACACTACCAGCTGTTCCCTTTATACTCACATTACCAACTACACTACCAACTATACCCTCCATACTCACATTACCATCTACACTACCAGCTGTACCCTTTATACTCACATTACCAACTACACTACCAACTATACCCTCCATACTCACATTACCATCTACCCTACCAGCTGTTCCCTTTATACTCACATTACCAACTACACTACCAGCTGTTCCCTATCGTCTACACCCACCATATCAACTATACTACCAGCTGTACTGTCTACGACTACGATACCATCTACACTACCAGCTGTACTCTCTTCACCCACCATACCAACTACACTACTAGCTGTACCCTCAACATCCACCATAATAACTACACTACCAGCTGTACCTTCAACACCCACCATACCAACTATGCTTCAAGTTGTACCCTCAACACCCACCATACCAACTATGCTTCCAGTTGTACCATCCACACCCACTATATCATCTATGCTACAAGCCATACCCTCTACACCCACCATACCAACTACACTACCACCTATACCCTCAACACCCACCATACTAACTACACTACCAGCTGTACCCTCAACACCCACCATAGCAACTATGCTTCAAGTTGTACCCTCAACACTCACTATACCAACTATGCTTCCAGTTGTACCATCCACACCCACTATATCATCTATGCTAAGAGCCATACCCTCTACACCCACCATACCAACTGCACTACCAGCTGTACCTTCTACACTCACAACACAAACAATGCTACCAGCTGTACCCTCTACACCAACAATATCAACTACATTACAAGCTGTACCCTCTACACCCTATATATTGACTACACTACCAGCTGTAATGTCTACACCCACTATACCCACTACACTACCAGCTGTATCATCTACATCCACAGTACCAACTATAGTACCAGATGTACCCTCTACACCCACACAACCAACTATAGTACCAGATGTATCCTCTACATCCACCATACCCTCTACACTACCAGATGTACCCTCCACACCAACACAACCAACTATAGTACCAGATGTACATCTACCATACCCACTACACTACATGATGTACCCTCTACACCCACACTACCAACTATAGTACCAGATGTACCCTCTACACCCACACTACCAACTATAGTACCAGCTGTACCCTCAACACCCACCATACCAACTACATTACCAGCTGTACCTTCTACACCCACCATACCCACTACACTACCAGCTGTATCCTCTACATCCACAATACCAACTACAGTACCAGATGTACCATTTACACCCACACAACCAACTATTGTACCAGATGTACCTTCTACATCCTACATACCCTCTACACTACAAGATGTACCCTCTACACCCACACAACCAACTATAGTACCAGATGTACATCCACCATACCCACTACACTACACGAGGTACTCTTTTCACCAACACAACCAACTATAGTACCAGATGTACCTCTACACCCACACAACCAACTATATTACCAGATGTACATCCACCATACTCACTACACTACCAGATATACCTTATTCAACCACACTACCAACTATAGTACCAGATATACCCTCTACAACCATTATACCCCCTATACTACCAGCTGTACCTTCTACACCCACAATACCAACCACAGTACCAGCTGTACCATCTACACACATCAAATTAATTCTGAGAAACCAAGGTTTATTGATATCTAAAATATATTGTTTTGGTTCTTTAACAGCCATTTTAAAATAATTAGATACAGTGTTGACTTCTAGTACTGATATATTAAAAAGAATAATGCTGAGTGTACCAGGTAATAAGAATAATATCTCATTTTGGAAGTTTTCAAAAGGGATATATTGGTTAAGTAAAGTTATAATTGGTATACATTAAAAGTATGTTGAGTAATATTGTTCGATTGGACGACCTTTTTATTATAAAAAAAATGCAAACCAAACAATTCACTGCAAATTTTAATAATCAAATTTGTATGGCTCTTTTATAGCACAATTAATTATTAATCATCGATTTCATTGTCACTAATGTCCAAATCAATAAAACATTTAACATACTCATCTGACTAAATTACTTTATTATCAAATTAAAATGTTTTCAAAGATGAGTAAAAAAAAAAAAAAAAAAAAAAAAAGTCTCTATACCTGTATTTCTTCAAAATCTTGCTAGATTTTTCTGAACTGTCATTTGAAACTAATGTTTTGCAATATTCTTGGACTAAATAAAAGTGTGGTTATACAAGATAACTGGGTTTAATAAAATTTAAATTCAAGTTACAATAGTTTTGCACCAATATAAATAAAGGTCTCCAAGATATTATTTGGTGCAAAACTATTGTAACTCAAGTTACAATAGTTTTGCGGTAAAGAATAAGTGTATTTGAGATACAATATTTTCACCAAAAGTGAATATCTTCAAAGTTATTTAAAATATCAGGACCAAATTTTAACACAAGATGCACATTGTAAAACTACAGTCATTTATGCAAAAAAACGGAGTTACAATAGTGTTGCGCTGAGCCCTCGATGTGAGGTACCATTTTAAGATTTAACCATATAAATGATATCACCTATTCAAATAAATGATTATTTTTAATTATCACCCAATTAGAGTAATAATGTGATATCACTTATCCAAAAAGTTGATATCACTCATTCATTTATTTCAAATAGATTATATTATTTATTCAAATATATGATATTAATTATCTAATTGATTGAATTCATTGATTGAATATTTAGCGTCATTTTATGCCATCAAGGGCTAACCTAACCACTGTTTCCTGGGATCCTCAAAGGTTAACCGGTACTCGAACACACCTTATCTCCGCAAGTTACTGATAACCTTCCTACTTGAATCAGCGGTAAGAGACAAATGATAATAAGATACAATGTTGTATATCAATCATTATGGAGACTGTTGCCCCGGTTCAAACTCAGGACTACTGGATTGATCAACTGAGTTAATCTCACCTGGCTTAAGTATTGGAATAAGTTATAGGCTTATCACCTATTTGAAATAAAAAGTGATATCAAGTATTCGAATAAGTAATATCATCATTAGTATGGGGTGCCGTTTTACTATTTAACCTCAATAGGTGATATCACTCAATCAAATAAGTGATATCACAATTTTGAATAAGTGATATCACCTAATCGAAATGAATGAGTATCACTTACTCGAATAAGTGATATCACTTATTCGAAAAAGTGATAAAACTTATTCAAGTAAGTAATATCGCTCATTCGTTTCGAACAGGTAATATCACTTATTCGAATAAGTGATATCACTTACTCGAATAAGTGATATCACTTACTAAAATATATGATATCACCTATTTGAAACATATGAGTGATATCACTTATTCAAATAGGTGATATCACTTATTCAAAATGAATAGAGACAATGATTATATATTTAATAAAATATAGATGAAGATTTATAACAAGAATAAAATGTAAATATCAAATATATTGTGTAAAAAAATAGTGTGTTATAAAATGAATATTATTGTGAATGTAGAATATATATTGGTTTATTCTCTAATGATTCATTTTTGCGACTGAGGGTCATATATCCACTGTCGGATCACATATATCTGCTAAATAATTTAAGCAAGAATCTGTCTATTTTTTCTTGCTTAATCAGTTGAATAAGTGATATCACCTATTCGAATAAGTTATGTCACTGATCTCTTTCAAATAGGTGATATCACTTATTCAAATAGGTGATATCACTCATTCGAATAAGTGATATCACTTATTAATTTCGAATAGGTGATATCACTTATTCATATAATCATAGGTGATCACTCAATTGAAACAAATGAGTGATATCACTTACTCGAATAAGTGATATCACTTATTTAATTGAGTGATATCACCTATTCAAATAGTTGATATCACCTATTTGAATGAGTGATATCACTTATTGAGGTTAAACAGTAAAACGGCACTCCATACATTAGTTTCAAATAGGAATTTAGATGATATCCCTTATTAAAAATCACTTATTCAAATAGGTGGTATCACTTTTTAGAATAGGTGATATTACTTATTCGCATAGGTGGTATCACTCATTCGATTGAGTGATATCACCTATTCGAATGAGTGACATCTATGGGTGCCGTTTTACTATTTAACCTTAATAAGTGATATCACTTATTCGAATGAATGATATCACTTATTCAAAATGAATTTAGACAATGATTTCTCCCAAGGATGTTGATATATTTAATAAAATATAGATGTAGATATATAACGAGAATAAAATGGAAATATAAAATATATTGTGTAAAAAAATATTATGTTATAAAATAAATTGCTTATTCTTTATTTTCTTCATTTTATAAGACCATTTATTTTGGCGGCTGAAGGTCCTCTCCTGGCGGCTGCAATCAAACAAGATGGCTACCAGTTCCATGCAAGGCATGATAAATATAGCCCTCGCTATCATTGTTAATGAAATTAACATCTTTCCGCGAGAATAATACTTTTTTTGATAAATTCTAAAAAACGTTCTTTTGATGCTTCAGCCATATTTCATCATATATTCACTGCTGGATCACATTTATATCTGCTGAATCATTTTCATCATGTCTTCACTGCCGAATCGTTTAAGCAGGGATCATTCCGTTTTTTCTTGCTTGATAAATCGAATAAGTGATATCACCTATTCAAATGATTGATATCACTCATTCGTTTCAAATAGGTGATATCACTCAGTAAAATAACTAATATCACTTAATCGAATGAGTGATATCACCTATCTGAATAAGTGATATCACTCAATTAAATAGGTGATATCACTTATTCGAATAAGTGATATCAATCATTAGAATAAGTGATATTACTTATTGGAATGACTTATCACTTATTCAAATGATATCACTCATTCAAATAGGTGATATCAATCATTCGAATAAGTGATATTACTAATTCAAATAAGAGATAACACTTATTCCAATATGAATAAATGATATCACTTATTTGAATAAGTGATATCACTGTTTTGAATGAGTGAGATTACCTATTAGAATGAGTGATACCACTTATTGAGGTTAAATAGTAAAGGCACCCCATACTGCATTCAATTGAGTGATATCACCTATTCGAATGAGTGATATCACCTATTCAAATGAGTGATATCACTTATTGAGGTTGAATAGTAAAACGGCACCCCACGCATTAGTTTCAAATAGGAAATTGGATGATATCACTTATTAAATATGTGATATCACCTGATCATTTGAAATAAGTGATATAATTTATTTAATCAAGTTTTATCAACCTTTTTGCAAAGATGATATCACCAATTTGAAACAATTAAATGAGTAAAATCACATACAGTTCTTATCAGTCATTTGAATAAGTGATATCACCTATTTGAAATGAATACATGATATCAACTAGTTGAATAAATGATATCACTTATTAGTTTCAACTATGTGATGAATAAGCAACAAAACTTTATTATTAATATTTTGATTCATCGTTTATAAACTTAAAAACATGTTATCTTACTCTTGTTTTCCCCTCTTTCTTGCATTTTTTCGTACCGGTATTCGGCATAGTATTTGCTTTTTATTCAAATGTAAGCACCCAATGATCGTGACTATAAAATTGTATATTTTCTGTACCTCCAATTGTAGAGCACGCAGAACAATTACAAACTGGTCCCCAGATAAAATTTCAACAGAGGCTAACGTTTGAGGCTAAGGTTAAAAAAATGAGCTGCTATTTTACCTCCTTTTTTGATTTCGTGAAGTAGGAACGACACAAATAATAATATTTTGACTAGTCATCGTTTTGTAAAAGAACCAGTAAGTTAACCAACTGATATATATTTACTTTATACATTTTCTGGTACTAATATGATGACTCTGTGATGTGTTATTGCTACAATTTATGCAAATATAGGTATAACGCAAGGAGAGCATGCTGGATATGGTAACGTAGTTCACCAAATTGTAACGTAGTTCACTTAAATTTATTTTTGATCATAATTGTTTTTATCATTTCAGACAATGGTAGAGATACAAAAAGCCTACCGTGAACGACAGAAAGCCACAAAGGGCGCAGAATACATGAAAAAAGAAGCCAATAAAAGGTCCAGAAGTATTACATACCTGCTGACAAATTGCAAAAGAATAAACTAAGGAAATACAGGAACAAACTACAGAAAGCAATGAGAAAAAGAGGGAATTTTATACATCTAACATTTTCTGCTGATTCATTTACCTTCTTTTTATTAAGATCGAAGTTATCCAGACTTAATAAAAAGAAGGTAAATGAATCAGCAGAAAATAATTATGTGCCAGAAGACATGCCTGGATCAAGTAAATTACCACAAGAAACTCCCACGGAAAGATCAGAAACAGAACATACACCTAGAAGCAGAACAAAAAAATTGTTAAGGTCAGGTGGACTGTCACCAAGAAAACACAAATCCATTGTAAAAAAGTTGCATTTACATGAAGCAATGGTAGATGATTTGAAAAATGCAACAGATTCTGCAGCTGTGTTGGTGTGTGGTCATGCAGCGAAAAGATCAAGGCAGCTGTCAGCGGTATGTGAGACTATGAACGTGGACACACGCAAGTTAATGAGAAAAAAAGAGAGGACCGACTGAGATTCAGAGACGAAAACTGGCAGAAAAATGTAGAATTAGAAGAACTGTTGACATTTCATGGAACGAGATGATAATAGTGCTTGTTTGCCCGGTAAAGCAGATTGTACAAAAACCGAAAATGGAAAACAACAGTAAAGAGTCCTGAGCGACTTATAATGTAACCTACATGTGAAATTTAGATCGGAATATATTTGATTGAGTGATATCACTAGTGCATTACAGTTCACGTAAAACATGTCTTTGCCAAAGGCACCAAAATATGGCGTTGAAAGTAAAAGGTCTGCGCCCTTACATTCCTGCTTTTTTAATGAGATCCTTAATCAACAATATTTAACAGTTGTGACTGTAAGTCTATTTTGAATAAATATAGCATAACAATTTACATCACAGCTAGTCCAATTTAATAAGTGAATTCACAGTTTTCATAATAAACTTAAATATTAAATACTGTAAAATAGGAATGTTAGATGTATAAAATTTATACTCATTTCAATAAAAAATTGCCAAGAAAGCATTTGGCTTTGGTTATAAATAAGTTTGTAACATAAATTAATAGCAACCAAACACACTATAAGTTACACATTTATAGCCTTCAAACTATAGAATGGTGAACTTCGTTACCACACACCAGTAGATTTTGTCCTAAAGTGTATTTAAGATTTTTCATCTTCCAAATTCCAATCTTCATTTATTTATAAAGTGAAGGCATAATACCTGTAATTAAATGTATTGTCATGTACTGAAAGATTAGTTTGCCATTTCAAAACTAAACTTCTAAATAATACATTTAAAAAAGTGTGTAAAACAGATAATTTTTTTTTCGATAGACACATTTTAGAGTGAAAATATATGACGAAAACATATGTCCATGGTAAATTTGTTCTGTTAAACAGTTTTTGTATTGTTTCAATACAGTTTAGAAAAAAGAATCATGTATTTATTGTTATTATAGTTGTCATACAGGTAAAAATGAATGTATCCACTCAATATATAACGTAGTTCACATAACGGAATTGGCATGTACAATGTTATTTAGAAAAAAAATATTTGCCAGCATTTGCAATTTTTTTTCCTGTTGAAATAGGCAGCAGCAAGGATTGTTCTCACAAAATCAAACAAATAAATAACTGATTCAAACTGAAAAATATTTCAACACATTTTCTCAAAAAATTTCCACTTTTCTGGTTTTTTAATGATAAGTATCTTAAAAGGTTAATATAACGTTTACGTGACATTTTATCAATCTGCGCCACTATATGATATAATGTATTAGGATTGACTGGGATGGATTATCTCCCTTTACTATCTTTCCGCCATTTGCTTCGCATTACACATTGCGTTTATTGTGATAAATAAAGAAGTTTGTCGTTTCGTCTAAGTTGTTCCTTTGTTTACTGGCGCTGAACGTCGTGTGTTCAAGACGCGTTAATTACGTTTTTTTAAATAATTTTGTTTATATAATTCCTTGCTTATTATTATTTATTTTCTTTAATTTAACTTTCTTATATATATAATTATCTTTAATTATCTAATTATCTCCCTTTATGAAATTAAATATATATGAATTCACTGTATCTATATGATCCAATGGGTTTATAAATCTGTCCTTTATATAGCATGTGAGTAATCATGAATCTTTAGCTGGATCCTACTCATATAAAGCTATCAGTTCATGTATGTAAATTTGTGCACCCTGTCCAGATGAGTTGCATGTAATTCCATAGTATATAAGTCATGGACGACACCAAATTTATTTGGTGTGGCAGAGGCTTTGATATTGTATATATGGTTTGCATTGAATTATATATATATATTATATATATATATATAAGGCATCTACCAAACCAATATATTTGGTGTCAACCATGACTTATATACTATGCACACCTAGAATGGACGGACAGTTTACATACATTAACTGATAGCTTTATACGAGTAGGATCTACTTAAGGGTTCATGACTACTCACATGCTATATATATATATATATGAAGATTCAGTGAAATCATATGTATTTTATTTCATAAGGAGTGATAACTGAAATCACAACAACGGAATTTCCGATTTTTTAGATCTTTTCAGATGGACATTCACAATGCATGATATATATATATGAGGGTGGACAATCTAGAATGTCATTTTTGTTTTATTTTCTTAAAAAAAGAGGCAGATTCACAAGCATTTATTAAAACGGCAAATTCAAATATTAAAATTTCAATTTAATCTTGTTGTTTGCATTATTTCAAACTGTTGAATCTTTGGGGATATAATACGATGTCTTTTGGAATCAATATAACTGCTCTTTCAAAATGGAATTCTTTACTAGTAATAGAAACTCCCGTAAGCTTCTTTATGAAGGTTATGCTTACAAAAGTCAAAATAAATCTTCTATTAGTTGGGAATGCTCCAATAGAAATAACCCTCTTATTATATTGATAACCATACACATTTATTCACAAATGCCACCCATCATGTGGATTCTGAGTACCCCTCAAAGGAATTTTGACTACCCTATTATTTTTGCTATGGGGATTTTGACTACCCATCAAGGGGATTTTGACCACCCTGTTAATTCTTTTGAGGGGATTTTGTCAACCATGTCATTTTGGAGCCATGGGGATTTTGACCATTGTGATTTTGAAGTACTCTCAATTGAGACACTTTTCACCCCAGGGAAACTATAGGAACAAATCTGAGACATATATAATTATGCACAATTTCATTGCTGACATACCTATGGAATAATATAGGGTTGATTCACTTTTTTCAGTAACTTGAAAATAATTAATGTTTGTTTTGGCAATGGGAAAAGTCACTCATGATATCATATGATATCACTTGTCATGAGTGACTCCTCCTATTCCCGAACACGTGTGAATTATTTTCTAGTAACTGAAAACACAATTTGTATAACATATTTTATATTTCATTTAACAACCATCTTTAAAATA
Source organism: Panopea generosa (assembly GCA_029582155.1). Taxonomy (NCBI): domain Eukaryota; kingdom Metazoa; phylum Mollusca; class Bivalvia; order Adapedonta; family Hiatellidae; genus Panopea; species Panopea generosa. The sequence continues at coordinate 46,417,967 of CM055894.1, forward strand.
TTTTAAAGTTTCTCCATTTTAGTTTATCTTCAAAAAACTGTTTCATTCTTACCGAATTACTCATTTTCTGTGCATGAATACAATACAGCTTTAAAAGTCCTAGTAAATAATTGTCATTCATTTTATTACTATCAATGAAGTGATTCGCCCCATGAAAACATTTTTTGTTTTGTTTTAAAAAAACAAAGAAAATCAAATTAGTGAATCTGTGTCATCCATGTTATTTTGTTCACATATTTTGTGTGGGACAAAGCACATGGACTAAAATTGCAGCCGCTACTATTTGTTGTCACAGTGTCAGCTGTCAATCTACAACATCATACACACCTTGAAAAAGAGAAGAACACACAGGTATTCAATCAGTCATAATAAATAATATATATAATATACTTTCTAAGTATACAACTAGTAGGAATGATTAATAAAAAATTATAAGTTATGTAATAATCGAGGTCAAATTCTTTCAACTGTAACTATAACAATCAAGTGACTCTCTCTAAGTGAAAAGTCGCAGATGTTTCCAAAACTTTGACTTTTCATTTAAGGCATCAGATTAAGTTTGTTGTTGTTGTATAGTGCGCCAATCGAAGAAGCTTTTAGTACCATTTTTGAAGTATTTGTATCACTTGACAGGTGATTGAACCCATGGCCTTCTGCAAACGAGGCAGATACTCCACTATACCACCACTGTGGTCGTTACATTTAGTTGACATGTCGATCAATGTTTAATATTTAAAGTAACATCAGATTTGTAATAATCTAGATGAAATTCATTAATCTGTTGCAATAACAGTCAGGTGATCCCTTAAACTAAAATTCACATAAAATATGGCATGTTTGAAAGTGTGAGTTTACATTTAGGGGGTCATCGATTTGTTAGTGTTACAGCTGAATAAAATTTGACATCGATTGTTACAAATCTTATATGATTTTTAATATTAAACATCAATAAAGATGTCTAACAGTTTATTATATCTATTATTTATCGAGATATCTCAAAAATACTCTGTATATACTAAGAAAAATTACCAAGTGTGTTTTATTTGTGTTGTTGTTGTTGGTGGTGGTGTTTAGCGTCGCTTTCAACAATTTTTAAGTCACATCGCGACGGTGTCTACTTGAGACAGTATTCTAAGCGCTGTCACACTGGAGTATCATGCTGCAGACACATGGTATTATACCACACCAAATCAAATTATACTGACACCGGGCCGACCAGACCTAGAAATCTCCTCTAAATGCTGAGCGTCACGCGAGGAAGCTTCTAGTACCATTTTTAAAGTCTTTGGTATGACCCAGCCGGGGATTGAACCCATGACCTTCTGCATGCAAAGCGGGCGCTCTACCACTAGACCACGCCACGGTCTATTTTATTTGTGTTGTTTACATTTCAAACAAAACCAATGAAATAAATCACAATATGTGTACCAATGTAGCAAAACAATTAGAACCTTAACATCAACAAAACTATCAACAGCAGTCAGAACAGATATAAAATGATAAGTATAGTTCTTATAAGTGTTTATAAATATACGCTGAGAATAAAATGAATAACCATAACAATAGGTCATGGAGACAACACCATCAGAGACGCAAGGATGTAATCATGATGGTATGATGGAGACGGTATCAGCAAAGATACCCTGGCATGTAGTCATGCTATGATGGAGACAGTATCAGAAACCATGCCTTGGCACTACTTACTATCTAATTCCTGATTCTTTTACAGGACCGATGGCAACAACCCCCTGCATTGAAATTAAAAGTGCCACCACTAATGCGATTTATAGACCACATTGTTACAGGACAAGGTAGATTAGTTCTGATTTCACACTCGGAGCACATTTTTTTATTTCACTCATTTTACTAAATTTGTTGACAGTTAATCTGGACAGTTTCAAGCCATTTTTTAACAAGATGCTTGCGAATACTGGGATTTGTCTAGTTGATTCAATTGTAGATCACAATCTCATGTTTCTTTATAAGAGAATAGCTGTTTTTAATTCTCACAACATCTGTCCGTCTGCGGGTGACTTACTGCTTACTGACAGAAAGAACGGATCATTGGCTTTACACATGGATGCTATTCTCCTCATGGAATGAATTTTGTATGCATTTGCGGACATCTTTTATCCTCATTGCTCCAGATGATTTAAATTTCTAAACCTCCGTTGTGTCATTCTCTGTACTGGGTTTGGTTGTTCAAGGTAGTAGCGATCCCCATCTGCATCACATCCAACCTCCATGTCACCCCCGTTGCTCGGCTCCTCCTCCATGCATACACATGATGAGAGACGTAACAAGTTGATCAAAGCTCATAAGAATTTCTATCTGAACTGAAAAAAGCATGTAAGATTATTTTTCTTGTAACTCAAATACATCGGACAGCTGGCTAGGATGAGGTGCTGGATGAAAATTTCATACCCAGTAACAATAACAAAATATTGACACTAACTATCCCTCAATGTCATTGTCTTTTATTTCTCATTTGGCGTAATGCCATATCCTTTTGATTTGAATCTGTTTTGCGGTTAATGCTGCCTTACTGTATGTGAATAATATATTCTTTAGTACCTTTTACTGACAACCACGTGGTCCAAGAAAACGGTCTGATTTACTCATAAATCCAGGTAAAATGAACGGTTCATAACACCTATTGTCATTCCGAGCAAGACGTTTCAAAATACTGTATCTATTTCGACTGCAGAGCCAAGAAGTACCGAAAACGAACCAAATAGTCGGGAATTACCGAAACTGTCCGTATCAACTGACCACCTAATCCATAGTGCGTAGTTTTCGACCTTGATCCGTATAAAATACGGACAATCCGTAGAAGTAAACAGGTCTGATATATGTATGACAAAGTTACAGGCCGGACACGAAATTTCACAAAGAGTCAAAGTGGCACCTTGATCTTTGAGGTACACATGTGGGTGTTACGCGTGACATGTTGTCATATCATGTTGTTGAATTAAACGTGTTTTTGAAATTCATCCATAGGTGACAAAGTTACAGACCGGACACCAAATCTCACTCAGACTGAAAGTGTCATCAAACAAAGTTAAATTGTGACCTTGACCTTTATAGTGGGAGTTACACTGCACATCCGTCTGTAAATTCGTGTTGTATCTTTAACAGTATGAAATACTGGTTAGATACTCATGCAAAAGTTTCTGGGCAGGGTAGGTAAAGTGATGGTTAAGTGTGATTATCATCTGTTGTAATTACAAGTACTAAAAGTGATTAAATAGGTAAAACACAGTTTGTTAAAGTTTCATCAATATACCAATTGATTAATGTGTTTCCTATCATTTTATTTACAAGAAAATAGCCGAATATCGGAATACCAGTTACCTAATGGACTCATGCTACTCTGTGGATATTGAATATATCAAACCTAATAATATTCTTCTATCTACGTGAACTATTAGATAACAGTATATATACCATGTACTTGTACAACTGCGTCGGTAAGTGTGATCTTGACCTTTGATGTATGGGTATGGGTCTTACTCGCGACACATTGTCATGTTATGTTGATCATTTGTAGCAAATATTTATAAAATCCATTTACGCATGACAATGTTACAGGTCAGACACGAAATCTAACAGACTCAGTGTTGTCAAACAAACTCAAAGTGTGACCTTGACCTTTAAGGTAAGGGTGTTGGTCTTACTCGCGACACGAGTCGTTGTGCTGTGTAGATCATTTGTAGCAAGTATCAACAAAATCCATCTATGCATGACAAAGTTACAGGCCGGACACGAAATCTCACACAAACTCATAGTGTTTAAAACAAACTCAAATTGTGACTTTGACCTTTGAGGTACGGGTAATGGGTCTTACTCGCGGCACGTCGTCATGTTATGTTGATCATTTGTAGTAAGTATATATAAAATCCATTTATGCATGACAAAGTTACAGGTCGGACACGAAATCTCACATAAACTCAAAGAGTTGTCAAACAAACTCAAAGTGTGACCTTGACCTTTAAGGTACAGATGTGAGTCTTTTGCATGACACGTTTTCATGAACGTATTAACATGGAAGTATTAACAAAATCCATGTGTGCATGACAAAGTTACAGGCCGGACACGAAAATACCGCACGGAAGGACAGACGGGCGCTGCGATTACTATATGCCACCCCAAAATTGGGGTGGGGGCATAAAAACAAGGGAAAAATATGTCACTGGTAATGTGACAACATGTCATGCTTTATTCTGTTCAACTCTGAATCATGCTTCTTTCTTTATTCATTATCACAATATATCACACATTATTTATTGTCGCAATATGCTTGTCCAATACTAGTTACATGTTCTTAATTTATTTTCACTAAATATCACATCAGTTCGACTCTGAATCAAGATTTATGATTAAAATGTGTGCAATACTTGCCTCTTTAGTTATTGTCACAATATCATATCAGATCAGCAGTGAATGAGGTATCATATTCTAATTTTAATTATGTATTCATTGTCACTGAGGATGTGAACCAGTCATGGTCACTGTAATAGTAGTACATATACGTCTCACAATTAATTTTACTTTTATACATAATAGAGAAATGCACTTCTGCAACACTTGATACGTTACCAATGGTTGTAAAAGTGCCTTTTTCAAATGATAGTCCCGATAGTCCAATTATGCAGAAAAATGGGGTTGATCAGGTTTCTTTTTCATTTTTTGATAATTATGCCCAATGGTTGAAGTGTATCACGACGCATTTTTAAACTGTTATAGCTTTACCAAACAGTTCACAATTTCATCTAAAGTTGGCAAAAATCGTGAAAATATTCCAATGTTCGAATATGCACAAAGAAAGATGGCCTTTCATGCTTTTTCAAAAAAACAAATGACCAACCGCAGTACACAGCTCTAGTTTCGTGGGCGTAAGTATCTTGCTACCGTCATGCAAGGGAGATAATTCTTAACCTAAGTTCTTTTCGCCAGTACACGATAATGTATTCATTTTCACTGATGATGTGGCCCAGGTGTGTTCAATGTAATAGTACATTATTGCTCTTTTGTCCAATACTCCCTTATTTATTCATTATATCTGATGACGTGACCCAGGCGTGTTCATTGTAATAGCACATTATTGCTCTTGTGTCCAATACTCCATTATTTATTCGTTGTCACTGATGATGTGACCCAGGTGTGTTCACTGTAATAGCAAATGATTGCTCTTGTGTCCAATTCTCGATTATTTATTCGTCGTCACTGATGATGTGATACAGGTGTGTTCAATGTAATAGCACATTATAGCTATTGTGTCCAATATTCCACTATTTATTCGTTGTCACTGATGATGTGACCAAGTCATGGTCACTATAATAGCACATTTTTGCTCTTGTGTCCAATACTCCATTATTTATTCATTGTCACCTTTGATGTTACCCAGGTGTGTACAATGTTATAGCACATTATTGCTCTTGTGTCCAATACTCCATTATTTATTCGTTGTCACTGATGATGTGACCAAGGTGTATTCACTGTAAGAGCACATTCTTGCTCTTGTGTCCAATACTCCATTATCTATTAATTGTCACTGATGATGTGACTAAGGTGTGTTCACTGTAATAGCACATTATTGCTCTTATGTCCAATACTCCATTATTTATTGTATCTGATGATGTAACCCTTGCAATTTTTTACGGAGCTTTGGAAATTACGTAGCTAAAAGCTAGATTTTACGTAGCTTTCTCAATTTTGCTAAATTCAAGCTAGGTTTGAAATAGCTTCCTTAATTGAAGCTGCGCTTTTTTCTAAAAGCTGCGTTTTTTCTCACATAGGTGTGTTTTCTAAAATACCGTATATTCCCTTATTAACGCCCCCCGTGGGCGTTAGATTTTACAAGGTTGGGGCATTTATTTAAGATAAAAAAGCAAATTTAACAACAGTGTATAAAACTAAAATGTAAAACCAATAAAACCCTGGAAAACCCCTTAAATCCGGTTTAAATTTTTTTTTTATGCTTTTGTTAACACTGTGCAAATTAAATACAGAAAAATAATCATATGCTCCTTATAAAGTTAAGAAGAGGCCCAAGAGGGCCTGAGGACGCTCTACTGACTCATAGTGGACATAGCACTTTTTGAAATTTTCCTATGCAACAGAAACATCGAAGCGGGTCATTTTTAACCCTAGGGACACCATTTGAACAAATCTCACAAAACTATGGTTGGTCATCATTACTACATAAACATTTTAAAAATATGTTGGGCCGTTCATGAGAAGAAGATTTTTTAAAGCTTTGAACTATTTTAAGTAACGGCGGCCACTTTGGCCAGTAGAGCTAAAAATGAACAATGATGCCAAGTATGTAAAATTGAAAACAAATAACTACATTCATTCTTTTATTACCACTGAAAACTTGCTTTATGTTAAACACTTTGATACTGAATGCAACTTTTTAAAACTTTAAAGTCATTAATGACAATGTTTCCACTTTCCAAATAGTGATCTGATTTCGGCTTGTCCATATAAAAATCTTTATCAGATACATGTGGTTGTTTTTCACTGGTTTGTAACTTTGAAACCAAGATAATTGTCCATAAGTTTACTCATTGACTAACTGAAGACATTAATTTGAAATTAATGTAAGGGTCATGTCAACAGGAAAAGTCAATCATCTGATTTAACATATGTCAATTCTTTTCAAATTTTGAAATGACTGGTGTATATATACAGGGTTTTCAATTGACCCTTGAAATGGTGTTTTGACTCTTTAGATTTCAAAAAAGGTTCATTTGTGACAAAATTTACCCCAAATGTCAGATTTTCCATTATTCTTAAATTCTCAATTTTCCAGACCTAAGATGGATATTAAACTACAGAGGCTACGGTCAATACATACATACGTACATGCACACACACACACACACACACACACACACACACACACACACACACACACACACACACACACACACACACACACACACACACACACACACACACACACACACACACACACACACACACACACACACACACACACACACACACACACACACACATACACACATATTTACATACATACATATATTGTGTCATGTTTGTGCCACCCTTAAATGCTATCATATTACTAATTAAGCACAACTTTCCATTTCTGTTAACTTTCCCTGATGAATCAGTGGTGAAAGAGACGAATGACAATGAGATGCAATGTGGTATATACACAATTCCAGATACTCTGGCCGGGTCGGGATTCAAACTCATGACGCACTCGACTGGAAAAGAATGAAAATAAAATAGAGGCACGTACTGGCACAGAAAGGTACACACTGTTCAAATCAAAACTTAAGCTTGATTGTAGGGCATACGATGATTACAATAAGGTGAATGCAAAGCGATCAAAATTCTATAGACATAACTTTTGTGATGAAAAAAGAAAATTCTATAATGAAAAAGCAAAACAGAGAATGCGCCAATACAGGCTTCGAAAAAAGGCTGACAACATGGCTGAATCTACTGCATGTAGGTCTATAACAAGAATGAGAAGGCAAAGCAAAAGGGAAAAATGGAAAATTTTGAAAAGAAATCAAAAGGCCAAGATTAACCCACAAAAGAAGCAGCAGAAACTCCTTCAGAGAAAAATTCAATACAAAGAAAATAATTTGATAAAGCAACAGAGACATGAAATAACACGGAAAAGGGTAGCTTGTGCAAGGCCCACTTTCTCCAATGAAAGTGGTGCCTTTGCCGAAGCAGTCGTAAAACTGGTTGGAGCTGCAACTCCTCAGAAACAGCAGAATCTAAAATAACTCGGCTTAATAAATACCCCACAGACAAGAAAGAAGAACAACATAAATACATTCATCACTAGTAATGTTAAGAGACAAATAGCATTCCTTAAACAAGACAATCCGGAGAGGCAAAGTTACAATTACGAATGCTCACTAAAAGTGTAAACACAGGTGCACATGTTCTCTGAAGTATGGTTTGGAAGGAATTAGATCTTAAATGTGGGTATTGGAGACGCAATTCATTGCTTGTAGAAGAGGATTCTTTAAAAGAAACTAAAGAAGACATCATAAGGAACGAGTTGAGGCAAAATGTCAAACAGTTTTACTCGAGGGAGTCAAGTCCTTTACGTCTCACTACACAGTTACGCCCCTTTTATCCCACGGTAGAAAGATTCTTACGCTTAAAAAAAGGCCTAGGTACTTTGGTTATGAAATATTTTCAAAATGGTTCATAGTGGTTGTGATTTCTTGCTTAATATAAGTAGAGTAAACTTTGGCATAGCATATACTGCAATCAGACATCACTGGTATTAAAAAGGTGACTTTTATAGGATTTCAACATATGCATGTATTTATGAGCATTTGAGGACTTCTTTTTTCAAAAAAGCTCATGTGGATATACATTCCTGCTATGAAATAAAATTACTTTTTTACATTGAAATCCTAGACCTTATTTTATATAGAACAAAGAACAAAATTCAACTTTGTAGTGAGACCTTACCAGGAAAGAAGACTGTCAGTAGAAAAAGAAATGTTCATAAGTCGGTTCTTACGAAGACCATAAATAGTGTGTGGAAAGACTATGTGAAAGAGCATCCAAACAAAAAGGTTTCCTTCAGTCTTTTACAAAAGCTGCGTCTGAAAAACATAGTTACTTTTGACAAACACAAATTCAATGGATGTTTATGTGAATATTGTGTGAATGTCGACATGTAACTAGATGTTTTAAACAAAAAATGTGACGAGTTTAAACACAGTGGGATGAAACTTAAAGACCGGTATCAAGCTGTAAGAGAGTCTATGTGTACCCAAGGTGATAGTACCTACAACAGAATAGACTGTATCAAAAGAAGATGTACTGAACTGAACTGTGGTGTGACTAGTCAAAAGTGCAAGTATGATGCCTTGTACGCAACTCAGAAAAATAAAACAAGTGTGTGCTGGCAGAAATAGGAAAATGATAAAATCTCTTTCCAAGGAACAACAACCACACGCAAAGTATTAAAGAACAAGACTGGAAGCTGGGCATCATTCATTGGGGAACTTTTTGAAGAAATTGAAACATTAACAGAGCATACTTTTATTGCATTATGGCAATACAAGCAGTTCAACAATGTTCACGGTGCAGTCCCACCAAACTGGGTAGTTTAGGTTGCAGATTACTCTGAAAATTATAGATGTACTTATCAGGATGAAATATCTGCTGCTTACTACCAGTACCTGCAAGCAACAATTCACCCAATTGTTTCATATTACAATTGCCCAAATTGTTAAAAGGGTATAGGTCATGAAAATGCTGTTTTAATCAGCCCAGATTTAAAACACGACGCTGTGAATCAATTCTCCAAGAAAATGATAGAACATATTGAAAGACAAGGCGTAACAGCCAAGCATGTTGTTCAGTACAGTGATGGCTGTAGTAGCCAGTACAAGTCAAAATTACCGTTTCTACATATCTCCGAGTCAAATGACGTTAATTGATACTCATTTGAACGCGCATACTTTGGATCACGTCATAGAAAAGGCCCTTGTGATGCTCTCGGAGGTGTCATTAAGAGTTGTGTAGAAAGATATGTTAAGAGTAGATAGGGTTTTATTGCAAAGGAACTTGATGAGTATTGTCAGCAAGAACTTGTTATTGGTGAGAAGGCAACAAGTGAATGTCAGCACAAGAAAAGAGTATTTTTCTATGACAATGTGATTAAGCGTCGGAATTCCCCAGAAAAAAACAGAAGGCGATAGTTGGGACCAGAAACCTTCATAACGTCCGAACAGTGGAAACTGGAAAAGTTGAGGGAAGGAGCCCAGCTGTTTCTGTTCTGCTTGTATCAACAGGGAATCTGGCTACTCAAATACTGACTATGTGGAAAACATCATTCTGTACACTATTTGTGACAGCATAAAGAAATGAAATACAGCAAAAAAAAAAAAGAAAACCTCCTTACCTGCAGTTAGGAAAGGTAATGTTGAGAAATCAGCAGTGGACATACACAACCCTAGCATTAAGTCAAAGACGGGATCAGACAATATAATAGGAAATTTCATTTCACGCAAACACTTCTTTGAAACAACTTGAAGCTTGTTCTACCTTTCCACAGCTGGAATATAAATATTATGAAATAGCTGAAGAGGTTAAGAAAATTCCTATCCCCAACACTGAAGTAGGACTTATTGATGGCAAAAAGACAATAGACAAATTATCTCAGGACTTGTTTACTACGGATGTAGCTCTGGAATGTAGAAATTTATATCCTGTGCAGGTGGATACCGATGAAACTGTTGCGCTCGTAGTGGGAGTGTGCTAGCATTTTGCCATGAAAAAGAATATACAGAGTTGAGACTGCGCATTGTTTTGGAGAGTGTTTTGAATACAACTACGTACCTTTATATTCACACAGTATTCTGACCAGTATATGCCTGACAGCGTGTGTACAAACCGATCTGCTGAGGAAGTGTATGAACTTGAAGCTCTGAACGTAACAAAACAGGGATCTTAATATATGGGTATTTGGCAATGAAGATGAACACAATTTCTAACCGGCCACTGATCAAAATGTGATTTAAATAGAATGGCTAACTGTATTAGTCCTGAAGTTGGCACACTTTTATTGTACACTATTTTCGATCGATACCTGCAAAAAATACACCTTCCGATAACCATATTTGCTCAAGCGGAGCCGACCGACCGATTTATAACAATTGGCACGGGGAGCACTCGCACAGCATGGTGAGTGACCTAGTTAATATATAGTTATGATTGGTCTACTTTACAATTGGAAAAGCAGGAAACATGACCAGAATGACCATTCCGGAACGCGGCATGGCTGTCAGCATGCTTCAAGCTGGCACTCCAATCAGGCAGATAAGTAATACGCTGAGATAACTAGATATGTTTGTTTATTTGTATTTTAACGTTAGTTTCTGCCATTTTTTAGTTTTCATAACGATTTATACGTTTGTCATTATTTTTCAGGTTGCATGGCATTTCAACAGGGCGCATTCTACCATTCTAGGACTTTGGGCGAAATTCAGGCAGACTGGAAGTGTTGTTGACATCCGACAAAGGCCCAAACGGAGAGTTACAAGACGCCGACAGGACCGATATGTTATCATATCTCATTTACGGGACCGTTTCTCATATTGTTGGTGTACATAACCGACGCATCACAGCACAAACGGTACATAATCGCTTCAGGGAAGTCGGTTTGCGAGCCCGGCGGCCGCAGAAAGAGCCTCTTCTTACCAGAAGGCACACACAGGAGCGGTTGACATGGGTGAGGCGGCATTTGAGATATACGAGAGCGGACTGGGGCAATATTGTCTTCGAAGAGGAAACGCTTAAGCTCTGAGGTGCCGACGGAAAGGCCTGAGTATACCGCCGTCAAGATGAGCGGAACGCTGCAAATTATGTGATGCAGGCTGATAAGTTCGGGGATGGGTCACCGATGTTCTGTGCCGGTGTGTCGATGCATACTAAGACACCTATTGTGCCTATTCGTAGTAACTTAAATGCCAGGACCTTTCAAAATGACGTTCTGCTACCTGTGCTTATGCCACATATCATAGCAAATCGGGGTATGGTTTTAGCCCAGGACAATGCACTCTGTCAAGTCACTTGAACCACTCAAATTATGTTGGCAGCCAACAACATAAGAAGGCTTCCGTGGCCCTCAAAAAGTCCGGATCTTAATCCCATAGAGCACGTTTGGGACCTGCTGAAGAGGCACGTCAGAGATTTGCCACAGCAACTTAATATGGTCAAATTACAGCATGACGTGATTCGGTGCTGGGCAAATATTCCACAGTAGTACCTTAAGAGGTATATTCTTTCAATGAGAGCTAGGTGCCTTGCAGTTATCGCTGCAAATGGTGGCCATACACAGTATTAGAATATCGCAACAACGTTAGTACCGACTTTGTGACATTTTGTTATTAGGGTTACGCTGTTTGATGAAACTGTTATGATTTAACAACTCATCCGTTTTAAATGAAATTTTCTGTGAACATCTGGGAAAGTATTAAAAGCTATATGAATGCTGAAAATGGGTGTTCATATATTAGCTTTAAATATTAAACAAGAATTCTGCGGAATGATATGTCTCGCCGTTGCTGCTTTGACTATTAATACACACATGTGAGAGAAAAAAATAAAATATTATATTCGTGCAAGAGTTATCTAACTTGGTTAATGAAGTAGGTTTAATGACTAAGAAATATTGTATTGTGTGAAGTTTCAAATAAATACATTAGGTGATTTTTGAGATATGAACTTCATGGTCGTTCACACAAAACTTTATAGTAGGCCATCCAAAATGCAAAAAGCAAAATGACCCTTATTTTAACTTTTGATGGCAATTTTAAGTAGAATTGTTTCAATACCATAACAACATTCCCTAAGATGTATAGCATCATGTGATGGTGGATGCCACTCATGAAATTGCGATTTAAGGTCACAGTTGAGGTCAAAGGTCAATCAGGTGCAAAAATTAACAAAACGGTAGTGTATATAAATTATTGTTACTTATATTATAATTATGTTGCTTTATATATATTTTTCTGTAATGCCATGGTCTTAATAGTCTAATGAAACAATGTAGGGGACAATGAAGCATTTATTTAAAGGATAATGAAGCATACATCTGTCATTCTGTTCGTACTTATACTCGCTGAAAGTTCAATAAGTGCATTTAAATTTTGGACACTTACAGTATTCTTTGTTTAATTGCAAATATACGATTTGTTATTAACCTTTAATGTTAAACCTATATTTTAAGATACAATACTAAAACTAACTCTTATTAAAAAAAAAAGCTGCGTGTAATTTTGAATGTCCATATGTTCTACACAAGATAATAATACACTGATGCACATTTTTATCATTAATTATTTTCCAATTGAAATGTGATTCCAGTAGAAATAATAATTACAAATATATATGAACCTTAGATTAAAAGTAAATGTATAAGAAAGACATAATATGTTATGATGTAATCAAACTACCTTAAATGTACATAAAATTAGTAAAATTTGTCTCCCCATATACAAAGATGCCATACAAAGTATCCGAATTCGTAGAATATTACTTGTTACCTCCAGTATAGAAGTTCTTGACAGAATTGACAGTTTCGATCGTGACACTTGACAAGATTGAAACACTTTATGGCATAAAATGTATTATAGTGCATACACTTCCGAAAACAAAATTAATAAACTTAATGTAAACTGGCACCTCCTAGACCTTCTACTAGTAGTGTTGAAAGATGTTCCTGTCCGTTCAACAACTTGAGCAAAATACTACCCACTGATTGGAATTGTTGTATTTTATTTAAGTCGGCAGATGTAAAACAGTTTCATTGTGTAAGAATGATCTTTTTAAGAATATGTATCACGGATGTAAATGACCTTATCGCGTCCGAAGTAAAATACAATCTTAAATGTCTGTCTAAGTTTATAAGACAAATTGTGAAATATGAGGATACTATCTAAGATGATACACTAATAACAGAATTATGATTTTAACTGGAATAGGGTAAAGCTCCGGGACATGTGTATGTTATTGGTGGTATATATATTCTGATGCTTATGCGTCTGATTTCGGGTCATGTACTGATTCATCTGATAATGATTCAAGTATTCTATATGAAAGTATACTTCTACAGGAAAGTGTAGACTGTTGCTCAAAAATACGAAGTGAGATGGGCATGATTCGCTTTGGGAAGAAATAGACATTGATTATGTAGACAAGGTAATTCCTGGAAGGTTCTTTCTCTATCTTGCCTGCTATTTGGTCGTATGTCGATTATTCTAGACAGCGATGCTGAAGTCAGAAACTAAGCGGAGAACTGTAAATTTTATACAATAGCAGAAGCTATAATAGTTAGTGTATCTAACGGCATACAACATATCAAGAAAAATGTTGTCCTTGGACATGCTCATCATAAGGCAATTCGTTCTGAAATGATAGTCAGTCTTTTTCATGCTGTCAACAACACTGTTGAAGTAAATATGATCCGCAGAGTTGACAATTTAGTTGCAAACAGTCTTGAGAGGCATATCAAAAATGAATATGATCTGTTTACGTTCATGAAAATATAAGAAATCATACATTTGCCCATTACATGTATTTCACAGCACAATATAGTGGTCAGTCGCTAGAGAAAATCATGTGGATTCTAATACCAGAAATGCTTCAGCTGATACTATGAAAACTATCCAGTTAGATAAAGTAGTGTTGCCTCATGATGGTAGGCCATATCCAATACATGGACCTTATGACATAAATGGAAGTAGTTGGTACACAAACGATACACGTTGAACAGCATATATTCAGAATATTTTAATGGATTTTAGCAAGACAGTCAAAATAATGTGCAAACAGTTCCGACTTGAAGAGCTTACAATCAATTAAGCAGACCAGATAATCTGTCAATGACCATTATGGGATTGCGTCCAATATTACAAGCCTATGTAGATGAATTGAAAACATTTACAATTGTTATCAATATATTTGAAGCAATTTCAAGTCATATTGGTCAAGCAACACCGTTATCACAGGAGATCAGCCACTCTATTATAAAAAGAAATAACTTGTATGAGACAATCAACACCAATTCAAGAATGCTATATTCAGGCTAGAGGTTTCCATTGATGTTTCAATTTTCTGAAGGCAACTTGGCAGTTTGTATAATAGGCTGGTTTAGATGATATGTGAATTGAGGCAGGCATATATCAACCAAATACAACCGAAAACATTTTAGAGCGAAAGGTATATTGCAGAGCAGTGAGGCCTATGAATCATTATGGAGACTGCATTGATGTATCTTCATATCGTGGTGGGCACATGTACCTATTGCTGCTAAGCTTAATTCTTTTGATAATGCCGTAAAAATGTTGCTGATGCATTCTCTATAAAAATGAAAAGGGTTCCAAAAGGATATACAGAAAGCAATTGAGCAGATGAATTAGACAAAAAGGTCGAGCAGTTTAATTGTTCATTACAGAGAGTTTGGTGAATTGTGTAGGGATTTGTTTTTGATGACGTGCATAAGCATGGTTGAAATTTTGTTAGACTTCATCAGAGCGGAAAAAGAGGGCGCCTGGGAACTCCATCTAGGGGCGTTTTCTGTTATGTTACTATGGTTGACAGTTTAGAACCATTAGAATTATGCTCAGTGCTGATCTATTTACTAGA